>WBMZ01013636.1:0-124785 GCA_013400975.1 Atrichornis clamosus
CCTGCCCCGCCCTGCCCCGCACTCACCGCCGGGCTCCTCCGCCACCGGCGACCGACCCGTTCCGAGCAGGCGTGGGGCGGCGCGGGGTCCGGGCAGGCGGCGGGCGAGGCGCGGAGCGGCCCGAGGGAGCTGCCCCTGCTCAGCACATCCCGAGGCGGGCGCGGGCCGGCTCTGCTGGCACCACCCCGGCGGCAGCCCCGCAGGCGGCGAGTGCCAGGGAGAGGCGAGGGCGGGGGGCGGGAGGATGCGCCGCGGGAAGGAGGGACGAGGGAGGGAGGAGCGGAGTCTCTTACCTCCCTCCCTGCGGCCCCACCCGCTGCTGGGGTTTATGCCCCCCGCCTGGCCCCCTGTGCCCACCCCCTCACGTCCTCCGTGGCAGCCAGGTGGGAGGTGTGATAAATTGGGAGCACCTGTTCCATCGACGCAGATCAAGGGAGAAACCAGGGTAAAAGGCAGACTACGCGGCTTGGTACCCCTGAGACTTCGCACAGTCACCACCCGCTCCAAAAGCTGGAGCACCACATCTTAGAAGTGTAAGGAAGCTGTTGATGGTGACTGCAGCAGACCCCGGTTTCACTTCACCAAAACCTTAGAAAACCTCCCCGAGCATCTAATGGCTGTTTCATCTACTTGCACATCTTCAACCCTAAATGACTGCGGTTCAACGTGACTGTTCTCACAAGATTCATGATTGCAGTTCATTTTAAGCATGGGAGGTGATGCTCTTGCAGGTGTAATTTGAGTCTTAAGTCTATTCACACATGCAAGAATTTTCATCCCAAATGAAGAGCAGTGTGGCCAGACTTGCCCGACCCCTACACCTGTGCTGGCATCCTCCACCACACCATGGCCACTGCCACTCAAATCTTAAGTTGATGCAGAGAAGTCACTTTCTCCCCAGAAAGGGAAAACTATCACACTTGTCTATTTTGGTACCAGAATTTAGGCATGAAAAGCCAAGACCAGTGGGAGACAAGACACTAGAACAGATGGACCTTCAGCTTCAGTACATCAATTCAAATCCTGCAAGACTTACAGAAACAGTTTGGGTTTTATTGCACTCCGAAAAGGAGAAACAGAATGTGGTATAGATGAAATACAAGGTTGTGAGCTGCAAGGAGCATCTTTCATCCATCATCCCGTGCAGACAGCTGATGCATCCGTGGCTTGGTTTTCATTCTAAACACGTAGTGCACAGTCTTACTCTTGTCAGGTTTCTTTGTAAGTCTTAATGTTTCTGTATTGCTTGGTAAACTTTCTTTTGTTTCATTCCACTAGTAGTTTTAATCAACCAAGCAATAAGCAACAGATTTTACTTCTTTGTGTAAGAATGTGCAGGCTCGCAATATAAATCATTCCCTCATAATTCTGTCCTCAATAAAAGGCCCAGAAATTAAATTACGTAAGGTACCACATCTTATTCATTCTGTGCAGCACATTCATAGTTAGTAGTGCAAGAAGTAGATGTAGTATTTCTATTTTCTCCCAATTTCAGGAAGAGGAAAATAGGTATAGTACCAGACAGTAAATAACATTTAATCAAAATCACCTTCTTTCCACCTGTTAACTGGCCCATCAATTTATGTCTCTTAGTATGTAAATTGGCTCATTGAAAGCGTGTCTGTCATTCTCTACTACCCTGCGCATTAAACTTAAACCCCAAATTATAATTAAAGTGAATATCAGCCTCCTTATGTATTATCTTCCAGATTTAAAGAAGGCTTTTGTATTTCTAGCATGCAAGTGACTATGAGCATGAAATGTTGCTTTTTATTATGCTGATATAAATTTGGATAGACCTATTGTATTTAATTATGTTAGTGAAAATGGATAATCCAGTATGATAAATAACCCTGTACTTTTATGGATCTATTTCTGAAAACTTTACGGAGAAGAGCTCAGATGTTTGCAACTCCTAGCTTTTGCAAGGAGTCTCTTCTTTTGCCTTGTGTTTATCAAAGGCAGGCATTATGTTCTGCTGTCAAACAAAGTAACAGCTTGTCCTTTAACAAAATCATGCAGCTAGAAATAGAGGTAAAGGCAAGAGGAATCAGTTGCCACAGCAGAAGTAAAGCTTAAAATTTCAGCTGTAGTATTCAAAATAAGCAGCTGTTAAATTCTAAATCATAGGGTAAGAGGCACAGTAAGAAAAAAAAATAGAGTACAAATGTTGATACAAGAAATTCTTCATTTGGAAAATGGATAAGATTTAAATGGAAAACAGACTTAAATATGGTAGAGAATTGGCATTGTAGCTCCAAGGTAATTCCTATTTAAACCACATTGTCTACAACAGCTGTTTGGGGTTTTTTTTAGGTTGTCTCTTCAGGACTATTAGTATCACAGTAAGTTCTCCCCTGAAGCCTTTTCTGTCTGAAGAAAGGATAGCAGCAAGCAGATTGCCCACTGATCACATTTTAAACAAATCTTTATTTAATGACACTGTTTACTTCACATGAGCATCTAGAGCAAAAATCAATTAAGTAGTACCAAAATCTTCTTTAATCCATCTTGCCTTGCAGGCTAACTTATTGGTTTAGTTGCTAGTGATCAAGTACATCTATTTTATCACTATGAAAAAAACAATTATTGACAATTGAACAATGTTGCAGAGTAAAACCGATCAGAATTTACTGTCATTGGGTTAAAAAATTCAAATGTAAAACTATTCATGTGGAAACACTGGAAAGGTGTTCACCTTGAACACTATGTACTAAATTGACAGCTTTCTCCTATTTATTCAAAGAGTGACTCACACAGGCTCCCTGTGTTACCACAGAATGGATAGGTGATGTTACTCAGAGGAAAGGTACCTTTGAAAACCTGAAAACTGCAGTATGAAGGGAAGCTGTCTTAGGGCAGTCTGTGCACAGTTATCATTGATTATTCCACTGCAGGGTCCTTCTACTGATTGCAGATAATCTGAAAATGGTCTTAATTGGATAAATACATTAACTGTGTGAAACTGGGAAATTTTTATGCACGTTTCAGTCTTTGGATTTCCTACAGAACAGTTTACTATGTGGATTGGCCTAGAGGCAACTGGGAGTTGAGATCATTTTCTTAGACTCTTGCATCACAGTGCTTGTATTTCTATTCCCACTCAGGTCCCTCTGTGGACCATTGCTGTCTTTATTGACCACACTGTAATTACCTGTGTGTATAGGCCACTTCTGAGAACTCAAGAATATGCTCAATTTTAAAAAAAAAGATGAAGAAGACCTCATCCTTGCTTATAGTAAGCCTGAGATTTAGCACATCATTATCTTAATACTTATCATGCTCATAAGTGTTGTAATTTAACACTCCATAGCACACATGGTATTCTCATGATGTTTACTCAACTGAAAGTTAAGCACAGGTATTAAAGCCTTCATACAATCAAGATGCAACTCATTTTAGAGTTAATTTTCCAGTGGAAGCATTCTATTTATTAACTGAAAATTAATATTAATTATTATGCAGCAATTGCCATTTCCAGTTTAAGCCTGTTGTGAAGATTTCTTTTTGTAAACTGTTTTGATAGATATAACAGGGTGCTGACTGTGGGTTGGGCTATCTAATGTCCACTGTTTTGTCATGCAACCACACTGACAAGAGACACAAATAGACCTGATACAGGTTTGAAATTCAGATTGACATTCTCCATATCTTTGTGCAAAAGGAGTCCTTCATCTCACATCCAAAACCGGACCATAGACAGAACACTTCACAGCGATCACAGACTCAGAGAATGGTTTGGGTTGGAAGGGACCTTAAAGATCACCTAGATCTAGATAAACCTCAATGACCAGAGCTAGCTTCACCCTTATTCTTGTTGCTTCTCCTCTGCTTCTGATTTACCTGCTTCTCTCTGACAAGAGATTCTTTCTCAGAAATTGCATTTCTCTGTGGTTCCAGCCCTTGTGTTTGACATAGTCAGATCAGACTAAGGTCCAGTCCTTCTTGCTCTCAGCTCATGCCTGCACACAGCACAGTGTGTACCATCTCGTGCCTGAAAACTACCAGTCAGGCCATGTTCAGCATCAGGCCAGAGCATGTCCAGTGCAGGTGGGTGCACCAGAGATCTAACTAAGACAAAAATGCATGGGTGGACACCATGGAAGAAGGAGGCCTCTGTTACAGGCAAGACCTTTACCTCTCCTTCATTGCAGTCACTGGTGAAGCTACAGACCCATCACATAAGCGACAGTAACATTTAATTAATTAATTAATCTCCCTGGGCTAGAAATTTGGTGCTGCAGGGCAAAGAAACTCTGCCTGTTGCACCTGGAACCTTAAGCAAAGCTGTCCTTTGAAAAACAGTGTCTTGAGTGCCAAGGAAGCCATCTGGCAGCATGTTTCTACTCAGAGACACCCAGTAGGTCAGATGAGGCTGACCTAAGGGTGCCTGGCAAAATCAGTGCTGATTGTTCTTTAAGATGTTTCCCACAGAATCACAGAATGTGCTAAGTTGGAAGAGACCCACACGGATAATCGAGTCAATCTCTTAGCCCTGCACAGGATCATCCCCAGGAGTCACACCATGTGCCTGAGAACATTGTCCAAATGCTTCTTGAACTCTGTCAGTCTTGGTCCTGTGACCACTTTTGTGGGGAGCCTGTTCCAGTGCTCAACCACCCTCTGGGTGAAAAACCTTTTTTTAATATCCAACCTAAACCTCCCCTGAAACAACTTCAGGCCGTTTTCTTGAGTCCTGACGCTGGTCACTACAGAGAAGAGATCAGTGCCTGCCCCTCCACTTCCCCTCATGAGGAAGTTGTTACGGCAATGAGGTCTCCCCTCAGTCTCCTCTTCTCCAGGCTGAACAGACCAAGTGGCACAGCACCAGTGGGTTGATTGTAACTAGAAGAAACCATCATCTTCCTCACGTGTGATGCAACATGCTATCAGCACCTCATATAACTAAAAATTCTAATGCTAAAAAAGTAGAAATCATNGCCCTGCACAGGATCATCCCCAGGAGTCACACCATGTGCCTGAGAACATTGTCCAAATGCTTCTTGAACTCTGTCAGTCTTGGTCCTGTGACCACTTTTGTGGGGAGCCTGTTCCAGTGCTCAACCACCCTCTGGGTGAAAAACCTTTTTTTAATATCCAACCTAAACCTCCCCTGAAACAACTTCAGGCCGTTTTCTTGAGTCCTGACGCTGGTCACTACAGAGAAGAGATCAGTGCCTGCCCCTCCACTTCCCCTCATGAGGAAGTTGTTACGGCAATGAGGTCTCCCCTCAGTCTCCTCTTCTCCAGGCTGAACAGACCAAGTGGCACAGCACCAGTGGGTTGATTGTAACTAGAAGAAACCATCATCTTCCTCACGTGTGATGCAACATGCTATCAGCACCTCATATAACTAAAAATTCTAATGCTAAAAAAGTAGAAATCATCACGCAGTCAGGTCTGATGCATGTCTTGTGCCAAGTTCTGTTTGAGTGAGAAGCCAGCACCAGATGTCTCCAAGGTCAGTGATAAGACAGCATGTTCTAAAGGAGCCTGCTGCAAATGTAGGTATCTGAGCCAGTGCAGGCACAGCACATAATTACCTAGATGGCAGCATTTCTCAAGAGGTACACCAGGAGGGCAGCAGCTTTAATTAGATACTACAATTAGGTACCAGAAAACTCTTTGAACGGGTGGAAACCCCGAACAAGAGCATACTTCATTCTATCAAACTGTCTTCTTTCTATAATTTCTGAGGGAAAGTATATGTCACCAAAAAATGGTGGGTTTCATTCAGATGTTAACCCATAAGGAAAACCTAAAGTCCTCTCTGAAAAGTGGATTTTCTTAATTCTCTGATTCCAACATGCTAGCTTCTCAGCCAAGTCATCCCTTAGATACTTTTTGCTGGTGCCACTCCAGTCACCAAAACCTCATAACACTGTCATCAATTGCCAGTGCTTTTTTTGTAACACCAACTACAGGTCCAATTCCACTCCCATTCATGCTGACATTAAGCCAGATATTGACTCAGGGGAACCAAAAATAACAAAGGAAATATCAGTATAAGAACATTATTATCTGTTCTGATTTCTTTGGCTCCATTATTTATTACATGGAATCACTTATTGAAATCCTATCTTAGTGCAATCTCCAACCCACAGACCTTCTTGCCAATGTTTGTATTACCACAAAACATATAGGCACTTGTCTTGATCTAAAGTTCTTAATTTTAAAGCAACGCCCTGGGCTATAAACATCTATCTATATGCAGCACTAAGCAGGGCACTGAATGACTGTGGGCAGCCATTTCAGATTTCTGCACAAGGGGTTGTATACTCAGGTTTGGGCAATGTAGACAATCAATAGAAAAAAAATTACTTTTCCTCATAATCATGCACAAAGTAAATGTACTTGTAAATTTAATTTAATTTAAATTACCATTCCAATTACAGCCTCAAGCTCAGATCTTGGAAAAACCCTACCCTAGAAACATTTAATTTCTGTTAGGCTCTCCAATTTGTTTCAATTCACAAGCAGTTTGAAGTATTCACATTTGCAGTGATGCCCAGGAAGCAGTAGAAAAAGACTTGAAAAATCACTTCAGTAAGGGAGAAGGTAGTTAGGTAAAGGATAAAGGGAAGACAAAACAACAAACATGGTGGCAGTGGTAAAAATTAAAGACCACAGTCAAACCCAAGTCAAATTTCTGTGGGCATTTCAATGAGGGGTTTGCCCAGAAAGAAATTGCAGGTTGTCAGTGGGCTAAGTAGAGATTTCCGGAGAATGACTTTTCATGCGTGAAGATTTCCTTTTGTGTTTTGAAATACAGATGCAGAACTTGTCCAGAATCAGTGTCTCAGGAGTTTACCTGCTTCTCATGGTCCTATTCTACGGCAAATATTCAAAATATTAAAAAAGCTAAATTTGTTTTCCCATCAATATATTTTGGCATTCACTTCACTCATAACTCCTGATTAATGCCCCATTGTGCTTGACATTTCATAGCCATGATCACAAAATTTTCTTGGCTCAAAGGGGCTTATTATCTTGGTTTCGTGACAAGATACCTACAGGGGAATAAAGCACAGATGAAGGATCTGAAAAGTAGTGAGAATGAAACAGGTGAACCATTCACAGTAACCGATAATCACAGATCATTGCCTTCCTAGGTACCAACTGCCCTGTGAAATGAGAATTTGACATCCCTGTAGCAGCAAATTCTTAGTACCTGTGATACATACTCATCAATAATAATTTCTGCTGGCATCCTCATAACCATGTTACTAGGTACCTATGAAGCTCCCTGCAAAAACTAAACTCTTTCAGAACTGCTTGAAATAGGCATAAATCGGAATTTCCTCTTAGTATCCATGAGCGAACTGCAGCTTTCATTATTCTGACTATTCTGAATGCTCTGGTGAAGAAAGGCATTCCCCATCATCAGCAAGGCTGAGTTTCAATGTGAAATGTGTCTGATGATATGCTTTTAAACTGAAAATTCAGCTTCCTAAATGAACTTTAATTCCCTTAGTGTTACTTCTTAAGAAGTACTTAAGCTCTGAAGTACTTAGGTACTAAAGAACTTAAGTTCTTCACTTAAAAGCGGTGTGTTGAATACCTTAAAGAAGTGTTGAGTATTATGTTTCCATTTAGTGGTTTTAAAAGATTGTGTTTCAGTCACTGCTACTTTTGTCTATTGTGAATAATATAGCATTCATACTGCAGGGGTCATCTGTGCTGCAAAGTACTAGCAGCATCAATAAGAAAATCAGACCTTGACCCCTCATTAAACCATCTCATTCTGAGAAGAGCATTTCCAGTCTCTTTAACATTTTCCACAAGTCACTATGTTGCTCCCATCCAGTACCTTGTCATCTCAATGTTGTAGTTTTGCCTTTTTGACACATCTAGTGTGTAGTCACCGAAAACCACCCTCACCTGTTTTTGAATTCAGTGATCTCCATTTGACTTTACCTGTCTGATTTGGGCTACTATTTAGCCCAGCTATGTGAAAGACTGATTCTTCACAAGGACCACAGAACTAACTTTACACATGGACTGGCATGAGATGCTGAGTCAGCCAAAGCTTAGAGGTGGATCTATCTGTCCCTTTCCCTAGAGAAGATCAAAATACTCAAAAAGTCAGGTATGATCCAAGTAAAATCTAGGCAAATAAACCCAATTTGCTGGTGAAAAATTAGATCAGCCCAAATAATTAGTCCAACTGAAAATAAAAAGAATTTATACCTGACTTTGTCCCACTTTGCCATGTGCTGGCAGCAGCTCTTTCTTCCAGACTATCTCATTTTCTTTCTGAGTTGCAGCCTGGCAAGCAACCCCCATATGTTCCTCTTTGGTCCTTGGAAAGTTCTTCAGCCCCACCTGAGGCCAGGGAGCTGTTCTCTGCTCTTCAGTGTGATTCCACGAGCTGTGTGAGCTGTGTGCTTCTGGCTGCAGGTGGTGCCGTGTGGCCCTGCCACAGGACCTTCCATCCCTTAACACCCCACAAAAGAGGTTACAATCTCTTTCTGCCTTCTAGAAGGTCTTCCTGATCCAGCCTTTGCAGGCCATTTCTCATTAACCAAGCAAGCGTTCATACAACCTCTTTAGGCTACCCTGAGATCCAAAACATTTGTTTATTTAAGTATCACATCCTGTTCAGACAGAGCTTTGTTGCAGAGACGCAGCTGTGTCACGTGCACCCTTGTAAATCTGGAGATAACAACAAGGTTCAGATATTGAACTGAAATCCCACACTAAAGATGGTGATGGTCTGAGCATGTAGAAAGAAAATCATGCATTTTAACATGGAGCATTGACCCAAGTGCTACTGGCACAGTCTGTTTGAGACTTTTTTCATCTGCTGTTGTGATTACAGATTTCAGACAGACAGTCTACATATGACAGAGGGAGAAAAGTGTAAGAGCCAGAGATGCCTGAGAGAATCAGTCTTCCAAAGAGAGCAATGCATTTAGCATTCATTGTGGAAACAGCAGAACAGTGTTAATCAATAGAACAGCATGATCTAGTTGCAGCATTCTTTGCAATTGTAAGGACAGAGAAAGATATTTCTTGCAATAAACCCCTATCTGTGTAAATTCACAAAGACAGGTTTATTCTTTCTAGCTGAGAATATGGTGAGGATCAAATGTGTTTTTCTCAACAGCATGTCTGCATAGGAACGTGTAGGAACACCTCAGCCTGCTGGAGAAAAGTGAGATCATTCTGGGAGGCTGTATGGCAAAACTCAGCCCTGCTAAGAAGCTCAGTGTGATGCACTGCTTCCAGATCTAAGTAACGTGTGGAAACAAACCGGCCCTCTCTAGCCAAGGGTATGCTACAATCACAGGCTTAGCTAGCTTGTCTAGGTTGCTGCAGCTTCTACAAAAGTCTTAGTGAGTCTCATTTACAGACTAGATCAATACTTCAGCTTGCATGTCACTGGCATGTTAGTCTTGCCCAGCTTTGCCTTTGTGTTGTGGTTTAACCTTGGTGGGCAGCTTGTCACCCCACAGCCACTCGCTCATTCCCCCACAGTGGGATGGGGAAGAGAATCAGAAGGGTAAATGTACAAAAACTTGTGGGTTGGGATCTTTATCCCGGCTTTAATAGGTAAAGCAAAAGCAAAGCACACTAAAAAATTTATTCACTAGTTCCCATCTACAGGCAGGTGCTCAGCCATTTTCCAGGAAAGCAGGGCTCCATCACATGTAATGGGTACTTGGAAGGATGTGAATGCCTCCCCTTCCTTCTTATTTCCTGAGCTCTTATTGCAGAGCACAGCACCATATGGTATGGAATATCCCTTGGGTCAGTTGTGTTCAGCTGTCCCAGGTGTGTCCCCTCTCAGCCTTTTGAGCACCGTCAGCCTCCTCGCTGGCAGGGTGATGTGAGGAGCAGAAAACGCCCTGATGCTGTGTAAGCACTGCTCAGCAATAGCTAAAACATCCCTTTGTTATAACACTGTTTCCAGCACAAATCCAAAACATAACCCTATACAAGCTATTACGAAGAAATTTAGCTTTATCCCAGACAAACCAGTACACTTAGTTAAGGCTGAATAGCCATTCTGTTGGTTTGCAACCCCCCAGGCTTTCTCCCAAACATGTGAACAGCCACTAACTTTAGATCAGCTCTACATCTCTGAGATGCTCTACTGTGTCGCTGACTCTCTTGTCCTCTTATACTTTGTGAATTACAACCTTGTCTCTCTCCCTTTTTAATGTACAAGACTCACACAGGGGGACATGATGAGCATGTCATTACGTTGTGGTTGAAGAAGAGAGTCAGTAACTCAAGCAGACTCATCAAGTGTTTTCTCCAAAGGATTAACACATCTCTGTATTTGACCTTCCGCTGTGTTCTTTCCAGTTTTTAGATACTGAATTCCCTAGGCAGCCAAAATGTGTTGAGTTTGAAGAGAATTAGGCTTAGATGAAAATTTCTGCTTGTTCTTTCTTCTGTTACCTTAACAACCAGTGTGTGTACCTCACAAGTAGCATCTTCATCTGAAGTGCCTCCCTCTTCCACATACATTTCCATTCTGAGTATTCAATGAAAAATTATGCTGGAAATCAAATATTACACAGAATTTGTATGTGCCTGTTTTCTCATAATTGAAAATGTCAGATAGCAAACAGCTTTCCTACCAAATTGTGTTGGGGTTTTTTTTTCATTTACTACAATCAAAGAAAAAAAGGATAACTTCATGTTTAAGCTATTGAACACCAAAGACAGATTACAAAATGGATGGAACCAATTGCAGAGTCCTCATTTTCTCCCACAGGATTTGGATAAGGATAGACATGTGTGTTTCAAAAATAATTTCCTTGAGAAGCCAACAGTAACCAAAGCAGAATTAATAACGGGTACTCAATTTCGTACTAAGAAAAACATTCTGTCATATTCTGTCATTAACAGCTCTGGGGATGGTAGTTTTCAGTGGAGGACTGAAGATTTTTTAGATTTTTAAGAGTATTAAACTCTTAAAAATTCAGTCAAAATGATAAGATTCTCGATTATTATACATGTAAAAGTCCCACCAAGTATATATTAGCATTAGTCCACAATATCCTTCAATATGATAAGTCTTTAAATTGTTAAATTTCAATTTTTTTTTATGGTGATCTGCTTCTATGAAATAACTTCTCTCCATGGGAACACTGGTAGTATAGACCCCTTAATTCAACAGTGTATATCAGCATGTTCTCAAATTTGAAGTATGCACAGGAGCAAGCCCAACTTCATGCATGTTTAATGTTCAGTTTGTTGACATGAGTTCTGATGTTACTGATCACATTCTAGTATATTTTTTCTATAGATGACTACCTCTAGGACTTTTAAACTGTTGTAATACTACATTTCCTTCAAAGTCTATCATTAATGCACTTTGAGGGTTAAACTTACTCGCATTATGGATGTGAGATTTTCACCCTTCAGTATCGTGTGCACATGTTCTGTGCTAGTAATCCTTTTCTGACAAATCAACCCCAAGTCATCACATCAAAATGTCTTGCAATGACATTATGTTTTTAAAAGTTATATTTCAAACTTGTTAAGGTTTCAATCAAAGAAAGGACTTAACCTCTCCTGAAGTGCAAGTTCAAACACACTCTATCAAGTCACAAAATAATGGATTTATAATCCATTTGAAATGTGTCAGCAAGGTTTAAAGTGGGGGGGGGAAACCAATCTCAACCAAAACCCAAAACATTTTCTATTACATTTGTTTTGAAAGTGTTGCTATCTAATCTTATTTTGTCAACAGGATAAATTGCTCTCCTTAAAATTCCAAGGAAATTTTACTTGGCAAGGGCTTAATGACCAGTAGGTGCTGCTGGAAAACCCTGGACTAACTTTGTAATTCTTACTATAATAAGGATGACTACATTAGCTTTCTCCTCTCCCCACTCTCCTCCATCTTTATAAGTTTCAGATTTGCTAATGGACTGAACTTTCCAGCTTCATCCCCTGAGCTATCACACTCACCTCAGTCACCACATCAGATGAGACAAAACAGAGAATTAGAGCAATATATATGCTTGGTTATAAGCTCTGCTTCCAGCTCATCTCTCCTCCAACGTCTATTCTTCCTCTATGCTTACCAATTTCTTCAGTTCTACACTTGGAAGAGAGCAGATTCAGACTTTTGTCTTCAATATAATTTCCATAAAGTTGTATTGGGAGGCAGGCAATGTGCTTAAAGATTGTATAGTTCAGGTATATACCTGTACCCCTTGCTGCTTATTGGGTTGAACTCTTTAAATGCTTCTGAGCATCTTGCAAGAAGAAAACAGCTTAACCAAAAAAAAAAAAATCATTAACCTCCTTCTGTATCGCTGAATACAACAAACTCCTCCTGTTTGTTGCCCGTGCTTTGCTGTAAAGACACCTCAGCTAGGCTGCTGGCCATGTTACCTTTCTAGAGAAACACCCCTTAGTTTCTTTGAGGTGTTTCCCTGTTGGCTTCTGTTATCTCTGGAATCCCTGGCTCATCTCCATAAGACTGGAAGTGTGCTCCAGTGTGGCTAGCACATTTCAAAGTCATTGGCAGAGGGGCCTCACCAACACCCTGTCCCTCTAACCTAAGCATATCAGCCTACAGCTTGCCAGGGTTAACCCTGATATTGCCGTGTGCTGTCCTTCTCCCACTGCATGTAGTTTTAAGCTCTACCAGTGAGCCCTGCTTGTTCCCGAGCAAAGACTGTCCTTCCTTGCTGAGAAAGGCGACTCCCATCTGATAACAGCACGCCTGGTGCTGTGTAGGCCATTCCATTGTCAAAAAACCCCGAAATATTGACGGTGGCACCAGACATGTAACCATGTATCAATAGACTCAGCCCATCTGTTTCTTCCAATGTTGCTGCTTTCAACTGGTAGTCTAGAGGAGAGTAAAACTTGTGCGCAAGATTTCCTTACCAAATGTCCCAAGGCCCTGAAGTCCTTTCTTCATCGCACTCGGGTTATGTTTTGCCACTTCATTGTCCCCTACATAGGAGATCAGTATTGCGTAGTACCCTGAGGGCTGCACCAGGCTAGGAAGTTTCCTAGTCATGTCCTTAACCCAGGTCCCAGGGAGGCAGCAGACTTCCCTATGGATTGGGCCTGGTCAGCCTATTGGGCCCTCTGTTCCCCTGCAATCGGGAATCGCCTATAACTACAGCTCATCTTTTCTTTCTACTGGAAGTGGTTGTAGTACTGGAGCTCTGACCTTTCTAATTGTAGTGACATCTCTGGGCCTTCATCTTCTTCATCCTTTGGCTGTCTTTCCATGTACAAAACCTCATACCCATAGTGTAGAAGCAAGAATGTAAGAGGGTGAGTTCAAAAATACCTTGTGAATATACTACTGATAGAGAGCAGCTTGTACTTTTGACACTCCCCCTACCTCTTCATTGTTCTTTTACCAATATAAAGCCACCATGCAAAATGGGGGGATAAAACCATGGAAATATAACCTGGTGACTGCAGGGAAGGGGGTCCCTAGTCACCTCCCAGCCTCTCCAGCAGTTTTTCGGTGGCCCTAAGAAGGAGATCCAGGACTCAGGATGGGGGAGCTGTGGTGCACTGCCACCCCACACCTGATCTGGACAAGAGTGAGTCTGAATGCTGATGCACACTAAAGGGAGCATGCAGAGATTCTGTCTATTAAATAGATTTAAAACGTGCCTGTGGGTTACTCAACATCATGATGCACCTTCAATCAGGTGTTCCCATATATTCTACAATGCCTGCCTGAGTGGCTTTAGGAAGGCTTTAGCCTGCTGCTTTAGATATGCATGTTCTCTTGCACAGCAACAGCCACCATCCCAAAGCAAAGCTGTCTTTTCCACCCCTCTGACTCAGAAATTTATCAGTTAGGACTGTTTGAAACCCAGCAAATTTAGCTGGCAGTGGCAAACCAACTGAAAATGTGTAGAACTTGAAATGGGGCTCACTGAGAAAATTTTATTACTGCAGAGCGTGAGCACAGCTTGTACACAAACATAAGCACTCATCTTAGGCCCTAACCCACCACATGACAGGAAAATGTGTTGCTCAGTTCAAACGGTTTGAAAAGCCAGGAACAAGCCATCAATCATTTCATTTTACTGTGCCTCATAAATTTGTGAAGCCTGTATTTCCCAGCAGACCATACAACATATTTTATTGAGCCATGGAACTCCACAGGAAGCCAGGCATGGCCTGGCCTGCCCTGATCTGTTACATTTTCTTTGTATTTTTACCAGCATTGCATGTCATTGGCAGTGAGTCCCTTTACTGAAATGAATCCACTGAAGTTCCCCTCCAGTAGTTGGAAACATCCCTGGTTAATGGCCCAGGTTACTGGGATGGCTTGTGCTGAGCTGAAACACACACTGATGGGTTTTCCTCTGCTACCTCCATCCACCACTCACAGTACAGATTCTGCTCTGCAGTTTGATGTATCCATACCAATGACTAGAGTGCCTGAATTCTCCACCATTATAGTCCGAATTCATGGGCAAAAACTTGCAATGCAAACCCAAGAATTTATTTTTAGTTTAACTCTAAGCCATGTAATGAAATAACTGTTTTTAGTCCAGTTACAATGATACTTAAACAGTTCAAATGAAATACAGTTAAAAGTGACATAGACACAATCTTCCTAGAACCTATCCCTTTTCTGGTGTTTGCCCACCCTTGCACTGCCCCTCTGGGTATGAAGGCTGATAGCTTCAGGCCGTGGACAAGGAATTCCAACCCAGTCAGCAATTCCTCCCTGTGAGAATGGGATGTTGATTCTCCCGTCTCAACCCAGGACCTGTGGTTGGGATAGTTTTTATATTTGGTAACAGCATCTACACTCTGCTCTTTCTTCCTTGGTCTGTGATACCATGCTACAGCCTCATTTGTGAGTTTGACATATGTTATACACTAATTCTTTGTTCGCTCCCCTTACCAGTAGAACCGGTATTAGCCAGGTTCTGAGGCTGCATTCCTTTGAGAACTTATTTGTGTCTTATTTATAACAATTTATAACAGTGCTGAGTCGTGGGTTCACAGGTATGATCCTTCCCCTGTGACGAAGAAGGAAAGTTGAGAAGTAAAAAATCATTGCTGCAAGGTTTTCCTACTCTTCCATTTGGAATCATTTGCTGATGGCCATTACTGCTTGCTCTGACCTCCACTGACATTGTCTTAACCTCCAGTTTTCTTCTTACTGACACAGCTAAGAGAGACCTTTCAAATCCAAGCACTCATTTGCCACTTATTGTGTCATGGCTACTATACATGAGTATGCATGCATATATTTAGATTTAGTACTCAGTCCTAAAGCTCTTAATTTTCTAAATGAAGCCACTTCAGGCTTCAGTCCAACTCTAAACTCCCAGCTGCAGCAACCATTGCATTGCACATTACTCAACCCTCCTTCACTTTTTTGTTCCAAGGGGAAAATTAGTCACTACAAATAATCTACATTTGCTCAAATAGAAGATTACACACAGAGGTTCATGTTGCCTTCCTTTTGTTTTTCTCCCAGGGCATGTCAAGACTGCTAACTAATTTTCTAGGAATAGAATTTATCGTGTGAGCCAGAGAAAACTCTCTCAAATCTATTTTCCATATGATGAGAAAAGCTTCTGTGTAAATAGCAGAGGGCTCACTCCTAGAGCTTGGAGCAACATCCTTCTGTTGCAAGATCAGAGGATTTTGAGAAGCCTTCAATATAGATTAGTTTTACATATTATCAGGGTTTCCAGGAAAACAAAATATGGCTCCATGTAGTAGCAGTCCACACAGTAGCTGAATGTGAGGTTTTAAGTCTGAGTGGAAAGGATAATTTTGAAACTCTTGTATTAAAGGCTATGTTGAAGAGCAAATTTCATCTGGTTTGAAATATCTTTTCTGACAAATCCTTGGCTTTTCCCATGGCTATACACCATTTGCTGACTGTAAAATTAAAATACAGCATCACTGGTCACACCTTCAAATGCTGTCCTAAAGAACATAGGTCCCCAAGTATCTTTTGAAGTAGGGGAAAAGGGAAAACAACATGGTCAAACAAATTGTATAAGAGAAACTGAGCAGGTTAAATCAAAATCAGTGTTGGAAATTACTCCAGCCATTCATTGCAAATCAGATTATTCTCTTGTATAGATATTTCACATCCTTAGCTCTTCTACCAAGCCTACTCCTATGAAAACTCACTTGCAAATCCAGGTAGACGAAACTATCTGCAACAGGGTACTGCACTCTTGAGATGGAGTTGAAATGTTCAGCTAACAGGTTCAGTTCTGTGAGTTATTTTACCCCATAGTCACATCTGCAGGAAATAAGACACTACCACATGATACATTTCAAACCACAGATGTGAGAGTTGGGAAACACCAGGTAAATAAAGTTTCTTACCCTACTGAACTAGAACTCCATTATCAGACCAAGGTCACTACAAAAACTAGGGACTGACATATGTATTCCTGTGCAATTCATACACTCATCCTATGAACAGCAACGAGCTCTAGTCAAGATCCAACTAAACCTGGATTAATTTCAAGCATAGCAGCAAAAATTAGGAAATTATGGATAAACTTAAATTTATGTATACTGAAATGTCTACAGCTGCATTATCACCTTCCCTTTTAGATTTCTATCCCACTAAGCCTTTCCAAATGCCCCAGGCAGAGTTTGGCAACAGGTCATAGCTCATGAGTAATGGAAGAACTTCATAGCTATCTGTGTGCTACCAGTTGCAATGCTGGGGCCTCATTGCTGGAAAATGGGAAAAAGAATTCTGTGTATAAATTGACAAAAATGAAATTGACCCGGAGATGCCTCAGAAGAGCAAAATGCAGAACCACAAAACATCACGAGCAGAACTCCTGTAGTCTTAGGAAATCATCTGCAGCCTTTTTATCTTGACTGGATCCATAAGGGCTTTTTCTTTGCATAACTTGCACAACGTTCATTCTCCTTAATAAGAAGCAAAAGGCTTCTCACTGTCCTTTAAAGGATCTGTGGCTCTCAGTCTTGACTGAGCTGTTTGCAGGGAGTGCAAAAGGGAGGAGAGAAGACATATTTTCCCATGAAACACATACCTACAAGAAAAGTGGTAAAAGAATATGATTGTAGAAAGCTAGCTCTGTATATTTGCCATGGAAACAGCAGTTTTAAAAACCACAGTGATGGGAGGAATATCAACTATCACTTCAGTCATAGCAAACTGACTAAAAGTAGGCTTTTCCTCATGCAGCTTGACAGACCCTTCAGTTTTATTAGCTTGGTAATGATGGGTCGTTTCTGGCGGCTACTTTTGTAATGTCCTAGGTATCTTTTATTATATTCAGGAAATATAAGGAATCAAGTGGAAAGAGGATAGCAAGGGTGAAAAGGTCTTGCACCTCACTCTGAACGCTCACCTCATTTTTTGTGAGGTCAGCAGTAGCTCTAATGCATAATTCATTTACACATTTGCCATTTCTTTACATCCTGGCACAGGCATACAATATAAGGAAAGAAAGGGAATTCTTCGGAGACCCCCTGAAGACAAAGCAATGCAGGCCTAATTCTGGTATTCTGCTTTTGAAAGTTTCTTTTTTCACCCATACCAGGAAAAAGCTGACATTAAAACCACTCACAGAGTCTAAGAAAGCTTAATCAAAGAAGCAAATCCAAATTTTAGCACAGGATTCCCTATCCAGAACTCTCACTACTTCTGTAGACATCATCTCTCTAGTTTTTGCCTCTTACCAGTTTCCTTTCCTTTTAGTGCCCTGTTCCTCTTCAGTCACCTCTCTTTCCCTTTGTTATTCCCTTCCTTTTACTATCAAAGATGTAGTGGAAGCATCCCGATTTCCCTTTTCATACCTACTGATGTGAACAAAACAAAGCAACCAGTTTTGCCAAAGGAGAGATACACACGCTCAGTGCTCTCTGTTAGCACTAGACTCCAGCAAAACAAGTATAATACACACTCCAGAAGAATTAGCAGCACTTGATGACCTGCCCATAAATAATGCCAGGTTTGCCTGCTCCCAGAGTTCAGGTAAATGCTGCTTTTTCAGGAGGGTTGATCATCCCTTGTGGAGCTACCTTCTGCTGCAGGAGAGCAGCTCAGCCCAGATGTGGGCTCCCAACAGAGGAAATTTTTACTTCTCTGGTCTTTTGTCACAGCCCTGGCTTTCTTCTAGTTTTCACAAAATGTTATTGTTGGATACACTGGGGAGTGAGCTGGCATGGGAGCTAGTCAGTAGCACAGGTTTGTTTTTCACAGGGTGTTGCTAGGGAAGCTTAGTTAGTAGCAGATATGGGTGGGAATTCTACACTATCAGACAGATGAAAAGTGCATCCAGGAAGTTTCTGTCCTTCAGACATCATTACTTCGTCCCCATCTTACCACCTTGTCTTGAAGATAAAACCAAGCTGTTCTTAGTTTTGGATTTATAGGCTATATACATAACTGGTTTTTTCCTAGGTCTGTTGCTGATTTCTTGGCACTTGGGAATGGTTTGGTCTCCAGAACACTGTGAGCATTCCCTAAGCTAAACTTTCCTTTAACACCATCATCTAGAGGCTGGTAAAAGAGCCTGCAGTGGTCACCACAGACCACTGCCCTTGTCACACCTGGGAGGCAATGCTGGGAAGGAACTGGCCTAAGCGAGATCTCCGCACCGAGTCATTTCTTTTGTTCTGGGAAAAAACTAGTGTTCTTTGGTTTATTTGCCTATCAAAGTCATTTCTAGAAAGGAAACGCTAGGAACAGCTCACAGAGGTTTTTTTTACAACAATTGCCAGTTGCCACTTATCTGATGTCAGCTTTGCCCTAAGGATAGGCTGAAGTTAGAGCAAAGCAGACAGCAATCTCCTTCATCAGCTGCCACTGTTCCCACGTAAAAGAATACATAAATGTCTCTAAAGGATAAAAACTTGCCCACAGGCAAAGGAAAAGAATATATTGGAATACACTTAAAACACAGCTATTACATGATACTTCAGCAGAGGTATACTCAAATACTCCGGGGTATTTTGTTTGCTTAGTTTGATCAAGAGTGATGCTGATGACAGAATATGACTCTCTGCCTTAGCTGGATCCTGGTTGCAGCTGAGTCATCAAACCCACTAAGAGTTAGTGCTGTAACCATGTAAACTTCACAACTTTTAACTGGAAAATCCTTCACTGCTATGTCCTTTGAACATAAAATTATCCTGTTACTGCTGTTCTAAGCAAACTAAGATTCAAAGGAGTTGTTTTTTTTGAGAGGGACACGGTGGTCTCTATTATGCAATCTAAACAAACCTAAAGAAATCTTATCAATTAATTGAATCTTACCTTAGATGTGAAATTTGAACTTCCTGGATAGACAGAAAGATATTCCTGCCTAAGCATACAAATAACTTGTAAAATGTGGCCACCTTAAGCATGATAACATATTTTGTAATTTTAATTCATGCTAACCAGCCATACACGTTGGATATGAACTCTTAAACAAAAAACAAAACCAAAATCAAACCAAACAAAAAGTAAGCAAATTCAGAATTGCTCAGAAGGCTTCAATATGCTTTTGGAGCTTCCAGGGGAAACGTTATGACAAGAAAAAGATACTTTCTCTATTGATATAAAGGTATTTAGAACTCTTCATAACCTGATAAAAATTTTCTGAGTCACTGTGGAGTGGCTACAGAAATAATTTCTTCTTCCATATCCTGAGGTGCCTATTCTTCTGTGTTAAGCGCTCACCTGTCCATCTGTATATGAGAGAAGAAAGCAAAGTGGCTTTTTCACTGGACCAGCTCAGCTGGTAACAAGAGGCACTGCAAGAAATGTGAGAAATTATGTCAAAAGTATGTTTGATCTGGAGCAAGGGAAAGCCAAATTCTCCCAGCAGTAGGCACTCCAGTGGAATAATGTGCTGTTCAGTAACAGCTTTCTCGGTGTGCTGGTTTTGGCTAGGGTAGAGTTAGTTTTCTTCACAGTGGCTGGTATGGGGCTGTGTTTTGGATTTGTGCAGAACCCAGGGTTGATAATATTGGAATTTTTTTGTTGTTGCTGAGCAGGTCTTACACAAAGCCAAGGCCTTTTCTGCTTCTCTTACTGCCACACTGGCAAGGGGTTTGGGGGTGCATGGGAGGCTGGGAGGAGACGCAGCTGGGACGGGTGACCCAAACTGACCAAAGAGATATTCCAAACCATGTGACATTATGCTCAGTATATAAAGTGGGGGGAAGAAGGAGGGTGTGGCGGGATGTTTGAATGATGACGTTTGTCTTCCCAAGCAACTGGTACATGTGATGATGCTCTGCTCTCCTGGAGATGGCTAGACTTCTGCCTGCCCATGGGAAGCAGTGAACTAATTCCTTGTTTTGCTTTGCTTGCATATGTGGCTTTTGCTTTTCCTATTAAACTGTCTTTATCTCAACCTACGAGTTTTCTACCTTTGCCCTTCTGATTTTCTCCCTGATCCTGCTGGTGGGGATTGAGCGAGTGGCTGCTGGGGGCTTGTTTGCTGGCTGGGGTTAAACCACAACCCTCACATAGGAACTCTCATTTTTTACCATATCACTCGTAACCCCAGGTTCTAAGCATGCAGAGAGCCCCTGGTGTGATCAGTGTTGTTGTAGCTGCCAGCATAGGTAGAAAAGACGATCTGGCTGTGCAGTACTTGGCATGAATGTTTGTGGGGTGACTAACCCCTGTGGATTTGAACTACTCTGCCTAAGACTGGGGATAGCTTTACTGCTGGTAAACTCCAAAGAGCGAGGCTGAGAGAGAGCTGTGTTAAGAGACTGTGGCTGTGTAGCTGTGATGGGCTTATAAAAGTTATTAAATAATCTGGAGGATCAAAAGTAACTCTGCCAAAGTGGTTATGCAGCCTGGTAACTTAGGAGAGAGCAAGCCTGATGTTCTCCTTACAATGCTTGGGCAGAATTAAAGGCTTCTGAAGATTGTTCAAGTTATGTAATGAGAAGTTCAGGGATTTGTCTGAAGTCACAGTGTTGAGTGTGTGCCATTAGCAGATGTTAAACATAAAAGTGTTTATAAAATCACAGTCTTTGGTCAGCTTACTCAACCATCACTAAAGTACTTGCCTTATCTGAAGAACCACAGCTGTGACCCTGAAAATAAATTGTGTTCTTTCTTCTGCAGTACAAAACAGGGATAACTCTTTTGTGAGCAGAAGGGTACTGCTCTTTTATATAATGCAGCCTGGTGACTTAAATGACGCCTGGGAGAGCAGTTACATCTTCACAATCCATTTCCACCTCGCAGAAAACTGCTTCTTTTACCATCCGGTGCTCTCATGGGAGATGAGATACTCTTCATCCCTCCTGCTGAATGTTCCAGTATATATTGCAGTTAAGACTCATTGAGTGAAAGAATATGTGTCCAACAGCAAGCATGAGTGTGGGCTCTGGGATGGACACTTAATATATATCAGAAACTTGAGATCCAGCTTCAGCTCCGAGGTCAACTTTTAAAATTTCCAAGAAAAGCCCATGAGGCCAGCTCAACATGCAAGGATTTCGGTAACAGTGATACACAACTAATACAAAAAATGTGGCACCTGTGCATTTATGCTTAAGGGAGCAAGTAGCATGTTGAGTGGGAGTTTTCAGGATAATTTTGAATCTATTTCTACCTGAGTTTCACCAAATGCATCCAAGTTCTGAGCTTTTCCTGGGCTCAATATGCACCAAGCCAAGCAGCACTTGGATGTGAACTAATGCTGACATAAAATCTATAATGAGCTGGGATTCAGATCTAGCACACAAAAATATGAAAACGGATATCCTAATATTCTTACAGTGCCAAGATTGCTTTGCTAAATCAAACAGCCTTCAAACAATTTTGTCTTTTAATCTAAAGCCCAGGCATGTACTAATAAAGTTATATTTACAATAGATTTTCATTTTGAAGTATTCAGACAGGGAAATAAACACTGCTGTAATGAAATCTACCAACCACCAAAAGCCAGACTCTTCTACACTACTTTTCTCTGCACTGATGGAAAACTGCAATTGCTTCCCTGAATTTAGAGGCAGAATTAACACTTGAAGTAGTGACTCAAAGCAGGATCCAAGCTTTGTTTGCTAGTAAGCACTCTTACTGCATAAATAAACACAGTATGCAGCTGCTGTGATTTTATTTTATTTTTAAAGTCAGCTTGTGTTTAATTTGCAAATATGGTCAAAACTAATTTACCCTTCATTTTGTCTTGGGATTTCTAAAAAATATGGGATGCCAAATGCTAATTCAGGTAATGGTATTAATTCAAAATCTCAAATATAAAGCTCAAAAAGATAAGCGTTCACACGAAATTGCTTATGATAGTGTTTAAATGAAATTGCTCATTAGGTTGTTTCCTGTGTCCTACATTCAAAGGTCATTTACAGATTTAACTATGAATAATAAGAAGAGAGGGCAATAAAGTCTCCAAAAGAGAGCATGAATGCATGCCTTTTCTAACATGTATCATAAAATTGCACCTGTTTTACTTACAGTAGATGTCTGTGCTTTGCTAAGACAATAAAACAGAAAAATAAAACCATAACAAAGGGAAAATCTAATCCTTTAGTACACCTAAAGCTTTTCACCTGGAAATTGAAAGCAAGGCACTGTTATTCAAATCTTCCAAACAGGAACAGTCACCACTTGACTGCAACAAGAGCTAGTGCCTTATCCTATGTGTTTGGTGTTTTGCTTTTGTGTTTGTTTGGTTGTGTTTTTTGAAAGTATTTTTGGAAAAAATACGCAAGCAATTCAACAGCTTTCCCACTGTGTCCCTGTTAATCATTGAACTTTCATGGAATGGGGATTTTGGTTCTTCTTTTTGAAAAAAGGAGATCCTCAAGTAATACGAAGTATGCCCAGAAGATGCTGTTCTGTTCCCAGATATGTGACGTTGCTTTCCCAGATGTATTGTTTATAGTTCTTAGTACAGCACTCGTGTCAGTGGCCAGAGGATTTTTGAACTGGTTGGCAATCACCTTTCAGATCCATATGGTTCCTGACAGGACTAATCTGTTGCTGCTTTGTACCTACTTTAACATTTCATGTTCTATTTCTCTATGCAATTTCTTCAGCAATTACCTTTTCCCTTTCTTTTCCTTCAACAAGAAACTAACCAGCCTTAGGCTCAAAGAGCTGGAGAATGGCAGCAGAGCAGGGAAGACTTCATCTCCTTTTTCCTAACTGCAGTGTTCAACCTTGCAGCTACTAAGCATAATTTCTTAGAGTGATATAGATTGGAAAGGACATCCAAAGGTCATCTGGCCCAAAACCCAACTCTAAGCAGGGCTTAGATCACGTTGCTCAGGGTCTTGTCTAGTCGAGTTTTGAATATCTCCAAGCATGGAGATCAACAGTGGATACTCTGTGAATCTCTTCCTTATCTCCTCACTATTGGCAGCAGTGCACTTAAATGCTCAGACAAAAAAGAGAAGACACAGCAAATGTTCAGCTTTGTATAGCACACCGGTTTTGCCAACTTTTTTTCCAATAACAAGGTCGCAATTATGAACCATCCAAAGGGCACGTGTGACAAGTCACTTCTCTGCATATCTACATGTGAAAGGAAAATTAGCTAATAATTTCAGATTTTATCCCTCAGGATTACTTCACAGTACATATTTTTCCACATTTCTATTGTGCCATTAATCTTTATCCTGTGCCTTCTGCAGAGACTTCTTTTTTCCTCCCACATAGCCTGCCAGGCTCCTGCTCTCCAAGGGGTCACAGGTTGCAGAGAGATCCACAGAAACAGGAAACCAGGCTTCCTCAGTTAGTTTTGAAACACCAAAACCTGTTTCCTTTCTACAGAAATAAAGCCTGTCAGGGCATCCTCTGGGTAGGCTCACTATATGAGCAGCAGCTCAGTAGGAGGGAGAAGCTACAGAATTTCTTGTTTAGGAAATAAATGTGAGATAACTTATAGCATTTACAAACCATCAGAATGAAAGAGATCATTTTCTTGCTGCTCCTATTGCACTTACAGAGTGGCAGCACTGGATTTAACACTCCAGAAAAGCTCTGGACCACAGAACAGGGTGGTGAAACCCAAACAAGACACTCAGAGTCGACCCCCTCTTCGAACACAAGTCAGGGGTCATCTCTCTCTGAAATCCAAGCTGCCAAAGTGAGTTCCTCGCAGGGCCCTCCTTTCGAATCTTCAAGAGAAACAATGGGAATGAAAGCAGTGAAGAAAACTTCAGGCCCTACAACATCTACCCCTGCAAGCCAGTCAAAGGGACACAATGATGGCGACTCTGACGGAGATAAGGTGGGAAGCTCATCTCGCAGCAAAGGGACAGCTCTACAGAGCAGTGCTAGAGAGATCCCTCTCCAGCAAGGGGTCACTGCAAGCCGGGATGCAGCTACAGGGAACAGATCTGTCAAGCAGTCCTCTCACAGCACTGGTATCAGCAGGACCCAGCAGGATGCCCACTCTGAAGCATCTGGCTTTGAATCTACCAGGGGAAAGTAAGTTACATACTTTTTCTTGTCTCCTATGTACTGCTTAGGAATGGTTATTTTCCTGTTTCCAGCGAGATAATTGGCCGAAGTCCTAGCAGTTTCAGTAAAATTATTTTCTGAGCTTAAAAAAGACCATCTAAAACAAACAAGGGATGAAACCTGCAGCACTTAGTCAGGCAAAACCATAATAACATTTCTAAAAGAGTAAATGCTTCAATATTTTATTCCCCCTGCTTTATGCACGGTAAACTATTGTTGATTTTTTTCTTTCTTTTTTTGTGGATAAAAGAAATTGCAAATGCATTATTTCATTTGGAATCCATTAAAAAAATATCGTGTTTGTAAACTTCTCCGCTAAATTGAAAATACAAGCAATTAAATGTACAAAATGCATAAATGTCTGACAATTTGAAACATCCTATTTTATGATAAAAACTTATGAAAAGTGGTGTTGTAGGTGAATGTGCATTCAGAACTGTATATCTTAATACATAATAGCTGGGTATAATAGAATATATCAAACTGTACTGTCTAGTTTTATAGCTCTGGAACACTCAATTATTTTCTTTGTTCCCCAGTGTCTTCCATTCTCAATGGGGATATTAATATTGACTTTGCAGATATTGCAAGTTTCCCTTAATTGCTGATGTAAAATCAGTACTGGTAGAAAATGAAAGACTCAAAGGATTTGTTGCTTTCCATAGTATTTATGGAGAGTGGGCTTTCAGAATATAGATTTCTTCTTTTGATAGTACTTTCCCAAATGTTAGCATCCAAATTCATGCAAAAGAGGATAAATCATCCCTTAGAAATACTCCTACAATTATCTTTCTCTGTGTGGCTGGGAGCTAATGTTCCTTCAACTGAAAGAAAAGATTCCTGTTGACCTGAGCAGGTTTTGGATGATACATAAGGGAAATAATGCACAAAGACCTAAAGGAAAGGAGTCCTTTGCCTGTGCTTGGAAGAGATAACCCAGTAAGGAGCTATGTTTCCCAGATAGATTTCCTAACACACTCCTTCAGTTCTGAAAGTCATCTGTTACACCACCTTACTGTGGTGCTTGGCAGTGTGTCTGAGTTAACCCAAGTTAAGTGAGTTCTCTTTCTACATGAGAGCTGATAGCTAAATCTCCGTTAAAATAACTCCTAATACGTGCTAACCTTGGTCTTTATCTTCCCTAGCTTTCTCCAAGAGTAGTATTCCAGTGAAATCAATCTTCAGAAAAACTCTGTGTGTTGGCAGGTATTCTTTCTACCTTTTACGTGAGATATAAATATAAATAGCAAAAAACCAGTCTCTGGTGAAGATGCTCTCATAGTAACATGTGCTTGCAACTGCAGAGAGGCAAAATAAGCAAATCTTGTATTTGCTATCACCTAATTTCACGAGTGGTCAAGGAGCAACCTGCTGTGCAACATGCATATTTGAGTCCACTGAGCCAGTTAGAGATAAAGGCGGGATTGCATATCAAATTTACAGAAAGTGTAGCAGCATGAAACCCCAGCACAAAACAGAATGCTGAATCCCCACTCTCTTGCTCAAACTGCTGAGCTACATAGCCTCTCTCTGCCTAGCAAAGGTCTACAGTTCTAGTTGTGGCTCAATACTTTTCACAGGAAGATTCCTGTGCTACAAGGCTTGTCTTCCTACTGTATACAAGTGTATTTACAATCAGCTATGGCGCTTTGAGCTTTCCTGCCACTTTTGCCATGACCTGGACTGCGACTTAAGTAAGTCACTTCACTGTTCCATCTTCCTTTCCATACGAATTAGAGCTGGATGAATAATGAAGTTGCTTGTGACTAATTTCTTTTCAGTAAAGGCATGAGAATATGCCAAGTCTAGTGTGCTCACTGTTACCAATCACTGCTGTGAAACACCTGAAAAAGCTACTGCTGAGAAACTATGCATAAGAACACAAGCATTTTTATTTATTATGTGCAGGTGCCACACCCTAAATATTTTCTAGCATATATTTTCCTCTAATTTTTTTTAATCTTTTTTGCAAAGAAAGTGAAAGAGTTGCTGTAAGACAGCTTCCTACGAGGTTTACTCATTTGAAGCCTGAGCACAGCATGACTCAATAGCAGATTCCACAGTTGTAAGGAGTACTATCTCTGAGGAAGTTTGGAAGTACGATTTGCTTTTTGAATTTACTTCGTATTAAAGCATCTCTTTGGTTATAGCCTGTGTTCCGACCTGAATTTTTTGAGTGATCTTTAGGAACTGTATGACTCTGTGATCCTTTATGGCAACCCATTGTGCTAACATATGTGCAGAAATGCTGATGTTAAGAGGCTCCATAAAGAAGGAACAATAGAGAGAGATCTGTGAGAGACAAGAGGAAGGAAACAAACAAGAATTAGCATTTATTTTGAAATATATTTATAATTCAAGAAATATCAATACAAATACTTTGTTAGAGACACTCCAAGGCTATCAGATTACCAAAGAGGTACAATTTGTGTCCATTGTACAAGCTTCATTACCCAGATATCCCTTTCTGAAGGACACCATGTGCCTTAGTGGCTTAATTACAATGATAATTCCCTTGCTATCTCTACCCCAGGTTATCTGAGGACAATATTATGTACACATATCTTACGACATGCCCACTAGAACTGGGTTAGACTCTGAGCCCCTATATCACATCCTGATATGCTGTCATAAGGCCCAAATATTGAGCATATCCTTATATCTAAAACCACTAAACTCTTCCTTGTTCTTCATGAAAATGCAATTAAATCCTGTTCTTTCATAGTGGAACAATTTTACAGTTAACCTTAGAGCAGGTACAGGAGAACAAAATTTGTAGCTACTTGCTCTCAAACCATTTCAGAAGAGTGTTTTCTCTGGTGAGGTATCCCCCCTTCTGGCAGAGTCAGCACCCAAGGTTTCGTAAGGATAAGAAAACTTCAAAAGAAGCACATCTGGAATGGCCTGAGCTGAAGGAAAATTCCTTTCTTCATTCCTAGAAATGAATTTGACTTAAGCTCTGAAATGTAAGACAATGTCCCTACAAACATGCATTTAAAAAAAATTCTATTTCTATCTTCAAAGTTTTATGCAATCCATATCAATAAAAAAAAGAAATGCTGGAAAACTAAAGAGAGAGAATTTTTTCAAAGTTCAGTGACACTAAACTGAGTACCAATTTGATGTCAAAGCAGAAAATTTATGATACACTCTTTTCAATTGAGTTCATTGAGATACATGTTTTTCAGCCTGTGATGAGAGATAGTTGCAGCATTTCAGTGTAAAGCAGCTTAAATAACAGTGGTGCTATGGAGTAAGTCTCAGGTGGTATCCTGAGACCAGCACACTCATCTTTTCATTCTGAAAATTATTTTATTAATTACTATCCAAAGCAACTCCTGAAGACATGAGACATTTGTTCAGGCTGTAAATTAACCACAGTATCCCCATGTTGTTGGGTGGGCCTACATCAGTCTTTTCTCTTACGATGTGCTTTTCACACCTTTTCCAGTTATCATGAGGCCACTGAGGATTTTCATAGACTTCCTCTGCCGTTTCCTTGGGTAGTGGTGAGGTGACGGTATTTTATTACTAAGCACAGAACGGTTTATAATAAAGTCAGCACCAGGGACAGATTTGCTTAGCTGTCACATGTGATAGGAGTGCTGAAATATTTCATTCTCATGAGCAGACGTCTGCATTTCTCCCTGGAAATTGCTTTTGCCTGTATCAGCTTGGTAGAATTCTAGTGTACTGACAATTTAAAATGAATGGTTAAGATCAGCAGATGGTTCAAGTACACAAGACACATAGAAAGCTGATTTAACTGCCTAGTTAATGCAAGGTTCACAGTCTCTTTTCATCATGTCACTTTTTAATGGAGCAGAGAGAACAATTCTTGAATTGATTTATTGCGATTTTGCATCACTGTGCATTTACAAAAAATATAGCCACACAGGGCTTAGGTTTCTGCCTCACTAGGTATATTCACTATGACCTGGAAGGAGGAAGCTCTTACACTGCTCAGAGGTTACCTTGGTGGCTGTCAGGGGATGTTTGGCAATCTTTGTCACCAGAATGTTGCATTCCAGCCATGCAGAAGATCTTTGCAATAAGCCACACTTGTCCAGCGGCACCTTGAATGCATTCCTGATGCTTGGCTGTCAGCCCACAATCCAATTTTCCTGCACGTGCCAAGCTCAGTGTTACTCCCATTGCAGTCCTAAAGCCCACAGCAAATGGCAACGGTGTCTAGGTAGTGTCATGACAGACTGTTTTCCACAGCACAGGAAACACAGCACTGGGGAAAAAAAATCACTTCTCCATCAAGGTTTTTTTGAGACACTCACAAAGCATTTAGTCTCCTCAGAGCCTTGTTTAGTTCTTCTGTGATCTTGCTCATGCTTCTCTTGCTCTTGTTCTTTTTTTTCATCTACCATGGGAACAGCAAGGATTAGAAACAGACTATTTTGCACCCCTACAATGTCCCTTCACCCCTCTGAATAGATGAGGGTTACTGTGACAAACTGGACACAGTGTTAGGATTTACCTCCTAGACACTGCAAATACTCGACTCTTTGCACTTCATTTAAGGTACACCAGGAAACATCTGCTCAGGTCTGCACAGAAAATATGCGTTCTTACAAATCTGAATATAATTCACATTTTAGAGAACTGACACTAATTCCAGAACAGATTTGGCAAGGAAGAGGACAGCAGCAAGGTGTCCCCACATGTTTTCCAAAGGCATTATCTGTGTTGCCAGTTAGAGAGTGCACGTGTTTCAAATATCAATTTTTCTGCCAAACCTCAGAGCATCTCTTCTGTATCACATTCCTGGTAAGCAACACTATTGGTCATGGGGAAAAGCCTGTGAAAAAAGATCACCTTGATTTTCATAGACTTTAGCTCAGATCCTTTCTGTTCAAGAGCCCCCCTAAGATCAGTCAGGGCCAGCGTAAAGATCTATATCTGTATGATTAAGTGGCAAATCTGGTACAAAGAAACTGGCAAGGCATTTAATCATTTAATGAAGGTAAATAAGAAAAGAGAAGCTGTCCAAAACATCACTATAAACAGAGTGAAGGACAACATTCACCCCTGAAACTGCAATGGATTTTATTTTTTATATTTTCTTTTTGTCACTTATAAAGGCTTTTTTTTTGTTGTCAGTATTTCTCAAAGTGGAAAAGCCATCACTGACACACTGCAATCTCCTTTTCTATAGATTATAAAAGAATTAACAAAGCAGTGAAAATCAGCACCACTGAAGGTCACCTCAAAAACACTGACAGCAAACTAGACCAGAACTACCTTAATTAATTTCGTCCTCTGGGTCAATTAGAAGATGTAAAGTAAAAGTATATTCCAGAGGTTAAAAATGCAGAATTCAGACCTTTTTAAAGAGTGATTTGTCTGGGTTTTCAAATGTGTTTTACTGGATAATACTCAAAGATTTGAGATTAATGTATATTTTCTCAAAAGTCCAAATTCTATCTGGGAAAGTTTGATTGTGTTAAAGGACTCTGAACACAGAGTGGAAGATCAGGTATAAAAGAGCTAATCTGATTTGCAACAACAGAACACTTCAAATGCTAAAACAGACTAGTGAAGTGGTAGATAAGTGGAAATTGTGAATTAATTTTTGCAGCACGAGGTAGACACACAGTAAATATAAATTTGGATGAAACAAAGAGGCTGTTCACAGTCCAAGGTTTCAGCACTGTACATACAAAAAAAGGAAATGAATGATGAGAGTAGAATTTGTGTTTTGTAACAGACAGGACAAAAAGTCAGGACACGGAGTTCTGAAAAAAACCATTAAACAATTCTTTGACACCTAATCCTTCAGTGTCAACAAGTCAGCTGTTTCTCAGGGATAAAAACATATCCTATAACTTATTTTGCCATCACATACTATATTATATTACATATCAAATGCACTTTTTAGGTTTTTTTCCATTCCAATCAGCATGTAAAACACATTTCCCAATTTGATTTCTTTATGGTCTGTCCCTAGTGAGTACTGAATTTTTATTACTTCTGAGGTTATGGGATACATTTCAGAACAAAGGAAGCCAGGCACTGAACCTAAAAAACTAACTGGTTTTGGTTCAGGTTTATCATTTGTCTTTGAAATAGAGCATATATATTTGAAAGATGACTAATGTTCACTTAAAGATACGGGGTTTACCATATCACTAGCATCATAAAAGTGAGAAGTCTCTGTAGTCACCTAGTGGAATTCAAGGGATGTTGCTAAAACCTGCCATGCAATAGCAAAAAAACCCTTGTGAGGGTGCTTGCTCTCCTTATAATCTGAGTGTTTACGCTGTGGCAATCATTATTATCTCTCCTCATCCTAACTTGGCAGGTTGTTTAAAGAAATATATCACAGTAATGTACTTTTATACAACCGAAATTCAGGGCCTATACTCTGATGTTTGTGTAACAGTCGTTCAGACTAAGAGAGACCGTAGTTTAAAAAAAACCCAAACATACTAGCCTCCCATAAGACCTGTGGAGGCTGCTATTAAAGGCCCTCCAAGTCCTCCCTTCTGCAGTCTGAACAAGCCCCTTCCCACAAGGCGTTTCCTGGCTCCAGATAACATATTTCTACATCCCTTTTGCTCAGATGTAAAGGAAAATATAAAATTGTGAAATACAGATAAGCTGCATACAACACGAATGAGACTCAACCACCAAGATGGGCATGAACTTTGACAATAGTTCCAGCTCTGGGTTCTTTTGTATTCCTTCAGCAACACAGTAATCTCATTTTCAAGGCTCAGTCATGTTCAGCTGGACTGATTCAATAGCATTTCTATTAAAAGCCAGGTAATCTAATTTACTCCCAGACAAAAATAAGTCATTTTCAGATATAATATGAAGGAGGCAGAATAAATTCTATACCCTTTGTTGTCCGACTAGCTCTGATGTTCCTGTGGGGTGGCTTTAGGACCACTTACAGGGATTTGTGCTTACAAGCAAGCGGAAGAAATCACGGGCAGCTTTTTGTGATGTTTGATTTTTTTCTCAGCAATGTACCCAAAGAACACTTTACAATGGAAATGTGCTGTGGAAGGGGACTGCAAGGGCCCTTAAAGAACAATAATTTTTGGTGTTAGTGTAAATCGTCCTTTGCTTTTCCACAGCATCGGGTCCCGCTGCGCCGCCGCCACCGCCGCGGGCTGCGGCCGCCACCTGCCGGCCGTGCCCGGCACTGCCGCGCCCCGCGCCGCCCGTGGGCTTTGGGTAAAGCCGAGCCTGAGCCCCAGCCCGCCTAATCGCGGATTAGGAGAGGGTTTTAACAGTGCTGGCGACGCGCCAGAGAAGCAAAGGCGCGTTTAAGGGCTCTTGAGTGTCCCCCGAACCAGGAGGCAGGGATTCCATAAGATAAAGATAAGCTTAAAGGCATTGTCTGGGTGCCACTGGTGGGTCCCTGCCCGCTGTAGGTGCTTTGTTCCAGCCGCCTGGGCAGCCTCCAGGGCTAATTATCTGCTCAGGACTCGGAACTGGGAATAGTCCTAAACCTCAGAGGACTCGGGCTGCCCAGGCTGCCAAGCAGATGTGCTCACTGGTTCCAGCAGAAGCAAATGCTGCTCTTCCTACCAACATGCCCCCCTTATCGGTGTAGGTGCTTCCTCCCCCACAGGCGTCGGATGTCACATTTGAGTACGACCAAACCACACTGGGTGCAGAGCTGGGGTAGCAGTATTTTGATTTAAGCTGGAAACACCGCAGCAAATACCACATCAAGGAGGCACTTCAAAGGCCTGAGGACTCTCCCACACATTGCTACCAGTGCGTGTTCCTGGCCAAGTCATGCAAGAGGAGGATGAAATCTGTCACTTGGGCTTTATGCCAGCCGGGGACTTGTACCACCCTTTCCAGGCTGGATTTCTGTTTTATGTTGTGAGGATTTTGTTTTGTTTTTAAATACAGTTTTCCTGATTGAAATCAGGCCCAATGCAAAAGAAATGCTAGGCTTCTCCAGCGCTCAACAAAATCTGCATGTTAGAAGCCTGTGTTGATGATCTGGAATAAATTATTCCAGGGAGGGTAAAGAGGATTTTCAGGTTTAAAGTCCTGTTATGCAAATCAGTTGTCTTCTGTTCTGCCTTTGCATTAAGACAGCCTGTCATAGTTCTTCCGCCACGCTTCATCTTCTTTTTCCAAATCTACATTTTTTCAGACAATTTGATTTCAAAATTATATTTACATTCTTAACGTCTCTTAATGAGCTTATTTCATTGGTAGCGTAAACCTAATTATGAGTCACACCAGGGGCTCTTTTGCTGTGAATATTTCCTCCAATTTAGCCTGATCAAAGATTGCGGGGCCGTGTGAGAACCACAGTTTCAGACATTGCGCTCATTTAGATTAAGAATGAGTTAAATATTTTAAATTGAAACAATCTGCTCAAGTTAGCTAAATTTTCGGTAGAGATCAGAGGCTACGTTCAGACTGTCTTTAAAAAACAATAGCCCTTAACAGATATGTTTGGGGTGTATTGTAGCATTTTTTCCTTTGGAGGGCATCTCCAAATTGGCAAGTTCCAATAGCTGTTACCTCAAAATAATTAATAATTAATAATGTTAGCCATCCAAAATAATAACAATAATAATAATAATAATAATAATAATAATAATAATAGGATATATGGTATGAATTTTACAAGAGGGAGTTTCAGGGGGGTTGTTTGTTTGTTTTTTTAACTGGAATCTCTATTCCAGATCTTTCATGTCTTTACAATTTTTTAATGCTTGTTTTCATGGTTTTATCTTTTCATTGCCCACATTTACTCAGGTGTAAAATGGCTTTCAGTTACTGAAATGTATGCCCCAACCACGTGCACTACAGAAAATATTGTCACTGATGACATCGCTGTATGCATGTCTTCTGAATCACTTTCTCTGGTGAGCTCTTGGATCTGCATGCAAGAGTAAAGCACAGGCTAGGAAAACACAGGCCCAAGTCCTAACCTCACCCCTGGCTCATTGTAGCCCATATTTTAAAATCTGACTCCTATATTTGGCCTGTTGGTTTGCGGAGGTGGGAAGCTCAGCACCCAGCTGCCCAAGGCGACAGCTCCTCTTTTCCCAGGCAGCTGATGTGCAACAGTGGGGATGTGGTACTGCATCAGTGCTAGAGGTGGTGTTATTGCTTCAGATCTCTTCTGACTTTATAAGCCATCAGTTAATTGCTGAGAATTATTTAGGAATTTAGATGTTTACATTCTCTATAGTTTACATCATAAGCAAATCCCCATGCTTAGTCAAAGCTCCTCCTGAATAGATCAGCGTCAGTCTGGCCCAGCATCACTTCCTGCATCTGTTAAGAAATATTTAGCATCCCATTCGTATGCTGAGAGATTTTTATATCTTTTTTTTTTTAATCTCTGTGCTGCACTTCAGAGAAAAAATACTTTTAAAAATCTTGGGTATTAATTTGCAGAACCCTCACTAGAGCTACGAAAGGGCAGAGATTTCACAGGTGTACTGAGAAAGGAGCTCAGTGGTAGTGCCCTGAGCAAGATATCGAGCCTTGATGGTCCTAAACAACCTCACCTGCAGCCTCCACCCACTCCCCTGGGCCCGGAACTCCACTTAAGCCCAGGCTTGACCTTATATTGCTCTCGTTAGGAGGGTGCTTGTCTCTAGCAGTCCTTTCGGACCCGGCCCGTTGCCTTGTCCGTGCTGGGCTGCTCATTGACCTGTTGCTGTCACCTCGGTGCTGCGGTACCTCTGCTGCTCAGGTCAGTGCCTGGCTCGTCCCTTGTGTCAGGGAGAAGCCCCGCTCTTGCTGCTCCCGGTGCTCGGTGAGGCAGCCCTGGGGAAGAGCGGTCTCCCTGGCAGTGCTTCCAAGGGTGCCGAGTGCCCTGCTGTGTCCAGCTCCTGTGAATGCTTGACAAGAGGGGGTGCCTGTCCTCCCTTGCTGCTGCAGACGTGTGCTGGAAGAGCTGCAGCTCTCTCTGGCTACTGCTGCTGAAGTTTCACTTAAATATCATTATTGCTTAGTTACTACTGCCGGTCTCTATGCGGTGCACGAGACTGCAAAGGACCCACATGCCCCACCCGGAGTGGGTAAGTAACTTCATTATTGCTCTACAGAACTTGAAAGCCTTAAATTTCCTTTTGTTTTTGCCAGTTTTGTGTGTCTCAAACTTGCATAGAGTTGCTCCTGACTTCCACAGAGGAAGTGAGGAGAGTACCTAATCTTTGTGCTTATGCTTGATAGCTGCATTTAGCTTTTAGCAAATATTTATTCATGGAGTCTCTAATTAATAAACACAGCTAAAAGGCTGTGACTAAAGGAGAGAGAACATAAAGGAAGCTTATAAAAAAAGCACAGCCTTTTTATACCCAATTAAGAAGAAATATTTTCTTAATGAAAACTCTCAAGGAAGTGGAGAGTGAGCAAAATCAGATGAAGGGACTCCATAAATGCCTGTTTTATGTGAAATGTATTATTCCTCAGATAAACAAGATGTGCTGTGGAAGAGGGTGCTGCAATATTGACAGTAGAGATATTGTGAGGTTCAGTCTGTTGGTCTTACTTAACCTCTTTCTGCTTATCCTGCTATTTTCTTGGGAATCATTTTCCAAGTATAGCACTACAGAGCTTAATGTGCGTGCCCTGGTAGGATCTCAGTAGACAAAAGCAATCACTTAAGGATAGATACTGATACTGTTTTGTTTTTAGTGCTGTTATTCATGTTTGAAGCAGTGTAAATCTGTACTAATGCCACTTAAGTAAATGGAACTAATCTGGTCTTAATTGTGTTTTGATTTCCACTGTAAGGAGCCCATAGCAAGATATTGATTTCAGGGGTAAATATATATTGTCTTAGTGAATTATGAAACACTAACAGAACTACTACAACTGATAGCAAATGTTAGCAGCAAAACGCAACCCAGAAAGATGAACTTTAAGTTCTCATATGCAAATATTGTTTGGAAGCACTTGCAGTTCCCCCAGCCCTACAACTGAAACAATGTCTTGTCACTAACTTGCCAAGTCAAAATTGCAACATACGATCCTGAGAAAGGCTACACTAAGTTAGAAATGAAAGAAAAATTCACTAGTAGGCCAAATAGGTATTTGTTCCACCCCTACAAATGCAAGAACACTTTCTTCAGGATGCCTTCCAGTCTGCAGCTGGGGAACTTGCTGAGGCAGTAGTTACAGCTTAATGTTTTAAAAAACCTCAAACCAATAATACTCTAATGGCAGTTTTTTTCATTAAATAGTTTTATTTGCTGTTTAAAATCCATTTTGGCTTCCAAACTTCCAGACTTGGCACAGTGTATGGTTATGGAACCACTGCCCTCACCCTTTATTTTTGTTTTTAATTTTAAACTTGTTTTACTTTGATGCCTTTTCATAATAACAAAATCAACTGAATAATGAATACTATGATTTTTCATCCCTTTAGCTTTTCTATTTGTGTCTTTTTTTTTCTAAGGATCTCTCTTTAGGATTTAGACACATACTTGAATTCTCTATTCAAACTAGCCATAAACTCCTATACAGCCGCAAGGAGTTAAGGTACTGAAACAATGGTGATTTCTATTTGTTTTCTAGTCCTTCCCTAATAATTTCATGTATTTGATTACCTAGTTTAGTTAATGCAAAATAATAAATTGGCCTATTCAAAAAGCTTAACACAATGACTCCAAGTCTTACATTTTTTTTCCACCTGAATAAAGCTCATTTAGGACATAATATTACCTGCGTAAGGCTGTCTTTATTTGTGACTGATTCTGCATTACAAGACCCTTTTCTGATACCTACTTAGCTGAAAATTCAGTATGAGATTCCTGCAATTGTCCAGATCAGCTTTATGTTTACTACGCAGAATGATTTTGTTCAGTTCTGTATAACCCTGTCATTTCTCTATTTACCTGCTTCCCTCCTAATTAATGAATATAGTGCCTATTACAGATTAGTGTGGGATTGTGTTGATAAACTGTTTCTTGAGAAAGCTAACTAGTCTTTCATCTCTCTGATTTAGTGCCTTTTTATCTATAACAGGATCTATCTTATTATGTGACAGATTGGGGTTTTTTTCTCCCTTCCCCCTAATAGCTTTTGGTGAGTGACCTTGCCAAAAGCCTCTGAAAATCACACCGTTATCCACCTGCTTCTGATTCAAAGAACACCAATAGATTTCTGTGGCATAATTTCCCTGTACAGATCTGTCCTGAGACATTATTCAGATTATAATTTCTATTTAATTCTGTTCTCTACTGTAGCTACCACTGTAGCCTAGTTCCAAAATCTGATTTAACAGTTTGCATTTTCTTGCAACCTCCTTAGAAAACTTTTTAAAAGACAACCAACCTGGTCTTGCACTCACCAGCTCTGGCACCCTAGGCTGCAGTGATCTAGAGTCTGATCATTTTGTATGTGGCTGCCTTCTCTGGATGGGCATCCAGAGGCACAGGCAGGTGTGGAGCTATGGCATGTGTTTGCTGTGTGTGGCTTTGACTTCACAGTGCACTGAAAAAAGGCCAGTTGTACTCCCAGTATTGCTGGGGAAAGGGAGAAACACTAGAAATGTCTGTCTGTAAAGTGAAGCTATGGATGATTTAAAACCTTACTAACCAATCCTTTGAACTCTGGATAAACAGTTTCTGTAGTCTGAAACACAAGTGTATTTTAAGACCTATGATTACAGTAGTCTGGAAGAGCTTCTTTGTACTTGGAGCTCCACAGACATCTACAAGTTAAAATTTTGAATTGCAATATAAATGTATGTTGAGATGGAGAAATGATTATCTGTCTTTGCTGAAGCACAAAGACTAAGTAATTGCACAAGACAACACTGGCAGTTTCAGAGAAACAAACTTAATTTTTGTAACTTACTCCTATCCCTAAATTACAGGTTTGAGTTTCCCAATCAAGATTCATATATCATCATATAGTGGAAAATGTTATTTGTACTTTTAATCATACTTACCTTCTCTGTCTTACAGAAACTGGTGTGTTTATGTCCATACCAGACTCTCACCTACAGTTGTAGTGGACAACCTGGAAACCTTCTCAGCAGGCAGAGCAAAGCCTTGCACTTGGCAAATCGGATCCTGTCCTCAGAGGTATGGAGAACTGGGAAGCAAGAGTACCTGCAAGTACTTTAATGATCACCTAATGCACAATTAATGCAGTGCAATTTAAAAATTAAAAGGAAATCAGGGGAGCAGATTAGCATGTCTCCAGGTCTCATCTTCACATGACCCTATAACCAGTGTAAAAGCTCATGTCTTGTTCCTACAGCAAGCAGAAGTGCTCATGACTGGGCACGTGCCTTCACCCTGGCACCTTCCAATCAGTTCAAAGTCTTCAAGTGAAAGAGAGATGCACAAGTGCAAAGCTTTAGAGCACATGCAGGGAAGAAAAATCCTTTCTGTGCAGTTTTCCAAGCTTGTGCTCTGTTGGAGCAAAAGGCTTCCCCTGAGAGGAATAAATATTTTTGTTATTATCTCTCTGCTGAGTGCTTATTTTTGGCACAGCTTTAGTCAGGTAGCGAACCTAGACAAATAATTGGCCAGGATGGAACTTATAAAAAATGACTCTGTTAAACATATTCAGATTGTCCTTTGTGGTTTGGGTGCCTCATTGTATTCTCCAAATGTTAGATTTCAGTCGTAAGTGAAATTGGATTTTAATGCATGAATCTGGAAAATGGCAAACTGAAACAGCACCAACAATGTGGAGATTGTAAAGTATTTTTCCCTTGACAAATTTCAAAAACCTCTTACAAGTCAGTTTGACTGTTCTGAGAATTGTCCTCTAGATGGTATGGCAGAACATGCTTAAAGCTTTGAGGTGAAACTGGGAATAGAGCTTCCTTAGGATTTGATGACTCTGAGATGCAGTCGACTGCAGCGTAAAACTGTGAGTGTGCCCTGTGGTTGAAATGTTGCCACTTTTGTTGTTTTGGTTTTTTGCCTAATTCAGTCATATCAGGTCCCTGTGCTGCTCCTCTAAGTCTCTACTAAATTTCTGAGACTCATTTACATGTTTGGGTTTTTTTTAAACATGGATTATTATTGAAATAGCTATTCCTGCTTAAGTCCTTTCATGGATACTTCATTTTTATGAGGGCTTTTAGGAATGGATTATGCTGATGCAGAATGCGGTGGTTTTATCATAAGACTATCCATACAGCAAAACAACTGAGAACTCTCTTGAATCCAGATCACCTTAATCTTTATTGAGTTCTTGCTGCTGAAAGAGCCATTTCTTAGAGGCAAAGCTGGCTGGGGACATGCAAAGCTCCTGCCAGCTGCTATGAGAATTTTAATACATAGAATATTACATCCCTTGCGAAGGGGTGACAAGATTAATTGGAGTGTAAAACAAGGTGGCATATTTTAATTCATTGGGAGGATGTTTTTTGCTCTGACAGCCGTCAAATTTGTCTCTTTTTCTGGAATGACTTAGACAGGGCTTGTGTGTCCAAAACAACTCAGTAACCATTTTATCTTTGTATTTTCTGAGGTTGTAGGGGTTCTTCATGCTTGTGTTTAACACCTAGAAGTACTGTATGATATTATTTTTATTCAAAGTTTGTTTTTAACATTTTAAAAGAGCCAAGAGACTTGCTGTAGTTTTTTTTCTGTATGCCCTACTGCAGCATGTTCAATGTAAACTGACTTCTCTGTGAGGTTAAGAAAGTCAGGAGAAGAGATGGGATAGCCAGGACATGCAGAATCTGTCAGAACACATAAATAAAATTGCTGCTGCCTCTGCAGCAGTAATAACAGTAATAACTGAGGCCTCACAATTTCATAGCCAAGCTCTCCTTTCCCTGATGTCCAGAGTGGAATTTTTCACACTTTATTGGATTAATGTTTGTATAATCTTGTTTAAAATAATCAGAAGGGAAGAATTTCAGTGTACACTAAATGTGTGCTGATATGGCATTAATTTATTGTGAATGCATTTTTCTACTGATTTCAAAGAAAAATGGTAATATGACAATTGTATTTTTGCCTTACTTTTTTGGTTTAGTAGTTATTAATTGTAATAACTTCCATAAAAGTTGGCAGTATTTGACTCCTGAATAAGATATTCTGGGAAGAAATCTAAATAGACATCAGGTTTCTTTAAAATTCATGCAGATGATCTGAAGGTTGCAACATTAAAGCTGTGATTGCTAATGAAACACCAAACCCTAGTTAAAATTCACATTCAATTTCAAGCAGTAATGAAAGGCTAGAGATGACAAGTGAGATAATGTAATGTAGTTATGCAGGTATCTTGCAACTCCGCTTTGGTTACCTAAAATAGGTTTAAATGGTTCTCATTTTGCAGGTCCCAGACAGCGACACACCAAGCCTACAGAATCAAACACAAAATAGTAACGTCACTGGAGTGGAAGTGCTGTTCTGGCTACAGTGGGCAAAACTGCCAGCCCAAAGGTGAGTAGTGTTGTAAGGGTCTGAAACTGTTCACTTCAGCAAAAGAAAACAATGCAGTTTCATTTGTGAGCAAATAGCTCTGCTGAAAACCAATACAGTCCTTTCTGTTAATTTAAAACCAGGAAAAATGCACAGTGAACTAAAATGCTTTGGGATGTTGGCTCTTCCCTGCACATGGATTTCCAGAGCAGCTAAACAGAATGTCCTTTCCCTCCTTCCTCTGTAAATAAAGCTCATAAAATCTCCAGCCTTATTTCATTTTGCTAAAATATGGAGTTTGCATTCAGTGTGTCTCTACTTTTGACCTTTTGGTTATTGAGTATTGCAGTGCTAGGGATATTAAATCCAGGTCCTCTATTGAATACTTGCTGCAAAATTCCTCTACAGCACTGTTACTCTTTTGGCGTTCAGTTTCAGGCTCTACGAATGCATTTTGTATGTGATAAAATAATGTATGGACATTTTTTTCCTCTCTGAATTGCGCAGGACTTTCATTGTTCATTTCAGCAGTGACTGAATTTTGCGAGGTGTTACACATGATCCCTGGATAATTGTGCCCTTTTTGACAAGATAGCCTTTTACCTCTGCCCTGGTGATCAAACATGTGGTATCATACTGTAATTTTACATCTGTATAATAGCCACTTCTTTGCTGCTGGCCTTAAGCAAGCAGTCCTTGATAAATTAGATATGGCATCAGCATACGTGTTTTAAATGAATGAATATTGCAAGAAAGGCTATTAGATGTGATAGGGAATTCAATCAGCAGTGGCAAAGTAGAGGCTGTGATTAAAAATTAATGTAGGGGAATGAAGAGAAATCACTGTTATTCACATCCAGGAGGGAAATTTCAATGCTGAAGAGCCAGAACCTTGGCAAGCACAGAATTGCCTTCTGCAGAGCAGAGTGTGGAGTCAGATATTAACATAGGACACAGTCAGTCAGCAAGGCTGTCCCGTGAGCATGAATCGGGTGTTTTAAAGGTTTGGGGTTTTTTTAGAAAAATGCAAACATTAGCAAAAGTAGATTAAAAAATATGAAGGGTAGTCTTAAGGGGGAGGTTGCAGCTGGCAAAACTGAGATGGCATGAAAACAACAGGGAAACATTGACCAGGAAGAAAAGCTGTATAACTCAATTTGTAGTGGCATCTGTGTAGAAAATAAGAATAAAGGAAAATGCTGTGAAGTGTTACAGGAGCGGGTGTTACATCTCCTGGGTTCTATTTTCAAACCTCTTCTGGCTTGCTGAATAACTTGGGGAAGCCACTTATAATCTGCATAACCAGGTTTACCCATCTAGAAAATTGAGATGACACTTATCTCACAGGGGCGCTGGGATATTTAATTAATTAATGCTTGTAGAAGTGCTTAAAGAGATTGGGATGAAAGGTGTTATGTCAGAGAAGCTTTTCTTCCCTGCTTCTGGAATCCCACCTCCCATGAGGAGCAGACCACCAGCACAAGCCCTGCCTGTATTATTCAATTCCCGTGAAGGGATGTCGGCTAATGAACTTGAGCAGTTGGGAGCCCAGCAGCCTTGTGTTCAGGCACTCCGTGCCTACAGTGGCAGGGGAGAGATGCTGGAAGTGCTGAGTGGGGCTCTCCCGAGCCCCTGAGCCTCCCGCTCGGCCTCTCTGTTGTTCAACAACAGAACTGCTACTGAAGGGTTTCTGCGCCGAGGGAACGGGGGTATTCTGACAGTGTTTAGATCCTGGAAAGGCACTGTTAGCGTGACGTGGGTTGCTTGTAGCAAATGCTGCCTTTAAATTCCTTCTGGTTTAAATTCTCTCCCAGACAGAGTGTGACGTATGTGACTATTTCAGCCTGATAGTCTAGGCAGGAGGAAACACTTATCACTACCTGGCAGTTATTACTGGCATCTGAAAACATTATTTGTAACTGCTTGGTTACAGATGCTTCTCAAGGTAATGTAGTAGTGGGTGTGGTGGAAGTGAGGTGTTCAGATCACTGTTTCTAACCTCGCCTCCCTTGTGGCAACACCTGGCCGAATTGGATCACACACAAGGCATGGATCCTGTTCCAGCATGGACAATGCAGCTTTACAAAAAACTTTTTAAGAATGGAAAAATGTAGACATCATTTCTTGTAAGTCCCATGAAACAGCTCTGTGGCTGTTACAGGCCTGGGTGCAAAGAGCTTTCAGTTTCCTGACAGGCATCTGTGAGAAAGCAAGGCTTTCTCAAGGATGCTGCAGGAAAACAATCTAAAAGTATTGTAAACTATGGTCTTGTTATGAGACCAAAGAAGAAAACATGAGGTAAGAGTTGCTAGGGCCAACCAATCCCTCCGGGGGGTGGCTGGTCAGTGAACCAATGACCTTATGTTGGTCCAGCGTGCTAGGGTATATAACCACCTTTGTAAATACAATAAAGAGGTCGGTTTGCATCTACATAAGGCCGTCCGTGTCGTTGGTGTCCAGGCTCGCTAGCGACACAGCTCAATATGGACAATTCAACAATTAAAAGCATCATTATTTTGATCTGGAAATATCACATGGTTAACTGGGCGCAAAACTGCTAAAACAAAAAGACTTGTAAGTTCTGAGTTGCAAACTTCATGGCATGTCACTATTACTAGACACAGCTTTATTTCAACTTTGTGTGTGTAGTAACGAAATCCCAGTTCCCTCAGGCACATGTGACCCCTGAACACGGTATTGTATGGTTTAGAGCAAGCAGCCGGCTCTGCCACAGCCATTGTCGGTACGGAATTCCCTGGCGTGGCACTGATGCCGTTTCTCCAGCAGATGGTGTGCAGTGTCCCATCCTCTGCGTGGGGAGAGCGGCATGCACAAAAGGTGGCAAATCACCTTGAGACATAGGGAAACTACCAACCCCCACCTCCGGGAACCCCCTTCGGCCACTCCTGCTTCATCAAAAATATATTGAGCAGAAAAGATCCAATCTCCACGTTTTTAATATTCTCTGAAACGGTTTTGCGCGCCGTGTTTAAAAATACATGGGACAATAAATTATATATCTAGGCCAATATATTGAATGATAGACACTGATTGTTAAATTTCTATGTGTGTTACCTGGTATTTCTTATATAACTGGAAGAACTCGTTGCTCAGGATTATGTATTTTTGCTTTTTAATTTTTTTGCTTTGTTATTGTAAATGGCATCTGTAAGGTGGGTCTAGCAGTCTAATTTGCATTTCATATTTTTTAAGATTAAACTGAGCATGGCATATCTAATTTTTAAAAGGCCTCAAATGTGAGTCATTTGATGGCTATTTTTACCCTGAAGAGTATGTGTATTAGATTTTCAGTCTGGTGCTCCCATCACACCTGCTGTTATCCAGCGTCTTAGATGGGAAATTTCAGCTGTGGAAATAAGCAGCACATAGATGTAATCACCATATGATGTCCTGGAGTGATTCCTTTGGAAAAGGCCTGAGCCATGCTGGAGGAATGATGTAGGAGACGCTATATTGCCAGTGACTTTTCTGAATTTGTTTCATAAATGAAAAGCCTGCATTTCTAATGGTGCTTGGGAAGTACTGTGGTGAAACGTAATAAGTGTACAATATGTGACCGTCTCTGGGTGAGGTTTGTGTGTGCATTACTGGCCACAGTCCTGGCTGCTGTCACAGGCAGTGTAGTGCTCTTTTGGCTTGCTCCGTGACTGGTTTGCTCCTACAGAGATACTTAGTCCTGGGTCTTACAGCGATTAAGTTACCTGAACAGTTTAAAGCATTAGTAAAACAAGCACACAGGGATAAATATATTTGTCCTTGGAACTCTTAACAGTGAATAAAACCATAAGGGTTTGGGTATTCCAGAATGCAGAGCTGTGAGCAGGACAATTGATTTATTAGGGAAGAGGAAAGATAAGGTGGGTAGTATAAAAAAAATTGTGGTGTCTGTAGCACTGTAGCAGTGTCAGTGAATGCATTTAGAGCAACAGAAAGACTAGTAAATGAAAGAAGAAAAGGCCATCGATCAGCTGGTCTTTATCACAGGCAAGTAACTGACTCCCTTGTCATAGATTATATCGGCACATCACCACCTGATAAATCCTGTGTAATGAGTCGGGCTGAATGAAAGTATTTAGCTTCTGTCAATAACCATGCCACAGAAAGATAACAGAAGCTATTGAAATTATAACTATTTGAGGATTTTGTATTTCTTTTCAGCCAATCTCAATAGATTCTATGAAACTATCTGTCCATATCATAATTTCCTCTGAGTTCCTATCTTAATTTTTACAACACCTTAAGTTTACAACATAAAACACCTTAAATCATCCTTTAATGAAACCTCTTTATCTTCAAATAGGCTATTTAGGGACTGGTGAAACATGGGATTTCTTGATTCAGCATTTTATTCTGTTTCCTTGGAAACTTGCATTATGGCTAAACTAGATTTTGGTATTTGAACTGTAAAATTATGTCGCCATACCCAAGTTATTCTGCTTGTACTGTACTAAAGACTGGAAATCACATTAGTGCTGCATAAGTGGCATTCCTTAGATATGCTCCTCCTGGAACAACGTCCACTTCAAAATGTTTCATGGACTGAGCAAGCATATAAAAATTGGTATGAATCTACACTAGCAAATTTACAACCTAATTTGTACATGTGTTGTTTTTAAAAAAAATAATGAAATGAAAATAACACCATTAAGCCTAATGGCTAAAAAAGTATGTCAGGAAGGTGGAAATATCTGTTCATTTCTCAGCTATCCTATTGATTCCCTACTTTTTGTAAGTGAAGGCATTTTCCAGACCTGTGATATTGAAATAATAATAACTTTAGTCCAGCATTTTGCAAACTGCTTTGGGAACTTTTGGGCTGAAATGTAAAATAAGGACAGATAATCTCATCTGCAATCACCAGAAAAACTATTCACAAAACTATCGCCTTCATGAAGTCTTTTTAAGCATGTACTGGTCTCAAATCTCAGATATTTGTTGGAACTTGAAATTTGATTGTTTTGAAATGTTTTTTAAGTGCTGTAACAATGTAATGTCACCATTGCCTTTAGTGGTTAGATTTCCATGGTTAAAGACCTATGTAATCTGTAAAAAAAAAAACCCCTAAAACCCAAACAAACCCACCTGCCCCAAATCAGTTTCAACAAACCTGTTTAATTTTGTAGCTATGAAAAAACCTGATTAATTTTACAGTTGACAGTCTCTGTATTGTCTTTGTACTGCTGTTTTATATTGTCCTAAAATATTCCTCTAGAGTTTTTAGCCCTGGGCATTTAAAAGTTCTGTTCATTATAAAGCAAATGCTGACATTTGAGTATTCACATCAGCCCCTATCAATCTCAAGGATTCATTTAGGAAGCCAATATCTCTAGCAGCATGGTCCCACACTGTTACAGATGCACTAAGCAGACAGAGTCACTGCAGATGATCAGACTTTGGCAAAGTTGTTACAGAGAGAGAAATAATTGTTGTGGGATCATCCCGATTGTCACATTGTGTGATCCACTCGCATCCTTTCCTTTTTCTCCCTCTCAGCTCAAGAACAACGATCAGTTGTACACAGCAACCAGGCTGAAAGCAGCAAAACTGACAGTGAGAGGACACCAGGAGCTCCACAGGACCCCAGTGAGCCAGGTCAGTTGCTACGACTGCTCTCACCTCTACCCAGCCACTGACCATGGGACTCACTAAGGTCACTGCAAAAACAATTTGAGGAAAGTCTCTGTCTCCTGAAGAGACCTGAATGAACTGTCACAGTTTAACAATCATGGTTCAGTGGTATGCTTTTCTGATAAAAATGGGCAGAAGATACTGAATTTAAAGGTACCAGCAGCTTAGAATGTATAGAATGTCTTGTGATTAAATGAAAACCGGGAAAGTGTTCTATATATACATATTTAAATTATTATGTTATTGAATAAGATAGATTTAAAAAAAAAAAGAAAAATGAAAAAATAAAGCCAAAAGACTCACCCCAAATCTAGGAGTATTATAGACCAGCACTGGACATAAAAGAAAATGTAATGATGTTAATTATCTGAATACATGACTATTGTTACATATTTTCTTACAAAAATAGGTGCTTTATTCAAAATCAGTACAATGATGCTTCAAGCTTTAGCAAGAGCAACTTAGGTGTGTTTTAAACAACTCTGCCTAGGGTGATCAAATAGCTAAGAAACACAGGGGCAGTTTACAGCTTTATACCATAGATACTTAAGTCTATTTCTTATTGCACTATTCATTTGCTCGTTATTGCATTTACTTCAACCTATCTAGACCTTGAGTTTTTGGAATGTAATGTCAGTGTTGTGTTGCAAGTGTACGTCCTGACCATCTAGCATTGTAAGAGCTAGTCAATAACAACAATGATTTTATTCAAATTGTGATTTGCTTTTGAGAAGTCACACTAGATGACTGATGTGTGAAAAATTTCTCCACCTCTTGGTTTCTAAAAATGCTGGGTGTGCTCACTTCCCTTTATATTTATTTTTCGTTACCATCTGTATGATTTTAATTTTCTGGAATATTTGTGCTGGTAAACTTAATTTCATAGTTGTCTGCATAAGTGTTCATGGGAACAGAATTTTAGGCATGCCAGGCATGTTTGCACACTCACTAACCTGGGAGCAGAAATAGTCATGGTTTATCAGATATTCAAGTAACCATTATTTCAAACATTAATTGTTCACTTTAGAGCAATGTGGAAAGGTATCCACGATTTGGAGGTATTGAAGTAATTGACACACTGTCCTATTCTCCAGTCTGTACCATCTGAAGTTGTGTATGCCTTTGAGGGTGTTGGTAATCCAGAAGTGTTTAGAAAGTCTCTGTTCTCAGAGAACTGCCAACAATCAGCATATCGTGTTTAATTAACAACTAAAGAAATGTGTGAAACATGCTTGAATATGGATGCTGTCTGGAAAAAAATCGTTCTCGGCTTGTGATCTACTCCTCAGCAGCGAGTGAAATTGCATGTCAGGTAAACTTTTGATAGCAAATTATATGCAAGTTATTTGGCAGCATTTTTTACATGCTGTCAAATGAGCTTGTAGTCTACATGGTGAGGAGCCAAAAGATGGACAAGGTGTGAAAGTGTAAAGGAGGCAGGTTCCTTGAACTTTCTTTCTACCTCCCTTTTCTCTTGAATCTGTTGCTGCTTCAGTTATGGTTGTCTCCACTGGCTTTTTGTATAATCATCAGCTGTTACAAGCTATGGTGTTACTGTCACTCACACAGTTGGCCTGTATCTGGGGACATTTTAAGGAAGGAAGCAAGCAAATAAGGCAAGTTGTGTCCTCAGGTCTGTGTTTTGCAGTTGTCAATATACTGTTCTGGGCTGGAATACTCATGTATGCTGAGAGAACAGGATGTTAGAATTGAGATTGCCACAGAGTTTTATGGAGAGACTACACATGCATGTGCTTATGTTCCTTTAAATCTTAAGAGACAGATGGAAAAAGAGAGGGAAAGACTGAGTCTGGAATGGAGATATAGAAAGGTGTTTTCAAATGGTAGTTAGAGAAGGCTGTTGCCCCCTGTGTGAGCAGCCAAGCCTTGCAGGGCTGTGGCGGGGAGGATGTTTAGTAAAGCACACAGGACCCATATGAAAAAGTGAGCTTGATCAATGGAGCATTAAAACATGTCACTTCTGTTAGTAGGAATTATGCTGTGAAAAAGAAATCTGAAGTTGGAATTTATAACCTGCATGTTAATTGCTTTTTGGTTATTTTTATATCAAATTGGGCCAGCCTAGAAAGAGAGAGATACCTGTTCTGGCTGCCAACCCTGCAAACATGCCCTGAAGCCAGGACTCACTGCCCTGGTCTGTCATTCCATCAACAATTGTCACAAATCTACAAGCCATATTCTGCTTCCAGCTTCTACTACACAGCCACGCCATTTCCAGGCATAAAACCTCACTTTCAAGTTCACCTAGCTTCTCTTTCTCCCTCAGTGGGAACTTATAGAAACCAAACTGAATAAAGCATTACACCTTGCAGGTTAGTTGTCAGTTTGGGTGACTGTGCATGAGCCAGTAATTAATTCAAATCCCTTTCTCATACTAACAATTCCAGCAGAAATATCCAGACCTGTTTGTCTCTCACAAAGCAGTATTATGAAGACGTAGATCTATCAATGGCCTGTCTCTGCAGTGCCATTGGGGAGAATTGCCAGATCTGAACTAGGTGGTTGAGTTATAAACACAATTCAGTATCTGTAAGAGTAGGCACCTTGGGTGGAGAAAGCAGCTGGAGATCCTAACATCCTATCTTAAAAGAGCCAGACGTATTCTCCAGGCTCTTCCAATTATAACTTTGACAACAAACATGCCCGTACACGAAAGCATCCTCATGAGTGTTGGTGTGCTTCGTCTGTGCTGACAGGGCGCATTTAGCTAATTTTTTGGGTTTTCCCAAATTCTATTAGTTTAGATAAGACACATGTATGTTTTATATATTAGAATTTTAAAGAATAGAAGTCATCAGAAGAATATGCCCTTTTACATATAACTTGCTTTGGGTTTGAGTCTTTAGATCCCTGTGCTTAGACATGATTTCTGATTAGAACTGTTTACTACCATGGGAATAGACACTGTTGCCATAATGGAAAGTGGCAAAAGATCAATAACAATACTGTAAGCTTACACTAATAAATATTTGTATGTAATGCTGAAGAATCTCTTGCATAGCAATATATGAGGTCATAGTATAGCCCAGATCATGTAGGGTAATTTATCACATGTCTAACATAGGCTGTTCAGGCTGAAGTTTTGAAGGAGGATTTCTAGTTTTGCTTACAGGAATTCAAATATCTAAGTTTATCAGCATCTTCTGAAAGTCCCAGGCTAGGTTTTATTCCTGTCAGCTGTCAAACTCAGAGGGCTAACTGAAGTCTTCTGGAGTCTTAATTTTCAAGATCAAGGCCTTTTTCACCAATTACCTGTCTTAAAAGCATCCATCTAGGCCTTTTTATTCCTGAAGAGACTACAAGTTTCAGAAACAATTTGGGCAGGTTTTAGAATAAACTTGGCTTCATAGGTAGAATACGTATTCTTAGTGACAAACTAATGATTATTCCAAAGTAATTTATGTATTAGCTGTTTTTGTGCCTTGCTGCTGTGTTGAACAAGTCTTTATTTTAACCTGAGCAATGAAAAGATGATGTATTCCTTCAGACACAAGCCTTGCAAATTCATGAAGTTGTGTTATAAATGGTAAGTAAAAATGAATGCTGTTGTGCTTTTTTTTCATGAGATTGACTAAATGAGAGTTAACTGAATACCCTGTATGGTGCTAGGTGAAAGAAGAATGACATTATGTTGATTAAAATATCCTAAGCATTGAAAATACTTTTGTAGAATTATAAATACTTTATAATGGATACATATGCTTCAGTAATTAGTTACTGCTGTGCTGCTCAATCTCACTAATACATGATACATGACAAAAATCAAAATGATTCACTCAAGACTAAAATTCAGAAACTTGTCACCCCACTTTTGGCTAATGTCTCTCAAATCAATTATACCTTCTTTTTTTTCATTCACTCCACAACGTTTTAACACTACTTTTTAAAATTCTTCTCATTTTGTTCCCTGACCAAGCACTTACACAAAAAATGAATGAGAAGATTAGCAGTCAGGAGAAGAAACTGACTTTTCTACAGAAGAAGGTTGACAGCGTTGCTGCTGCGATGAATGATGTGAGCAAGATGCTTTCTTCTCTGGAAGGCAAAATCAATGAAGATAAGGGCAGAGACTTCCAGTCTTTTCTAAAAGGTAAGAAAAATAAATTAATGTAATCACTCACCGTGTTGAAGGTGACAAAAAAACCCTGAAAACCTTCACAAACTGTCCTATTCTATTGCTCAACATTTATAGGGGGAACTCATTTTAAAATTTTATTTCATTACAGAGGAATTTTTTATTTCAACTTTTGTTATTATGTCTTTCATAGGGACAAAAAAATTTGTATTCTTGGTTGCTACATCATCTACATGGTAACTTAAGCCACTATTGAGGCATTTTCATTTACTTAGAGCTTCTGCAAATATTCTTATCTCTGTTTGTGTTTATCTGGCAGTCGCTAAAGGATGTAGTATTTGCTTTGCTACCGAGTCTAACCAATATTCTTTAATACATTATTCACATATGCAGGGGAAACTGTAAGGAATTCTGAGGTGGTTGTATTTATGATATGGCAAACATCCTGCTGAATAATCTGTCTCTGATCATATTAGGCTATCTTTGATAAACATCTGTACTCATGTTCAGTATATGAGAAAGACAAGATTAGCGATCAGGTGGTTGGACAGAACCTCACCAGCAGAATTAAGCATCCATTCTTTGTGACTCCTGCAACACGACCTGCTTGTAACCCAGCTACAAATGGTGCTGAACAAGCAGATTCAGAATGAAACTTTCATTTCCTTGGTGTGTGATATTTTTCTTATTTTTGAGGAATTCTCCCTAAACTGTATTTTACTTTAGAATACAGAGGACTTTTTTTACTGTTTAAAAATAGAACAAAGGTTCTTGGAGTTCCATACATTGAGATAAAACTGAATGAAACAGTAAGTGATTTTGTATCTCACTCAAATCTACCAAGTTGGATCCCATTTCTTGTATCGTTGGTTCTCTTTCTCTGGAGTTGCTCCTGCCACGTGCTAGATGGCTCTCTTGTATGCAAGTTTGTTCCATCTCTTGATCAGTGACTTGCTCTCACCTCTCCACATATTGCCAGGTGGCATTCTTGACCTTTGGGTATACATTTAATTTGTCTTTGAAAATTTTCCATTTCCCTTCTGCTTTCTGCTCATTCCTTTTTTATATTTCACTCAGTCTATCTGTCATTTTCATGCTAGTCTAAGAGGTGTTTTCCTGCATCCTGTGTTTTCTGCTTCTACATTCCCTATCTATATTTCAGGGTCTAAGTCTAAATTAAAATGTGCTGTTTAAAAGCCCCCCATTATTTCACACTTCTGCAAATGTGCTTCAGGCCTTCATTGTTTTAATCTGCAGTGCTTTATATTAATACCTGCTTAGACAGAATCTCCAGTTGATGTCCCTTTTTTAATTTGTCTTCTCAATCTATCTCCTAATCAAGTAGCTCCAATGAAAGTGATGCTATCAACTATATTCCTTGGCTCTAATTATGGGCATTCCAATACAGGTTATTCTAGGTTTACGCATAGGTAAACAGCAGGAATGAGTAAAGGAGGGAAGAAAGAAAATATTAGTGTTTATGGTGGCTTGTATTTATAATGATAAAGGGCAACCACAGTTTCTCTCCAGGAAATATAAGTCAGTTTTACTCTAATGCATAAAGAGCATCTTAAAGCAGTGAGACCTTGAAGGAGCTTCCATGCTGTTGTGTAACTTGGTACACAGATGCAGTGCAGACACATCAGACTTGCTAAAAATTACTCTTAGAAGTTCACCTGAAGCAAGCCACAACTTTCCCCACTACCACTGCCATCCTGAAGCAACACACTCTCAAAGTGCAGTTAAGTCTGTGGTTGCTTCATGCAATTCTTACTTTATCCTTCTGTACCTACTTTTCCATTTTTTTCCTGTGGTGCCGAGGTCCTTTGCTCACAATCCATACTTCACCTTTTTTTTTTATCACAAAATTTTAATGTCTGCCCAGCTTTGTATTAGGGTTTTTTAGGACTGAGATTTGATTCTGTGAATAAACAATTCAATACATTTTACAAAGCCTTTAATTCTTGGTTTCATCTGTGACTTTGACACAAACATGTCATCTGTTAATAGAGGGCAACACTCACAGGAGTAACTGATGTGCTGCTTTAATTTGGTTAGTGAAACCTGTTGTGCATTGTAAAATTGCTTTCAGTACTCAGGAGGCTGTTCCCACTTTTTACTTTGTGAAAATAATTGTGTTCCCCTTTTAATTTCATAAACTCTTCTTACTTTCTGCTGTTCTTTTCTTCCTCCTTTAACCCCATATTTTATACACACCTTTCCTCTTTATTAAAATGCACACTCCTTTAAAAATGAACTCAATAATGGAGTGTTAATCACTTCCAAGTCAGAAATGTCATCTACAGCTGCATATATAACCATAATTCAGTCTCTTGTGTACATACATTTATCTTACACATTATTCTTCAAATAATTGAAACTGCAAAGGGAGTATATGTTGACACAAAGTAATTACACCCTTTGGGTTTCAGCCAGGAAGTTAAAATTTATAATCTCATAAAAAGTGCAAGAGATCTTTAATGTTCACAGGTAGCTTGGACCCTTCTATTTCAAAATGAGCAACAGAGAAATTGAACTCCATCCATGAGTGCACACATGTATCCTCAGCTCAACCTTAACAATATGCCCAATTGTCACCTACAACACAAATTTGGGCCAGATCTTTCTGTGGATAAGTGTGTTCCCACAGCTCCTGCTGAACTTCAGAATAGCACTTGCTTATCAGCTGCCTAGCCAGCAAGCAGGGGAGAGAGAAATCCAAAGCTCTCTGTTTTATTAGGCTCCACACCCCATTGGTTCTGGGAACAACCTAAAACTAGAGTTGAGCTCCATACTGCACTTGCAATCCAACTAAATGGAGCAGGAATAGGAGAGAGTGAGGCTGGCACGTTCTTGGCTGTCACAGAAGGAATAGGTCAGTATAGATCCTATGGAACACCTCTCACAGCAGAATGATCTCTTATCAAGATTTGTTGCTGAGGTGAAGGAATCTAATTGATTGTGAAACAAAACAGAAAAAAAGAAAGTTTAGAGTAATCTGTATTCTTTCCATAGCCCTTAAAATTTTCTTCACAGCTCATTGTGTCTCTCAGTGCATGGAACACTTTTCAGCATCATAAAGTAACCTGACCAAATAATCACTTAGGTTTTTCTACATGTTGTTTTCTTAGCTCTATGTTCATATCTTGGTTTTTCTTCTCAGCTGCCAGGACACCTTTATTTTCAGTGTGTAAGTGTGCACTTACATGTGCACAGTCATGTACATGCATCTGTCTAGTCATTTACTTGCTCTTCAGGTAGTAAAAAGAAAAATAGTAAGGGTAATCTTGGTATTATCACTGTTGTTTATAATACTTTGTGTAAAATTGCTGCCATTTGGGACCTCAGTGGACAGTAATTGAGTTTATCGTTTAGGAAACTTCATGCTACATTTCTGAAGTGGCTCTTTCTTAGGCTAGCAAACTTGGGTCTGATTTCCTGATGGTTTACTGCCCTGGCTAAGAATGTACCTTCAAATAAGTTTGCAGAACATGCCTTGGTGTTTTAGAGATGAAGGATAAAATCTGGCCAATAGAACTAATTGAGAAGAAAATGGAAGCAGGAAATAGAGAATTTCTGTCTTTATCAATATAGTTTTAATCAGAGGATCGATGGTCATTGAGGCACTTTAGAGGTTGAAGGGTCTAATCATTATATTACAAGTTGGCTGCAAGTGTTCATGGAGTTTAGAAAAAATCTGCAAAGAATGACTGTGTTTTGGCTGGATATAGGGGTTACCTTTGGAGAAAAAATTAGTCAAAATCCTTCTAATCTGACACCAGAACAGAACTACCACTCTAATTAATTCCAGTATGTTATGCAGAACTCTTTTATGACTGTCTTGACCTGTCTGAGGTTATATGGAAAAACATATTTTCATGTTATTCATCGAGGCAGAATTCCCACACATTTACTTCTGCCTAGAGCTTTTCAGGATCAGAATTCCTAGGAGCTCTTTAAAGAGTTGTAGTAGGCAAGATGTATAGTTTCTACTTTTAAAATGTCTTCATTTTGCAGCAGTTGTCATGTTACTAATTTTAGCTACACAATAAGTCTATTTCTTTTATTTTGCTTCTTTCTCACAATAATGTGGAGCATGATCTCCTAGCACATAAAATACAGTAGAAAGGTAATAATCACTGCTTTCACTTCTTGATCATAATGGGTTTTTTCCTTACTTTCCTAGTGGAGAAAGGACACATCCTTTTTTATCAGCAAGACACAAAAGCACACAGTTCTCCTTTTTGTGCTCAGAAGCAGCTTAACTAGGAGATCGAAGTTGATACCACAGGCAGAGTCTGAGTTTGCCCTTTCAAAATAATAGCAAAAGTCCCCCTGATTTCAGTAAAAACAGGGATAAATCCTCAAACACTATAGCCATATATAAACTGTAGCCATCCTCTACATGTTTTCAGCTTTATATTTTGCTTTATGAGTGTTTAAATTTGGGCAGGGATGTGTGTGTTTCCTTCTGTACAGCACTGTGTTTGCTCATCCTGTGGGAAAAACTTAGATGTTACTAACACAGTGGGTTTGATTGTTTCTATATTTTTCCTTTTTCCCAAAGGTCTCAAATCCAGAAGTATTAATGAATTAGTCAAAGACATAGTCAAAGAACACTTTGAGGTATTTCAAGGTGAAATGCAAGAGAGCATGGCTCAAATTTTCAAGACTATGTCTAGTTTGTCAGGTGATCTTGAAAACACAAAAGAATTAGTCAAGCATCTGAATGAAACCCAAAAAAAATTTGCTGAGGAGAAAGACAGTGGGCCAACAGAACTTGACATTCTGGAGCTGAAGAGTCATATGGTGCAGATGAAAGAGGAAATGGCCCTCACTTGTGACAAGCCTATGAAAGCTTTACAAGAAAAGCTGAAGTCCTTGGAAGTTAACTTGGAGCATCAACAGTCAAGAAGTGTAATTTATTATGAATCTTTAAACAGGACTCTTATTGAAATGAGAGATGCTCATGAACAACTGTTATCAGCTGAACAGCCTTCAGGACAAAGGCTCCCTTCGGCAGATAAAGTCATGGAGTACAACGTTACAGAGTACATGTTCACACTGCAGGAGAAAGTAAAGAGACAAGGCATGATGGTGCTGGAGATCTATGATGATTTAAGAGTCCAAGACAGCAAGATCAGCAATCTCAGTGTTGCACTGGAAATTCAGAGAGACTCTGTTCTGGGGGTGTGTGATGACATGTTGTCAGAGAGCAGAACAGATTTCCAAACACAGCTGGCAGCAGTCCAAGAGAGTGTGCTTGTTCTAAACAAGAGTCTCTCTGACGTGTTCCTTCCATTGGACAATAAGATGGACAAAATGAATGAGCAAATTAATGATTTGTGCTATGATATGGAGATCCTGCAACCCTTGATTGAACAAGGGGTACCTTTTAGTCTGACTTCAGAGTATGAGCAACAAATCCAAGCTAAAGAATTCAATGAGAAGCTTGAAAACCTCACTATTGTCATTAACAGAATGAGTTCTGCAATGAATGAACTTTCCAAAACTCAGGAAGGACTTAAAAATGAATCTCAGGCTTATCAGGAACTGTTTGAGAGTCGTGTTAATGAATGCTCCATGGAAATAGAAGATGGATTAAACAAGACCATGATAGTAATAAACAGTGCTATTGATTCTATTCAAGATAATTATGTACTGAAAGATATGCTACATGCTCTAAGAAATGAGACTGAAGTCTGCTGTGGCAGAGCTGAGGAGCTGAATAGCCTCCTGGCTTTCATTCCCCAGTTCCAACAGTGGAATGAATCCCTCCAGTCACTGCTCTATAACAAGAAACCTCAATTTACTTCACAAGTACTTCCATCTCTTTCTGATCTTTCATACAAAGAGTCTGACAAGAGTATCCTCCACAATTTCAGTAGAGTTTTCTATATTTTAAATGATACATCATCAAAAGTGGAAAGGCAGCAACAAGAGATCAGCCGCCTGGAAGAAAAACTACTTGACTCTGTGGAGGATTCAAGGGACCATGAGGTTCGCCTTCTGAATGTAGAGTCAAAAATTTCCAAGTTTTTGGCAAACAACTGTGTCTCACTGAAAAAAACCAAAGCTGCCTCAACAGAGAAAGAACAGGTGGTCTCACTTCAGCTCCAGGCACTGAGTTCCAGGATCAAGGCCCTGGAAGCCAAGTCAATCCATTTCTCAAACGTCATTCCCTTTCTGAACAAGACTGCTCATGAGGCCTGGGGGCTGTGCCAGGAAGCCAACAACAGCATCCGCAGAGTGAACTCGAGTATACCTGTGCTAATTAAATTGGCTCAGCCAGATATCCCTCTGCTGCAGAGAGGCCTCAAAGAGCTCATTGAGTCTGTGCTTGAAGTAAGAGCAGGAACTATTTTGACGAATTTAACCCAGCATGTCGACATCTCCATGGCAAATGCAATGAACAACATCACCAAACTTCAGAAGCAGCTGAAACCAGTTATAAAGAAACCAGCCCCAGCAAAAAAAGTGGCAGCAAACATTACTATGAGCCTAGCAGGCCGGAGCCAGAGAAACACGGATAATACAATAGATCCAGGTAATGCATTTTACTCTACTAAATCAGGGTATTTTATTATAGATTTATGTAACCATTGGGATGAACTGGGTGACAGAATTTGACTGAGAGTAAACAAAAAGTCTAAAGAGTGCCATGAAGAGTTCTCAAGTTCAGAGGAACTTGAGATTGATTCATTTCTTGCTTACAAGAGAATTTATTTTGCTAATAAGGAGATTCTGCACTAAGGCACCTAGAAGCTTCATTTAATTTTACTTAATAGATTCCTATCTGATCAGTTTAAGGTATATGTACATGCACACACACTCAGCTGAGAACCTGACCTTTCAAATGTAACTGACAGTTTAGACAAAATCTAAAGAACAAGAATTTTGTGCCTGCATCTCAATTAGAAATTTCAGTAAAAATAAAAATATATGCAAGCTGGGAAAGAAACATGGAGTTGCATCAGTACTTTGCAGTGTCAGCAGGGATGAAAGGTAACAAAAACCTGAAGCAAGTGAATACACCAAATGACTATAATGAGGCCTTTGCCGGCTCCTTCAGTACTGCATTGAGAAGTGCAGTTACAGTTACAACAGTGTGTTATCAAAAAAGCAGGAATCCAGCCAATAAAGTAAATCTGGCTCCAGTCCACCTGGAGAACTGCTCAGCTAAGCAGGAGCTGCCATTCTTAAAAAAGAAATTTTGAGTGTGATTTGCTTCTGAACTTAAATTCAAATGCCATCATGTGAAATGAATTCATATGAATGAATTCACAGAAGTACAAACTCTTGTGTTATGACTTTTGCAATCATACTTGAGTGAAAATCAATAGCACGAGGTAATGTTTTATGGAAATACAACTTTTGGCACAATACAGAAAATAGAGTGGATAAGTGACTAGAAATACAGAGATTATTCTAATTCACATTAAAATTAGACAGATTCCTTAATGACAGAGTCATGCTCAGATACTTTTGAACATCCAGACCTAAATATTTTCTGTAAAGCCCTCTTAGGAATGTTTCTAAAATAACATTTGGTCCTTATTGTAAGCAGCTGTAAAGATAGTGAGAGCTATTGCTCTTGTTCATGTGCTAAGGTCATGGGCAATGTCCTTTTCCCTCTCCATGGTTTTTTTTCCTTCCTTTCCCCACCTCACTCCTTCATCTTCTGCTCGCCTAGCGACAGCACTTCTCAATAATCAGTGGAAAGGATCTTTTTTAAAGCCTCCGTTTCAGGAGTAGCTTGGTTTCTGCTGAAAGCCATCCCCACTGAAGGATTTCAGTCCTTGGTTACTGCTTCAGGTAGAGAGGAAACACAGCTATTAGAGCAGGCAGTTGCACTTAAAAATACACCAAGATTTGCCAGATTCTTAGTACAAAGTAATTTGAATATTTTGCTATTAAAAATGGCAATTCTTCTTCAGCCATTTGTGTTTTATGTCTGTTCCTACCACTGCCCAGGATGGAAATTCAAAACTTTTCACAATTAAAATTGAGAGAAAAAGAGATATAATGCCTTTGATCTTTCCCACACCAGCTACTTTATTGGAAAATGGCAGTAGTGCTACCTGCCTGGAGCACAGGAAGGTGTCACCTACTCGGTTTTTCACTCCACAATGATGAATTAATGTCTTCCCTATTTATTATTTATCTCGTATTGAATTTTATGTGCTTGATAACATTGGATATATGTTCACTTACAGAAAGTGCAGATCTTTGCAGCTGTTGAGAGGCTGTTATTTTTACACAGGGTTTTTCCATAGCAATGTTTATGTTAACTTTTCCATCAGTAATGAGATTTTGTACTTAGCAGTATTTCATGCCTAGCAAAGCCGTACATTATATTTCTGTAAGTTAAAGAAGCAAGACTCTTACCCTAATTAACAAATATCCATCTTAAGCCTGGATAGATTTTACTTCTCCAGGAAAGCCTTTTCTCTCAAGTTCTAGGCTGCCACCCACAGATTTCTGCTGCCTCTACTAAAATGTGTAGAAGAAACTCTAAGGTGTAATTGTCTAATTATAAAATGTATTTAATATTAGATTTTTTTTTCAATTAAAAAGATTCTAGAAAGAGGTGAATGACAGTTTTCATTGATTTCAATATGTTCAATATTTGAGTCTAACAGATTAGGGTTTTAATTGGCTTTAATATGTTCAGGATTTGGCCATAAGTAATACTTTCCCAAGTAATTAGTTAAAATCAAGAGAAAACTGTGAGTTTGCATTGCATATGCAGGGACATACATGTTTGCAGACTTCCTGTATTGTGGAAAGAAAATTTTGTGTCAGCTAGAGGCTGCAATACATGTGTGAGGGGTGAAAATACCAACACTTCACCTGATACTGGGTGCAATGGCAATCCGGGGTGGATAAAGTGATGCTCTTAAGACAGCTTCGATATCTAACATAGGAGAGATGACAACCTTTATTTTTATATATATGTGTAGGTATATATATATATACACACACACACAGTAACTCTTATTTAGTCTTGATTATGGATTGTGGCTGGTCCTGCTTTCCAATGCCCTGTTCTACTGCAGAAATGTGTGATGTAGTGTGAGGGCAGTTTAGCTCAGCCTCCATTTTCCTGTTGCTATTTAGTGCTGTGTCTGTCGTCTAAGAAATCTAGAGGCTGCTGTGCTTTCCAAAGGTGAATGTACTCTCTGGTTGCATTTCTTCTATTAGTGGTGGGGTTTGCTTTATTCAGATTACACCATCCTTCCAGCAACATGAATAGCTGAGAGTGAAGCCATGTTACATTTATGTATTTAAAACAGTGCAGCTGTGGGAGAGGTAAATTCTTTCATTTGCACTTTCTCTGTCTTATTTCTGTCTTATTTTCACAAGGTTTGACTCCTAACAGAAATGTAAGTTTCTATTTTTGCTTTATCATTCAAGCCTGCAGTGAAGTTAACCTATTCAAATGTTTTCCATCTTGTATTTTAATTGCACAAATTTGATGATTATTCTAGTTTGATGACATACATTTCAAATTTGCATATTTACTCTTTAGATTAATGGGTTGATGAAACTGTTTTGTTGTTTTTAATTTGGTGATGCTAAGATCATCACCCTGGAAGCTTTACACACCTCTGCTTAACAGAGAAACTGAGTCGCCAGAGTCCAAGCAGCTCAGATGGATCGCGACCAGCTGCCCCCACCCAAAACTAGAGGGCACAGCTGAGGCACCTCTCCTCCTTGCTTTTTGCCCACTGTCAGACCGAGAGTGCTAAGCCAGAGGAGATTAATAACTGCAGGCTGACAACCAGTTTGACCTTGTGCAGGCAGTGAGGTTTGCCAGATTCCCAGGCTCTTCCAATTTCCTAGGCCTTCCTGAGAAACAGTTACTGATAACTAAATGCTGAGAAAATGTTGGGAAGTTACTTCTTGGTCAGAGGAATTTCCAAATTGAACCACTAGAGTCAATCCTTCCCATAAGGAGACCATTAAACAGCTGAATATTTGATTTGCCTCTAAAAACACCCCAGTAGATACTGACAGAGCTTCATTATTTGTTTGAAGATTTGTTTGCACAGTACTGGCAGTCTATTTCCCAAAAGAGTTTCTGGCTGTTTGCCCTCCTAAAGAGTAGCAAAACTGAGTATTAACTGGCTCTTCTCACTCCTACAGTACCAAGTGTAATTGGCAACTACATTTTATTCTTTTCTATTAATAGCTACAATTTAAACCTTTAATTTATAGTCTCTCTCTTTTACTCATCTACACTACTAAGTTGTGAAAGATTAATTAACAATAAAATATTTACTGTAGTAGGAAATCGTTTCCCAATCTGAACCTTTTGGCATCTTTACCCCAAGCAGATAATTCAGACATAGTGTCTCAGGACACCCTTCAGCAAGAAAAAGGAAAATACTGGGCAGAGGAGAAGCCTCAGCCAGAAATGACAGCAGAAAGATGCTATTTGTAGCATAGTTACATAGAGATTATTGGCACAGTGGAGATCTTCATGACTTGCCTCTTGCTCTGCAAACCCTAACTTGACTCAAACTCCTGCACAACTTCTAGTTCTAATAAATGGAGGAACTTTCCAGCTGCTGTTAAGCAATGCTTCACCTGGAGGGTTAATTTAAGGTAGGTAAAGCTATGTCTGAATTTGAATTACTTCCAAGGTTAAGCTCGGGCAGAATCACCCCACAGCACACTTGAAAACACTAGTCTCAATTTCATTATCATTTCCTTTTAGTGATCTTTTTCCTGTTTCTTGGATTTACTTCTTATTTATGATAAGCAGAGGCCAATTAGCAGAGAGACTGCCTTGTTTGTACAGGAAGCTTTTGTATTTTGGGAATATGATACAGTCAGCACAATCAGCTGTTTTCCTTCCTTTTCTGCTTTCCTTTGACACTTGGTAAATATGTGGATGCTTGGTGAATATCAGTGAAATGTTGTTGGTGCTCGGTAAATGTGAGAGAAAAATAGCTTCAATGAAGTGTGCAGCAAACTATTATCTGAGAAGAAAACCATCATTTCCTCATGTCCAGTTGCCTGTGCTGTGACCCCAGTCATGACAGTCCTAAATTGCTTTATTTCAGGCATTACAGAATAGACATTATTTTCTGTGAAAAGAATGACTCTTGTGTTTATAAATCCATATGCTACATCAGAGCAAATTCAAGTGTCACTGTAAAATGTGCCTCAGCACTCTGGTCACTGAACTAAAATATCACACAGAAACAGTTTACCTTAATGCAACAGTCTGCAAAATATCTGGTTGGGTGTTTGAAGATAACATGGGCATTACTGAACTATCTCTGTGAAATCCTCAGCATTCCCCTGGCAATAAGTAGACCCTTTTGTGCAGGACTTTGCCAATTCTGACCTGCCAACCTAGATACACCATCACAGTACTGTGTGGAGTTCTCTTTCCAGAGTTCTGCTGGTAGTTCCTGGCAAAGAAAAGGTTCATTTTCTAAAACATCTGACTTTTATTTGACCAAATCAAGAGAAAGGAAAAATGTATGGTTTGGGAGTTCTTTGTGTTCAGAATTTTTCTTAGCAATATTTAATTTTTAATGTGACCTGAATTTTCTCCCTCCCAAAACTGCTAAGACAACACATTATACAATCACACTCAGTAGTTACTGTCTTAGAGCACAGCATCACTGGCCTGACAGATTTCTCTGTATTGCCTGGGTGTGACCAGCTCATACCTAGTGGGGAACAGAGGCAAGGACATCCCCAGTGAGGGTGCTCTGCAAAACCACCTTTTTGGTATAAATTTTCTTCCTCGCAGTCCGAAACTTCTGCAACAATCTTGGTAGATATCCTGGAATTGAGTTATTTATAGACTGGTACTGGAAGTGATTTGGAAAATATTTAAGATCTTTCATCTCCAGGAGCCTGACTCTCCTGCAATGGTTGTTACACACCTGGATGAATAATGTCATGGACAAGACAGTCCAACATGTACACCAGCAGTACAAAAGCTGTGTTTTGGTACACCCCAGATGAAGTTGGCTCAGTCCAGAAAAAGCAGTCTAATCTCACTTCTTTGGAGCATCCTTTATTGTACTGCATGTACTTGACCCTCTGAGGCAAGCAACAGGTAATTTTGAATATTTTAGAGGCAAGGTGGAGGTATGCTGTTCTCAGCTAAAGAGGGAGGCTGGACAGGATCTGAAGTTGGCCTTCACAAAGAACTTCAGCAGAAATTATGAATTGACAAAGAGGCTTCCTAATATACTCCCAATTTAGGAAGTGTCGCTGTAATGACATTGCAACTGAGGTTGTTGGTTTTCCTGCCTCTCTTTCACAGGGCAGTTTTCAGCTTGTGCCAGTTCCCCGTGCCAGAATGGAGGAACCTGTGTCAATGACAGGCAGACTTTTGTCTGTGCTTGTCGCCACCCCTTCGGAGGAGCCAACTGCAGTGCGAAGCTGCTGAACGACAATTCCCTGAGTGTTGGCAAGTACAGAATTTAGCAGTGCAATACCCTATCAGTCCAGGGCTCTGCCCCAGGGCCTAATTAGGGAGCATTTGCTGGTCAGAGGCCTCACATTTCGCTTTAATGAGTGCCCACTCAAGTAGCATCATCCTGTGTTTTGGTGCTGAAGACATCAATCCCCATGGGTGACTTATGATCTCTTTCTTTAATATGACCAGATGATGGGATTAAATTGGTTTGGGACCAGCCATAATAGCTGGAAAGCTCCCTGCTGAAATGTGCAGAGTGGGAGGGTGTGCAGTAGATGTGTTTGAACACGGTGTCATGGATTTTGAAGGGGGAAGTAAAATCACATCACTGGGGAATATAAGCTTCAATGCAGCCATAAATGTTCTATAAATACCAGGAGCTACCCAGATGTGTGGGACTCAAGGAGTGTATGTATGGCCTCAAGGAGTCATGTTAGGCATGCCTCTGACTTTCATCAACAAAAGATGCAGCCCTTGACAGATTTCAAAAGAAAAACAAAAGTGGAAATAATGCTTATTCAGTACAGAAAACAAATAAATAATTTACACCCAGGCCACATGGAATGTGAATTTTATGCATCTCCCAGCAGTCATTTGGCTGATTTTCACTCATGACAGCATATGAATAGTGAATGAAATCATTTGTACAGAAGCAGGGTATGATAGCGTACAGGCTCAGCCTGAAGAGAAACACATACTTTTATCCCCTCATTTAACTTCATGAGTGGTGAACCTCTTCAGTGTTTCTCTAAGATTTGTGGAGAAATTCTTGGCTTTGGCTCACTCATATGAACAATGAAAGAGACCCTAGGGTGGGAAAAACTAGGAGTGGGTGTGGAGTGGAAAGAAAGCTCCCTTAATGATAACATAATATAGACAAACTTAAAGATCCTTTGCTGTTCCTAAAATTTTTCTTTGGTGGATACATCTAGCACTAATTGTGAAGAAAATTACTTTTTATGCAATAAAGAAAAATGTGTTTATGCAGAAATACTACTTCAGGTGCTTAAGGTACAGGATGACGTGACTATAGAAAAGCTGCTTTTTATCTTCTGGCTGGTCCAAGTTGCCTTTCTACATTGTAACGTCACTTGAAATTGTTCTTTATTCCTTTCCAGATTTTTCAAAAGGATCATACAGATACGCACCTATGGTGGCTTTTTTTGCTTCTCATACATATGGAATGACAACTCCAGGACCCATCAGATTTAACAATCTGGATGTCAACTACGGCGCCTCATTTGCCCCAGCAACCGGGAAGTTCCATGTTCCGTATCTGGGGGTCTATGTTTTTGAATACACTATTGAATCCTTTAGTCCACGTGCCTCTGGCTATCTGGTCATTGATGGAATAGACAAACTCACTTTTCAGGCTGAAAATATTAGTAGTAACAAGTACACTGACAGAGTAATTACCGGAAATGCTTTGTTAGAGTTAAATTATGGGCAGGAAGTCTGGCTCAGACTGGCAGCTGGCTCTATACCAGCCAAGTACCCCCCAGTAACTACATTTAGTGGTTACTTGTTGTATCGTACCTAAGTCAGTCCTTAATGTAAGCAGTCAGTCAAATGATCCAACCTGCATGTGAATTTAGCTTTGCCTCTAAATGCTTTGTTTCTTTAACAGCAGTAAGTTTCTCAAAGGAACCCACGTCGTGGCGTTTGTAGTGCTGATCCTCCAGGATGTTCTTTGCTGGTAGCCATGTGCACAATGGCAAAGAGTCCACAAGTTAGAGATGGGGGGGAAAAAAGTACCTTATATCAACATGATGGAGAAGCACAAATCTATTTATGTTCTACAATTACATAATTACACAAGGTTGCTGAGAATCAGTTCTCAAGACAAAGCTCATTTTGATTATTCTTTTACACCCTGCTTGCATACCAAAAGTGATGGATAGATTTTGATGACTCAGATGTTGGATTGCTACTTAGCTCATTGTAACAATCAATAATAACGTGTATATATTCTGTTTTGAAAGAATATATTTCATTCTCATTTTGACTACCATTATTCACCACATACTTTGGTATGGCAGCATTTAATTGATTCATGATTTTTTTTTTTAATGTAGCCATTACAAACTACATAACAGATAACAAACTAGGTTTTTTGAATCTGGCAGCAAAAAACCAAGAGGGATACATTCAGATTAGAAATAAGGTACTCATTTTTAGCAGTGAATATTATTAGTCATAGAAAAAACACTGGAATGGATTTGGTGGATTCTCTCTGCTGTTTGGAATATTTAAACTACAGCTAGATTTTCCTCAGGTGATACGTTTTAAGCAGACATGGGTATATTGGCTTCACACAGATTCTAGCATTTGACCTATAAAGTACACAAGATTAAATGATATAACTGAAGTGTTTTCAAAGCTTAAGCTCTATAAAACTTGATTTTGGGTTTTTTCTGCATTATATTCACTAACTACTGAGGCAAGATGAAATGGATTTCAGTTTGCATGTGATTTTCCAAGCACCAATCCAATAAAAAATTATTTTTAATTAATGCTATGCCTGAAAAATAACCTCCCTAGGTTTGCATCCTTATTCTTTGCAAAGTCCCGTGTTGCTGCAGTTTCTTGATATCGTGTCCTCCGGTGTGACTGGCCAGGTTTGGTTCTGGTTATTGCCTTTTGTAGTGCTAATTGGTCCGAGTTTATGTGTCTGTGTTTGTCTCCCTCCCTTTTTTTAATTGCTAAGAAAACCCCTAACTATGCCAATTTACTGAGGCACAGAATGTTTTGAACCTCCCTGGAGTATTTTGTTTTCTGCTATCAGGAACTTTTCTTTAAAACACATGAGAATCCTCAGCTCTCTTTTTATTATTACTTAGTGTATCTTACCAGATCTCAAGATGAATGTCCGTGAAATGACTGAATTCCTCCCATGCTGTATGTAGATAAGAGAATCCACAATACCTTTCCTCCGATGCATTTTATCGTTCCAAACGGAGAGGTGTGTTCCCCACCAGAAGCAGTGGTGCTTGAAGCATGGCTGCCTGAACTACAAAAATGTGCAGCACTGAACAGAATCCTTCAGCTTCAGAGGGCATCCTACTGTAACTTGTAAGGACAGCAGTTCAGGATTGATGGAAGTTTTCAATCCAAGCCCACATTTTTGAGGTTTTTGAGGCCAGAAATCCTTTCTTCTATGTAACTGATGGATTCTTAATGTACCATGAACCCTGAATGTGTGTGCTACAGCCCTTTCTCCTGGTATATACCATATTTTTCTATAAACACTCAAAATCTTTGCTAGAACGCTAACTCAGCCTACTGCATCATTGAATTTTATCAAACATAATGACCACAAGCCCCCATCCCTCCTTGTATGATTATGTCATTTTAATGTGTTTAGTCCTCTTCATTCCTGCTGTGGTTATGGCTAAACCGTATGAAAATTACTCTGCAGATGAAATTCAAATGACCCACCAGAGACTGCATCTCTGTTTTAATGTGACTTTCTTTGCCCTTGCTGCCCTTCCCTCTAAATCCTTCAAGCTGGGTCCTCATCTTCACAGGCACTATTTCGCCCCCAGCAATCAGATAATTTCTATGTCATTATACTGGGTTTCTTTCCTTTTTTTTCCTTTTTTTGTTTTCTTTTACCTCACAAAACTACAAATTCATTGTGATAAAGTAGGAATTCTGATTAATACCACATTTGTAGAAGTAACACTTAGAAAACTAATTTCCTAATACAAATCATACTGAAACTAATTCTCATACTACTATTTAAAATCTGGGGGTGGGAAAAAAATATTTTAAAATTATAATAAATGTGTGCACGTCATTTTAGGCTGTGTAATGATACATTCAAATCTTTCTTCAGATGTATTCAAACTAATTATAGCTGTCTATTGTTAGAAACTAAAATGCAGATTCTTCACTGTGTAGGTTTGTATCAGTCACTGAAGCTTATTTATGGGCCTGTGACCATATACCTGAGCTGCCTGGACTCATGAAGCAAAAAGTATTGAAAAACAACTGAGGATCAATAAAATCAGTCAGCCTACCCGTTACGCAGAATAGACAGCAATCAGTCTGAACTCCCAGGAGAACTTTTTAGACATCAACCAGGATAGGTGGTTCCTGAGGCACTTTGTCACTCCTCTACTTTCATCTTCATGCTCTGATTTGCATTCCTTAATGATAGCAGGCAGCAAATCTGAACACTCATCTCTGCCCGCAGCCCATGTGAGGGACCACAAAGTCGTCCTGAGCCTTTGTACTTCAGACTGAACTGTGCTCTCTTTATTTGGGTGACTCAATAACCATGGCAACATTTTGTCTGGTCTGTCTTTGACAAGCCCATCTAATTTACTCTGGAGTTTATATTATCATTTCCTCACCTATACCAACCCATTTATCATTGAACCAAGCCCCTCATGCACTCGGAGTTCACACAGGGAGCTTGTTTTCCTCACATACCATTTCTAGCTGAACAGCCAGCACAGCCCTGCCTCATTCCAGCTCTTGCCAAGCTTCCCTGCTAACACAGGCCTGCCTGGTGCGGACTCGTGGGTATTGCCGTCTGTCCCTACATCTGGGATATTTTTGTTCAATTATTTTTTTTCTCTGCGATAATAACATCTACATTGGCAGCAAGCAGGAAAGAAACCATTATTTCTGAATCCAGGCAGTGGCTGAAAGCATCTATTAGGAGCAACACCGCAGCTAAACCCCACCAAAATCAGTGGGTGTCTGATGATTAAGTACCTTTGACAGTGGGATAATAAGTGCATTGAGGCAATTGCAAAACTGAATCTTACTAGCAGCTCAATTGGGCAGGTGAGCAGGAGAATGCAAAACAGAATAAGACAACACACAAACACTTAGGACATTTCCAAAGAACAAAAGTATATGCCATGGCTTTGCACATCTGTCACTGGTGGCTGCTACCTGGCTGCAGAAACCATTGTTTAGCAGCTCCATGGATTTCATTAACCCCTTCAGACCAACAAATGTATCACAGAGTTAACAAGGTCTCCAATTTTTCATTGAGCTTTAATTTTCTCTATCCATACTTCTTTCTATTCTTAGCTGTCTGCTAGAAGTCCGAAGCCCAATACTCCTGTTCCCATACTGGAGTGTTACCAACAATAACTTCTCTAGTTATTGTGGAAGAAGTTTTTGTACTTGCTAAATCTTCCTGGTGTAATCATATTTTCAGCAGTTTTACCAGAAGTACAAGTATTTACCACCACTTTGTATTTAAAACATGGAGCAGTTCCACTGCTGCCATCTTCCCTGTGCAAGGCTGCCATTTTCCCCTTTTGCATGATAGCCCTGATGGCAGCAGAGTTGTCAAGAGTGAGATATAATAAAGCACCGTCTTCAGATGGGACTCCAGTCAAGAGTGCTTGGTAGGAAAGCTTTATCTGCAAGCTGCTTCCTAGCTGAAGTTGCTATAGATATGTTAAAACCAACACACTGGCTCATAATGAACTTCCTTGCCCTGCTTCCCCACCCTCAGAAATCTGTGGTGGCTGCTAGCTGAAAACAGTCTTCTGCACTCACATGGTACATGTAAACAAACCCAAGTGTTTCTGAAAACATTTATTGCGGTGGCTGCTGTTGAAGATTCTTGTCTTAGAAAAAGCAAGTTGCAAACAAAACAACCATGGCTGTTTACAAACAGTGTGCAAGTACTTCCGAGAAACTTGCTATTTGAGTTTGCAGGAGTTGAGAGATATCATACAAATGATCTGAAGTGCCCAGAAGTTCTTTATAAATATTAGAAGCTTGTTGAATGCTCTTTGAGCCATTGGAAACCAGTATATCTCACATCCACAGAGTTTTATCTTGATAAATGGCAAAGTCAAGAATGGTAGCAATTAAAACAAAATCCTAAAATGATAGGCATATTTAGACAAAGAATTATCCTCAGCTCCAGCAGATGACTCTGACCCCTCTGCAAATTGCCTTGGAAGGGAAAAAAAAAAAGGTTCAGCCATCCATTGCTAGGCTACTTATTGCTACTCACTGAAGGGGAAAAAAACCCCACGTGAGAAAATTGTTTACGATTATTTCCTTTCAGAGAAAGGGCCATTACCAGTTTCTACAAGCAAGAGACAATTTTCAGGCTCAGCATTTAGACACATTCTAGAAGAACGTAGTAGACCTCAACTATGGTTTTCATCAATAATTTCTAGGGTCTAAGTTAATTACTCTGTTACCTCGGCCCCAACACCTGGGCATTACTACAGCTTGTTAATAGGTACACACTATCATAATATATTTACTTTGGGAAAAACAGGAATTGTGCTTACAGGAAAAGGAGAGAGATTCACTGAAAGTTAAAAAGCAGAAAAGGAAACTGGAATGCCGTGAGCAATGAATCACAGAATCATGAAATAATTTAGATTGGAAAAGACCTCTGATATCATCGAGTCCAACCTTTGACTGATCACTGCCTTGTCAACTAGACCATGGCACTGACTGCCATGTCCAGTCATTTCTTGCACACCTCCATGGATAGTGACTCTATCACCTTCCTGGGCAGTCCATTCCAATGTTTAACAACCCCTTTCATGAAGAAATTCCTCCTGATATTCAACCTCCATTTCTGCTGGCACAGCTTAAGGCTATGTCCTCTCATTCTGTCACTAGCTGTCTGGGAGGAGAGGCTGAATATATTTTAAATGCAGCCTATATTGGCAAAAAAATGCTAATGGTCATTCCTTTACGTGTAAAATCATTTGTGTGAGCTAAACAGAAAGATGATGAGAGCTATGAGGAACTCCTAACTTCCAGAGCGTAAGATGCAGATCTAGGTCCACCCTTCAATTTGTCTGTGGGATTGTCTTGTTTGTATAGGTTTGGATTTTGACTTAACTAGTATATATGACCATTATGGCCCCAAAGGAAGGTCAGATGCTTAAATAATTGCAGGAGAAAGGTATCAATCAGTAAAATAACACAGGTCATTTTGTTTGTAAGCGTTAAGCAAATTGCATAAATAGCAATATGTTTGCCTTCCTAAATAAGTGTGAGGAGAAAAATAAATTAAAAGTAAGACATGGGGGAGTGTTTATCAACAGTTAAGCTGCCCAGCTGGGAGGGATTGTTCTCCCAGCTCTCACAGCACCCTTGTCCATTCACTGTGACTGAATCAGAACTCTGCCTTTTCTCAGCCTTCCCTATCTCCTACCCTGCACTTCTTTCTGTTTACCTGCTGTTTCTGAGAATGACCAGACTGCAATGACTTTGGAAATTGTTTATGATGCAATACCCTTGCACCACATTTCTTCTGAGCCATAAAATAAATACAGAGGTTTTTTTTTTTTCCCTCTGTTATTTTCAATTTGCTGAGTCCTATGGGCACCCCAATTACTGTCATTTTAGTTTTGTTATAGTAAAGAACAAAAGTCTAAAAAAGCTTGTTTGGAAGAAGGGATATTCTTTCAATTTATTTGTATGCAAACATGTTATTTCATTGTTGCTGTTTGCGTGTGTATCTTTTTTTATTTCAGGCAATAAGAGGAAAAGCTGGTGGGGAGAAATCACTTTTCAACCAAGTGATATACCCTTTAGTTAGAGAAGAAAGTGCACATGCGTGAGAAGCCGTCTGGTGTCCCATTTTAAACTTCATGCCATGCTTTTCATTTTTTATGGAGGTATATGCAATCTCTCCACTCATTTGCTATCTAGTTTCATAGCCCTGTCTGCAGGTTGTACCTTCTCAGGTCATTTTTCCAGTGACTGTGAAGACACGTATATGTCAAAGGCTCTGTGACTGCAGTGAAAAACAATCCATCTGTTATGAAAATACTTGGAGATCCTTCCAGAATAAGATATACTGCTCATCACCCCACAATGCTGCCCAGCAGAGGATTGTAGCCAGCAGGTAGACCTTGATCTATCTTTTGAAACAGGATTTAGAAGCAGGTTCAAAGACACAAAGGTAGGAAAGGACAGTTAACCAGAGAATAGTTAAAAACATTGAAGAAACAGCTAATCAGGGGTTGATATGTGAATTTGTGGCTCAGTGCATAGGATAGACTCATAAAGCTTTTTAACATTGCTCAGAGATGAAAAATTCCCTTCTGTGCTGATCAGAAAAACTTCCTGTTTACTGAAGACAGAGACTGAATGGCAAAACATACAGATCTGTAAAAAGAGATTTCATTAAAACATTTAAACTCAAGGAAAGCCTAGTGTCCATCTGAAAGCAGAAGGGACATACAGAAGGAACCATGTGACTTTTGAAGCTTACCAGGAAAGCCATTGACAGGAGCAGCAAAACTGGGTCTGAGTGGGTCTGAATAGTGTGCTCTCTTTCTTACTGGGAAAAACATGATTAAGCTGGGGGTACCTGGGGCACCTTGGGCAACCTCAGCTCTTATTGTGCCACCTCCAAGTGTAAGATCAAAACTGGGGTATTAAGCAGACATGGGTATGTAACCAGCCGAAATCCAGCTTGGGCATTTATGTGTGTACAGGGCTTCCCTTGGCTTATGAGCTCTGATAAAAGCAAACTCATTGAGGGAAGTGTCTATCTCGTGTCAAATTACCTGATGTCAGCTGCCTGCGATTCTGAACACTCTTTTGCAGTAATTTATTGTGGAAAAAAATTGAATCGTTATCTAAGTGAGAACCACTCAGTTGAATTTAAGCCAAGTAATTACAAAATATTTGTTTAAGAAAATAATGAGATTACATTTTGCATTTAAAAATCCCGAGGTAGACTTAAATACTTTAGCAAAAAGAAGTCCAACAGTTTTTCAGTATAAATTGAGGGAAGCTAAAAATGTGGAGTTGGTTTTGTAGCCCTTTAGTTCTGCTAACTGTATTGAACTTGCAGAAGGGAGGAAGGCAATTCCTCCTGCATGCAGAGAGCAATACTAGTGGCAGTATTAGTGTGGCAAAGTTTTTCAAATCTCAGCTTAGGTGGTTAGAGCAATGAATAAATAACAAACTGCATGTGTCACTCCTCCTATCTGATGAAATAGAACTAGATGGAGAAACAAGCGAACTCCTGCAAGGATGTTGAAATGAGCAATATGTTTGACAGAAGTAAATTAACGTTTACAACAGGCATATAAAAAGTTGAAGTAAAAGAAGTCGAAATGCCTGACAGCATTAACAGGTTAAGAGTCAGGTTCATGTTCATGTCAAGTTTTTTTGCCAGTCTCCTGTTGTGTTTTGACACTGAGGCCACTCTAAGGTGTGCTTGTCTACCCCACAGCCTGCAACCACTGCAATTATTAAGAACAGCAAGGTCTGTTTGGCATCTCTGGAGAGCCTCACCAAACTAGTGAATGCTGGTACCTTGACAAAACCACTGTGAGTGTTAAGGTGGTCGCTGATCTCAGGATGAAGCCTATAACCAGTTATCACGGTGTCTTTGTAAACTGGATAGATCTTGCTTCTCAACTACTGACTAAAATAATGATGTCTGGTGGTAAAAGGACTGCCTTGGAGTAGTCTTTCATCACCATCCAGTTTACTACTTTTCTTTCCACAATTATTTTCAAAAGTCCTGACAATGACAACCCCTGCCCAGCTAACATCTTTAATGAGAATTTTTTGCTTGACTTGTGATCTTTCCCCAGCATGATGGCTCTCCTCTGCAGAGTTACAGCAGCAGCCATGTGCTCCTGTGTGCTGAGAACAGCACGCTGCAAGTGCTGATGTTGTTGGGCCTGTCTCTCGAACCTGGCAGGATTGATAACAGCAATTCACCTCTCAAGTGGTCAATAATTCTGCAATATTTCAATCTTTCTGTAGTGAGTCCCATACAGTTTCATGCTTTTAACTTGCTCTTATTTCCTGCCAGTTGACTCCAGACACACTGTGAAGTCTCACAAGGGCTCAATTTTTACATCCATGGTAAAATGCTTCTGCATTCCTCTGGAGCACGCAGCACACAACATAATTTCCACCATCATTGTTATGCTGATGATTCACTGTTTTATCTATCAAGTTCTTGCTTTGGGAATTTGCTTTCAAATCCTATTACTTCCATAATCCAGGAGTGTAAAAAAATTGCCTTGGGAACAGCATTTCTCTCTACCACCTCTGTACACCTCTGTTTGGTTTTAAGGAGATGTGTTGTGTGATCTCTGATCTGTTTTGTCTTATGAACTCTACAAACATGATTGGGTTCCCACACACCTGCCCAGGGTCTGATCTGTGTATATACCACTTCAGATGCTCCCAGAAAGCTGATTTTAAAAAAAATTTAACTCTCCTAGAGGTAGCTTCCCTTCAAGGCTGCACCTAAATAGCTTTTCCTTCCCTTTTTCTCAGGCAGTTGTGTCTCTTTCTGTGACACAGGCTTTCCTGCCTGGCTTGGGGACACCTTGAGAATAGTGTGAACGGGGACAATGTTTAGATGCTGGGTTTCACATGGAACCAAAAAGTGCCACAAACACCCAGAGCTGAGAATAAATGAGAAACTGCTGTGTCTCTCAGCATAAAAACTAACTTCAGTAAAACTACACTTTCTGTAGGGTAACTGCAGAGACCCTAGCTCCTAATTTGGCATCAAACATGACTTTACGCATTTTGATAGTGAAACGTAATGTAACACATATTGAATGATTCTGTTTTCCCCTCCTCCTGGGATCACTTTGATGTCCAGTACTTTCTTGTTGGAGAGGGACTATTTGTCACAGCATTTCAATGTCACAGCATTATTTGTTCTTCTGGAGTTCCCAAAACACTTGAAGCTAAACACTTTAAAATTCAAAGAGAATTGTTTCAAGCATGTAGATACAAAAATGCTTTCACAGAAAACTGTTGCAACCCTTTAAAAAAATCCTCTCCGTTTCATACCCTGTTGCATTACAAGACTAACTCTCGGCCAGCAGATCAAAATTGCACAGTTTGAATTCACAAAGCTTCCCTATATCCTCCTAGGAGCTGAGAACCCAATTTCTCCACAAAACTATCCAGATTGTTGAACTGCTATAATCTTTCAGAAAATAATGACGTTTTGCTTTGGAAGCTCACACTGATTTACTTGTATGTTTTCTGTATTACATGAATTACCAGATATTCTTTCAAATTAAAAAAATCCTCCAAATTAAATGTCTTTATTGTGCATGTGTCCTCACAATTCTTTTATCTGACCATATGGTATGAGTACTAACAGCAACTAATTTGATAATTATTGTATTGTGCAGATGTACAAAAGGGTAAAAATTCAAGTCTTAGAGACAAACCCAATGAAAACAAGAGGAAAGCATCTTGCTTTGTCTGGCCTCTCCTTCCTTTGTACCAATCTAAAACAGTTTTCCCCATTAAGATTAAAACAAGCAGCTTGATTCTTGAGGATAGCAATTATTTTTGAGTGCTCTGGTGAGTATAATTACACTACCAAGAGTTCACTTATGTTCCGCTGGTAGCCATGTGGCTCTGTTTCAGATTCCCAATTTCTCTCTCCTACAGGATCTACATCCCTTAAATGGTTTTAATGCTGTACTAGTCCAAGACATTTGTGCTCGTGCCTTGATGGGTTGCACACCACCTGCCCACAACCATAACAGCACTGAGCAGATAAATATTATAGGCCAGTCCCCAGAGGCTCCTGTTCTCTGCTTCCGAACAAGTGGCTGCACAACAGAATCCAATCCTGGGAATGTCACCAGAAAATGAAAGTGGGAGAGGGAGGAAAGGAGAAACTGCGCTGAGAATGTGCAACAAAAAACCACTTAAAATCCTAGGTGTGAGATGCATCCTGATAACGCTGAAAGGAATTATGTTACTAGAGTGAGAGGAGTCTCACTCTAGGGAGTGAGGGGAAGATTAAGGGATTTCACTTAAGGGAAATGCCTCACAGGGAAAGGGGACATGTACTGTGAGCTGAAGGCTGCCGTGCTGCTGGAGAGCATCCAAAACTGGAAAGCAGCAAGAAACAAAGGAAAAGCAATATTTGACAAGAGATACTGAAACAGAGGAGAAACATATAGAAAAAATGAAGGACTATGAACAAAAAAACCCCAACAAGGATAAAACGATTATAGCAATGATTCATTAGTTAGCATTCATGGGATCTGTGTGATTTCCAGAGGGCTACAGCTGGGCTCAAGGTATGCTTCAGAATAGATTCAGGTCTTCTCAAGGAAGGGGGAATGAGTCCATCTGCTGAACAAGATAAAACAAAGAGCAGGAGAGACACTGAGAAAGTAATTTTGTCCTACCACTGGTTTTCTGTGTGACTCAAGCTGTACTTTAGGTAGGCAGCACCATTGTACCCAGTCAGCCCACCCCCTTAACCAAAATTAAGCATTTATATAAGGTTTGATGGCTTATTGCCAAACAGGGAAGAACAGAGAGATTTTTTTGATGAGCAGAGCATGTTTTCATATGCTGCTGAATCTTTCAAGATAGATCCTTTTGTCTTTGTGCTATTCTTTAGAAACCTGTTACAATTTGCTACTGCTTGGTTTCTCTCCCACCAATACATGTTATTATAGCTTCTGTTACATGAAATAGGAGTGGGAAAGACAAAGTAAGTCTTGTGGGAGGCAGCATGGAAAAAGATGTTCTTCCTTTAAAAGTAAAGCTTGAAAAGATATGAAATACCTCTGGGCCCATGAATTGTGTTCTGAAAAACTGTCTTGACCCATATGGGAAAACTTGGTTAGAGGATCAGACCAGCTGCTCTGCTTTGTCCCATCCAATTTGCCACTTCCAAGGAAAGAACATCCTTCTGCTTGGGAGATGAGGCAGGGACTAACTCTTCATCAGGAAGCAAGAACACTTTTTTGTGGTGGTATGAAAGGAAGAGATGACATCCCCTTGGGAGCTCAGAGCTGTCTGATCTTCTCTCCCCACCTGTGCTGTAAAATGGAAATCTGTCTGAGAAACGCTGAGACCAGCAAAAGAAACATGAAGACCTAGTTAGAGCATGTCCTGCTCCCTAATCCAAAGGGACAGGAAAGTCCCTGCACAGGAGGATTGGCCTGGGAAAGAGCCAGTGACTAACATGCCCTGGGAAAGCACCTGCTCTTTGTGTGGTTTGATAAACCCCTGAAGTCCCAATTACTTGGCTATGGGTGTGTTGACTTGAATTGTTAGAGATATGGAAGGAATAGGGCACAGAGATGAACACAAAATGTGTTTTGTATCATTTGTTTAATTTTGGTTTTATCCCTTTTATTGGTTATCATTGTTCTCGCAACTTGCAATTTGTGGCCTAATCTTTCCCTGTGTGCCATTCTCTCTTTGCGCCTGGATTTCATTTTGTAATTTGTATTTTTGTTGATGCTGTGATTGTCAATTACATAATGAATCTTTTTCTGCTGTCTTTTCCAAAAGCTTAAGAAAGCATCAGATGATCTGATTTCTATATAGGTGAAGCAAAGCTGGCTTGAAGGGCTGGTATGACAGAGCAGCAAAGGGAAGAGGAATTTTTCCCTAATATTTCAACACAAAATTAATAGTGATAGATATGATTCTGTTTCTCTTTTTTTTTGACCAATGCTGTTGAATGAGAATGGATATTATAAAAGCTTTCCATTTTGCAGTATCCTGTGATATGACACTTTGTTGACAGAAAGATAATTTATTTACTTTTTGAGTATCTCTGCAGAGCTCGTGCTTGTCACATAGTGACAAGGCTTCCTGATTCACAGGGTCTCTGTAGAAAAATGCATATTTTTCTTGTTTTTCATAAGATCAATACATGAGTCTCTTCCAATGCGAGATATCCTATAATTCTGTTCCTTCCCCCCACTCCACTGCAAGAGATACAGAGTAAGCATGGGATTAAAGATTAAAAAAAACAAATGAAAACCCATGTTTATTGATTGCCTGGTTGTGATGACAAAAGTCTACTCAGACTCATTGTAAAGTGCAGAGGTTGCAGCAAGGTGGATCCTGTGTGGATTTGTCTTGTCACAGGCAGCACAATAGTGGAGTGAGTATTGACTGATTTTATTAGATTAAGCAAGAGACAGAGGAGGATGCAAAAGTCAGTGTGAAATTAAGGTGAGCATATGAATGCTTTTCCTTGTAAACAGCTAATTTAAAGCTGACAAACCAGTTCCTCCCTGCGATTTGACTTGTTTCAGGAAATTGCTTTCACGTTCTTGTGAGAATTCTCAGGGGTCAGAAAATGCATTGCGCTTGCATAAAAATAATTAACTTGGGGGTTTTTTGTTGGGATTTTATTTGCCTGATTTTCTAATTCCCATATCTTTTGCCCTAAAAATCGGAGATATAAATGTGTGTGGTGGGAAATGTCAGTTTTGAGTAAATGTTAAGGTTTTCATGTAAACCCTGGTTTTATAATCTGGACCTTCAAGAAAGGGTCCTGTGAGACTCTTGGTAGTTTAACAGCATGTTTACTTTTGTTGGACATCAGGTTAGTGTTCCGCAGCTGGTAAGTTGTCATCTACATAACGCATGTTTTGAATAGGCTTGCCCATCCTTCTTTTCTTCTGACACAGCATTCACCAGTGTCCTGTTGCTATTTAGTATGAGTGCAACAATTACCTATTTTGAAATTCAGGGCTAGAGCAACAATGAGCCATCAGAAGAATCAGTAAGTGTGCATGCGCAAATGATCATATGACACTTTTGTTACTGGATCTTAAGTATTCAAAGCCCAGTGCTGTATCCTGTCCAGCTAACATTTTGCATTTAAATGTAACTCACAGTTAGTGACAGATGCTGAAATAAATATATAAATAGGGAGGTAAAGGTATTACTTTATATGCAGTCATTTATCTTCTGGTAGCATGAGAAAAGTTAAAGTCACATACAGTTAAATGAACTGAAGCTTTAACAGTGCCTCTTGAAATGCTTGAATTAACAAAATCAATCCTCATAAATTAAACTATCATTGATCTATGATACAATTAAGTTCCATAATCAAAACACACTATTGGTGCATGCAGCGTAACCATACTTGTTCCAACGCTGAATTTTAACCACTGCTGGCTAACTGCTCCTGCCATGTTCTGTAAGGCTCCCATCTGGCATGGAGATGCTAACATTATGATACAGTATTTCTTTCCCATTTTTCAATTTAGGCTGACATCTGCTGGTCTCCGTAAATGGCAGGCAACCCTGCTGAATGCAAACCAATTTGAGGCTGCGGCTCTTCGTGTTTTCCCTTTGTCATTTTTCCAGGGCTGGGAATGGCAACCAAGCCACTTAATTACAAAGGAAATTCATGCAGAATAATAACTCTGTGGAAGAAGAAAGGCAGGAACAATACCGTGTGAAAGAAAATGAGTTTGACATGATAAATCACATGCATGCACGCCCAGTGCACTGTGCAAGCACTCAGAGGAGCCAATAGCAGCTACTGTATATTGGCCAATTAGACCTCCACAAAAAAGGTGTTATTTAAGGGCACCACACTGTGGGTTGTAATGAGGAGGCTGTGGATGGGAGTTCTCTCTTTTGCACTCTCAATAAGGCTAAAGAAAGGGGGAGTGGCGCAATATTGGGCAATCAGCACTTGGTGTCTGACCAGGCCTACGGCAGTAGTGACAAAGGGCTTGGCATTGGAGGGCATGAGACATTCCTGCAGGAACCACCAGTACTGCAGGTGAAGAAGTGCTACACACGTCTAGCCAGAAGCAGCAAGAGAAATGAGAGGTTGCTCTATGGTGACACAAAACAAGAGGCACCTCCACATTCCCTGCTTGCTGTAGATTTCTTACCTCTGTTTTATAGGAAAATGAGTAATTTGGCATCTTACACTGACTGCAGTACTCCTCACCCCGGCAGCCAACTGCAAGGCCGTTCAGGGGTATCTCCAATGGTCCAGCTTCCACCTGTGTGGGCTTTGAATGGAATTGTTTCCCAGTTGTTATTTTGGACAGGAATCCATTCACAACCACCTGCTTTCCCAATGAGATTTTGAAATCCTGAGTAAAACCAGTCATCTCTGAATGAGCTGTGAATCTGTGGAGGTACTGAGTCACAATGCAGATTTGGATAGGCAGCATTTACTGATTCCCCTACGGTAGTTTGTCATGCGCTGGGAAGTCCAAACAGTTTGCAAAACTTTTGTTCTTGCCACCTTTCATTTCCATTTTTTCCAGCTCTTTGAAACAGCTGGTGCACCCGCTTACCTCAGCAGCTGTATTTCTCACTTCAGCTGCATCACTTTGTCTTTCCCAAGAAATTTTGTAAGCAAACAGAAGAGAGAAGGGAAGCACCAATCCTGTGATGGCAGGTGCTCCTCTAACACCAGGTTACTTTCAGTGGGTGTTGTCCAGGCCACCTACAGGCTGCTGGCCTTCACTAGCAGATGCCTGAGAGTTGGAGTACTTCCCTGCTCTTCCCGTGGTGGCTAACCCTGCTTTTCAGCAGGTTGAATACACTGTGTTGGCTGTCTGAGCTAACACCCTGGGACATTTCAACACATGAGTCACTGCACAGGGCAGATTAACTTTAAATCTTGCACTGCAGTTCCCCTGAGCTGATTTCAGTTTTGTAGGGTGTTGAAAATACTCGGTGATATATGTGATAACTCATGATGATGACATTTCTCCTTTGGAAACTGGGTGGAATTTTCTTTTTCCTTACAGCTGTAGCTTGGAGGGGCCAAGAAAGCCTGAGCCAGTGATAAAGGAGAGCCCTTACAAAGCTGTCACCTCTATGAGCTGCCATGGCTGGCGCTGAGGTGCAGCCTCATAGCACACAAAGGAAGAGAAAGGGTGGATAAGACCTAGGTCCTTACATCTCCCGAGCACTAAGGATCCTCCAGCTGATCCTGCCCAGAAAAGCAGAACGCCTCCCTGCTTTGGAGAGTAAGGAATAGAGAAAAGTGTGCAGTTTATACATGCTGCCAGTATTTCAGCCAGGAATCTGTAGTCAAATAGGGTTTTGGCACAGATTTAGTGATGCTTTCTAATTGCAATTAACTGCTATTGTCTGTTAAGTGCTGACAGACCCAAAAGGAGGCAGTGCCACTCCCAAGCATGATAATAATCAAATCAATCAGCAGTTGTTACCAATAATTCTGATCCTCAGGTGCTAAGGTGCAGGTGATGTACAGACCCAGGCTTGGTGGAGATCCTGCAGATAGTGCTTGGTTAAGGTTGATGTGATGTGGGAGTCAGGAGGGTTCCTCACGTTTCTTTTGCTAAGATAATGCAGCAGTACTTACTGGAATAAAATGCCATTTGAAAATGTCAGTCCTTGGATCCTGACTCTGAAAATGTATTCAGGAAGATAGGCAAGCCAGCTAGCAAGGTGAGTTTTTCCTCTTAGTACTTCAAATCATACCCCTTAAATGAACTAGCAAACCACAGTACTGAAGCTGGCACAAAACTTTGTCTTGATTTTTATAAGATAAACAGTGTGGGATTTTGTATGTTTGATTGCTTTGTTTTGTGTTTTTGGGGGATTTTTTTTGCATTTAGGCTCTTGTTTAGACTTTTAAATCCTCTTTATAAAAACTATATAGAAAGTAGTAGCAAAACATAAAGCAATTACCATGGCAGCATTGGTGCAGCTATCAAGAAAATCCTTAAACTACCTTAAGCCTTTAAATGACTTGTTACAAAGCAGTTTGGACTGTTATGTAAGTACCCGTAGTGACATTTGGTGCTTCTTCAGGTTAAAGCCCTCTGCATGCTCCCAACAGCTCTGAACTGCAGTTGAGATTGCTCTGTGTAGTTCCTTCCAAGTGAAAACCCAGGCATTTACCACTGGATTGCTTTTCGACTGCTGATGCCCATTCCTCTGACACCCCGATTCTGCAGACACCCTGTTTCTATCAGGTGTTTAGTAGTGACATTAATATACTGACAGATACACTCAGCCATGTTGCAATTTACTGGAGCTGTTGGGAAAATGTTCTCAGTGCTAGCCTTGCAAAATGGAGCTGTTTTATAACTTTCATGATTGCTATTCTTGAAAACTTCACCTCTCTGAGAGTGCTGATAGGCAATTTTCCCTTTCATTCATTCCTCTGCTTATCGTAATAGATACTTTCAGCACAGATCAGTGAACTGTAAATCTGAAGAGACTCCTCAGCACTTCATACAATACAAGAGAAGCACCAGAGAATTCAAATTTGTTACAAAGCTAAAATAAATTATCACCCAGCTATCTTGCTAAGATGGATTTCAAGTTCCAGATCTTAAATATCAGAGCCAAAAAATCTTAAGGCCAGTTTTTATATCTGCCTGCTGCTACGCTTTGTGTAGTAGACTTTAAATGGAGTGATACACTGGATGGCTGAATGGACCTCTGAAATTGTCATTTAAGTGAATTCCTGTAAATGCAGAGTGGTGTTCAGCGGGATTCAGATCCTGGATTCAGATAATGGCAGAGGGGGGAACTACCATGTGTGTATAGACAGAACCTCTGTGTATACACAAGGTACGTCAGACTAGTGGTGTGCCCCAAAATGAATTAAGAGTTAAGCCAAAAGCCAAACCAGCCATTCCCCAACTGTGTTGCATCTTAGATCATTAATGGAAAGCTTTGTTGTGGATTTGACTTTGTTATGGTTTCAAGCCGCAGAGCAAGATACACTTAAGATAGGGTTATGGTGAATGATCTTTTGCTCTTAGTTCACTGCTTTTTTGTAATAACTACGTTTACAATTTGGTGATATGACAGCAATGGCTTTTATTGTGAAAGCTGAGGTAACTATTTGTGTATTTGTGCAAAGTGTATAGTGCTGCCTAAGCAATTAGGATATGCTGTGATAACATCTGATTTTATGTCATCATAGGCATTCAGCTTGCATATGTGCTGCCCCCCTTACACAATCTCTTTGATAGTGGCATCACTGCTAATGAGCAAGGCCTGTAGATGTTCATTTTCCTGTACTTTGTGTGTAATCAGGTCTAGAGGATTTCATCAGATTCTCATTTGAACTGCCATGTGCTTTTACACTCTGGAGTCCTACAGAAATGAGTGCAGACATGAGTCAGAGCTGCAGCAGTTCAGCCTATGTTGGATTTTTTCAGATATTCAATTGATAAGAAGAATCATCTTTGTCATTTTGTTATTTCCTTATGAAACAATAACTTTTTTTCCTGTTGGAGTTCATTAGCAAAAATACTCACTGGTCTGAACTGCAGATAATAATATCTGAAGGCTTTCCAAATTGGTGAGACAAGTGTAGAGTTGGTAACACCTGAACCTGAAAAAAGAGAGACAGATGGGAATTCTTGGGCTCAACCACCTAGATGACCTTTCAGTCGAGTCAGAGAAAACTCTTCGAACAGTTTGGAGAGAGGAAGGGCAAGTTCATGTTTCACAGCAGTGTCATGAATAGAAGAGTTTCCAAAGCAGTAGTGTGATTTTCTGTGTCTGAGACCTTTTTTACAGACAATATGATGCTCTGGATCAGCTTCTAACCACTTTAAAACTCCTGATCTAATTTCCCACTGCCTTCTGCTTTGTCCCTTTTGTGCCAGTAGAAGTAGTTGTGAGACATTTTAGAAGAGCTCAGATGGTCACACTTCATGCCCAGTTTGCACTGGTGGAATTTAATGTAGAGGCAGTAGGGTACAAACCATCAGGGATTCAAATGGTGACCTGATAGAGGGATCCCAGAGGGGCAGCTGCAGCAGAGAGCAAGATGAGGACCTCTTTGCTCAACAGAGCTCAGGGCAGCAGTGGCCAAGTGAAGCTGCTCCTGAGGCATCCAGCTGTGAGACAAGAGCGGGATGTAAATTGGTGGAGCTGCTCCAAGTCATGCTGGGATAGCTGATCATGGACTGACTAGCTCAGGGGATTTGGGGGCTGCAGGGTGCATGCAAATCCTCTGTAAGACTCAGCAGAAGAGCTCAGGCCAAAAAGCTTCAGTGCTGCTGTATAGTCTCTGCCTCTGTCCTCGTTCAGCTCCCACAAGAATGCTTAAGCAGCAAAGCTTAAGCTTAATCGAGTTATGTGAGCCAATAAACTTCACTGCATTTCTTATTGCCCTACCACAATGACACGCTTCTAAAATATTTTGCTTAAAATCAAGGCAAGGATTTCTATGTATTTCTTCTAGCACAGTCTCTTCTCTTCAACTCCTGAACTTGCTGCTCTGCAACTCAGGTGGACTCAGCACTGCCTGGTGTGTATGCCTGTGAGGAACATTGTGCACTGCACAGCTTTCACTTGACCTCAGGCTTCAGAAGGAGCGTCAGGATCAGACTCGGAATATCTGAATTAAAGGCTTAACTTTGAAAAGCGCACCGTCAAAGCGGTCAGAAGGTCTGTGGGGTGCACAAAGCAGGCGATTGTGCACTCAGACCCCTGTGTTAGCCTTCCATCTGTTGCCAGCAACCAAGGCTGAAAGAAAGTGCTTGTGTTGCAGGTAATGGCATGAAAAATAATTATTCTTGTTAAAGTTCAGTTTTGCAGAAGCTGGCCTTTCTACCTCATTCACACAGCTTCACAGTCATGAGAGAAACAGCGAGTTCTCCCTCTCATGATAAGTGGGCTCACTCAGTTCCCTCCCTGTTACAGAGTCTGCAATCCTTGCTATGTCTTAAAAGCAGCACCTGTAATAGTTTCAAAGTCTTAAGTGAGGCAGGGCTTCAATTCTATGGACACCAATGACACTTTCAGGGGTACATCTCTCTTGATCCCAGCCCTCACCAGCCCATGCTTCCCAACTCCTGGCGAGCACAGGAGGAACGACTCATGTCTCAAGGCGATGCATCTACCAGGCATCTTTCTTCATAATTCACGCAGAAACTTTTAATTTATAGAACTGACATATTAACTCCAGTGGCCTAAAACAATAAATGAGTAACACTGTGGGGTCTTTCATTCAGCAACAGGAATGTTTTCCCAGAGATCTCTTTTTAATTGAAGCCATTTGTCATTTTGAATCTAGAATGTATTCATTAGAAAGCAGCACCTTGGAGGGGACTAGAAAGCTCAGGAGATTAGTAACAGGGTACAAAGCCTTTTGCCTCCAGGTTGCCGGTTTCAAATCTGGCCATGTCACTATTGATCAGAAGCAGTCATTACAGGCTGACAGATGTTTGGCTGCTTATATAGAAGTGACCTTGTCAGATTAGTCAAATTCTTTGTTAAGAGATATGTCCCTACTCTCGCGCACACACAAAAATCCTCATTAGCACCTTGTTGGTAGTCCTTGCAGCATCAGTAAGGACAGGGCAAGCTTGTTTATGCAAAATCAGAACAGAGGGGTTTTTGAGCCATGTGAGAGTTGATTGAAACATTTTCAAAGCATCTCATGATGCACTTTGAAATTTCCAAGTTGATACTGTGCTGCATAATTTAAAATGAATCCTTCTTAGAGTATTTGCCATACTTTGATCAATATAAAATTTATTTTTTTAGGAATCTGAGAACTGAGATTTATCTTATAGCATCAGCAATATGTGTATTAGCAGTAAAGAATGTTCCTAGCAAAAAAAAAGCATCTGAAATATCAAAAACAAAAAGAACATTAGTACTGCATACATTTCATTCAGTAATTTTCAGGCGAAGGCTGAAAATATTCTTAGTCCTGTGAAGTGTGTATTTTGCAGATTTTGCTGACTTACACTTAGGGAACAGAAGAATCTTGCAAAATCACCCGAGACACTTCAGCTCAGCCTGCAGTAACTCATATCTGTAGTTTGGATTAAACCCTTGCTCCATGGACCACAGTGGTCACCAATGGTGACAGCAGATGTCTCCTTTCACAAGGCTCTGCTATCTCTTGAACATAACCCATGTCTTTTAAAATCACCCAGGACAAGAACTTGGGAGAGTGTACATGCTAATTTTCAAATGTAGGCTCTTAGAGGGATCCCTTTACTGTGTTCTTTTGAAGATCCTACCAGGAAGATTATTCAGCTTGGAACACTGACCCCCAGCTGGGGCTCAAGGCGACTTGAAAAAAGTGAAGGGGCTCTGACAGAGATGAGAGCCTCTGCACAGATAATCTGTATGGGAGATGCACCCCTATTCTTCTCTGAAGCAGAGGAAAGAAAATGCCAGAAGTCCCGTGGGAGCTCAGTTTGCCATAGGGAAGAAAAGATTAGTTTTTTGTCAGCTTTTCAGCCTGTGTTGCAAATTGAGTTTGAGACAGAAAAAATGCTTTGGGGTGTTCGTATTTTTTACGTCACCAGCAATAAATATCAAAGCCGGGTTGATGATGATACTGGTGTGAAAAGTGCAAGTGACTTTGGTCTGTTTTGTGAACAGCACAGGTAAAGTATCTTGGACAGTGAGGTGGGTAAGTGAGAGTTTCTGATATTGTGTTTTTGATTCCAGTCCAAATTCTGCTTTCAGGGGACTAAATTAGATTTTCCCCTGAGTTGAACATGCCTCTCTACAGGAGCTTTGTGCAAGGTTTTTTAGGAACAATTATAACCTCTCCACAAAGGGAGAGTGGAGGGATTATAGGGTGTGAAAGCAATAAATAATACCTTTGGGTTGGTCTGGGTTGTTCTGAGAAACACCAAATCACTGGCACACCTTATTATATCCTTTAAGCAGTTAGAGCATGTGACTTCAGCTCTTTCTGTGTCAAGAACATTTGTTGTTAAATGCCGCCAAGGATATGGGAAGGTGTGCCAAGGCTTCTGTGCCCCTTCAGCTGTTCTCAAGGTGATGACTTAAAAATGGCAATTCAGCCTTTGCAGAGCACAGAACAGCACATGCCATTCAAGTCTTGGGCAAAAAGATAAGATAAGGTGTTTTACTTCAGAGTTAAGGATTATGAATTGGATCACTGGGTGGGGGGAAGGGTGAACACTTCATCTACCAAAATTGGCTGATTTGATTTTTCTTATCAGTGAGGAGATTTAACCTGCCTGATATACTATTTCTTTAAGGTCTGAGTAATATTTGGTCTGCAAGAAGTAATATTTCAGCAGGTGTATTTTAGATCGTGGCTTGCCTTCAGGTCACGTCAGCCATAAGTAACGCACACCGAGTGCTTAGGATCCCACCAATGTGCCCTTCTACTTGTGTCCCAGCAACGTGGAAGGCACCAGCTCAGAGAAGGCCTATGGACTTCAGAGGTATCTAATAGGGAAAATAAAGAGACAGAGGTTTCTATGTATTCTAGCAGGGGAAAAAAGGCAGAATCAACAAGAAGCTCTAAATTAGTTATTGTGGTGATGACTGCTGCCCTATGGACCTGCATATGTGCCTCAGGCTTTTATGGGCTCATAATTACAATAGGAGGTATTGCTCTGACCTAGACATCACTATACAGGTTAACTACTATTCTTTTGCTTGAGAGAAATAAAACCCAAGAATAACTCTTCTAAATATTGTATGCCAAACATACATCTGACAATATATAGAATAGACAGTCCCTGATGACAAAAGGAACCAAGACGGCAGTAGAAATCCATTTCAGAGTGGATTGGTGAATGGGAAGATTGATGGTTTCATGAAGGTAATTTAACTTGTCTTTCTGTGATGATGTAACTAAACTGAAGTTTGTTCTACCACTCTGTGCCACCAGTCTTGCCAAAGGCAGCATGTCCTGATGGACTAGGGGAACTTGGCCTATTTAAGATAATGGGACAAATTAAGTCAAATCACCGCTGAAGGCATTTCAGAGCAACCTGGCTAACTTTTCTAGGTGGCCTCAAAGCCTTCACACATTCCAGAAAAGCTGCTTAGCTGGGATGTTGCAATGAAATACTGTTCTAAAGAAATCATGAATGTTCACAAAGCAGATGAAAGCCTTCAAGTGGTACAGCCAGGCTGTATCAGAGGGCTAAATTAGCAAGACACGTGATTTGTTTAAGCCTTTCCCTCTATTTGCACTCTTCTTTTCTTTCTTGCATTAAAAAATGAAACAATACCTTGAAACAAAATCTTCAATGCCTAAGAATCTTTCAAGGTCAAAATTAAGGACTTCAAAAGTTTTGCAAAAATACATTACTCTTACAAAATACATGTAGAAGCAGAGGATATAATGATAAAAATTTTAAAAGAAAACATAAGGAGTTAAAAATACAACTTTTTTTAATTGTTTCAGCTAGATTCAATGGTCAGGCAAAGGCAGCCATGCAGCAAAATGAAAAAACACTGGATTTGAAGGATTATGATTTTAAGGAACAAATGAAGAAACCTGTAACACAGCTTGGAAAGCACAGCTGTTGAAGCAGAGATGATTTCTGAAGTTACAGGTAGATGCTGTAGCTGTAGAGGTACTGACACAGAGAAGAGAAAACTAAGCCTTGCAAAACAAACAAACAAAAAGAAGTGGGTGGGGGGAAAAACCCCAAAATAAACTGAGAATTTATGTATCGGGTAACTTCACTTGCATTTCTCATTTTTATATCAATACACACTCTCCATATCCAAAGCATAAACACCTGATTTTAATTTCTTTGTGATTCCTTTGCATTGCTGCAAGGCCTCCAAACAACGAGTCAGAGAAAGATGAGAACTCTGTGTAGCATGAACTACAACTTCTTGAGGCACTGAAACTGATGTCAGTGTGACCAAGCTGGACTTGGCAGAGCAAGCAAAGGGAGCGGAAAAGAAAGCAATTATGGTGCCATTGCTGTAGTAGTTCCTGTGTATGGTTGGTTCAGCCTGTTTCTACTCCAGCTGCTCCCAAAAGCCTGTAATGCCCCTTCACCACATGCTGTCCCTACTCCTTCACCCTTCCCTGGGGGAAGTTAACAAGAAAGAAAGTTAGGCTGGTTGTCTCCAGGACTTGATTGGTGAAGTGCTCTTTGCACACACAAACACTTTTTTGAACCATGGCTGCAAACAACTAATCGCTCTTTAATCCTACTAACCTCTTTGCCTCAGCCGTATGGTGGGGTTAAAATTCTTGCTGATAAGATTAAGTGCTGTCTTGGACTGGGGCCTACATAAATAATAATGCTATTTTCACAGTTGCACTCATTAGAATGTAATGTAAAAAAAGGATGTCTGTCTTCCTGCTGTGGGATGTCAGCCAATTGCTAATTGTTTGTGATCGGAAAGAAGTTCTCGCTGTCCTTTAGGGATCAATGGTTGTTGATATAATTCCATTTTACACTTGCAGCAAACTCAAGTGTTTGAGCTAATGTGTACCTTTAGAACGTTGGATAACTGCATGTAAGTCTAGATTGTATTAACCACATGTGTTGTCTTCAGCTTCCTTATAAGGTTGTATTTTTAATCTGAGTGGCACCTGCTATAAAATCCTTTTGGATGGCCAAGGCAGTCACACCTCTGATTTAATCCCCTCGTTACAAACCTGGTGTGTTTTCCCCATTGTCACACCGGTTGTGACTCACTGCTCCTTTCTGCTAACAAGAAATCCATCATGTTAACGTGAGTTTGCAAAGTACACTGAAATCATTCCAGCAATCTTTATTTTAAAAATTCGTCAGCAAGCACCACAGAAACAGAGTGACTAAGTCTGTTATTTTACTGAACAATCTAAGAAGAAACAGCTTTTAGAGACTGAACACTGAACTTGTGCCTTTAATCTTTGGAGGTGCTCCGTGCCCTGTCACCAGCTTAGACACAAAAAATCTAAAGCACAAGCCTAATTTTAGGCACACCTGCCATTGTTCAGGAGTGACTAAACACTTTGGTTACTTTAACTGGATATTGGCAGACTGAGGAGACCTTTGGATGCAATCAGCGAAGTCTGGAAAATCTTCCAAACCAAATCATGTATCAAGATAAAACAATCACTCATGCAGCATTTTAAAACTGTATGTTGAAACAAACACATCTGTTTTCCCTTGAAAAAAGAGGGGCACAAGAGAGACCAGAGAGTAGCTTTCCATGTAACAAGCATTTAATGCAGAATAATACAGGTTTGGTTGAAACCACTTTTGGCATAAAATGTATGATAACATGTGTGATTCAGATATGTTGACATTTCCAGCACTTTTTGTCTGATTGAATGCTTATTTTGAAAAAAAATCTATTTCCTTGTAGACCTCTCTACTGGGGGATGGGAAAAGGGTGGGGAAATCAGGAGCACTGATTTCTCCCATTTTGCTAGAGGTGTGCAGAGGTTGCTTTGAAAATCGGAGCTGAGTGGCTCTTATCACAAGAGGAATCTGGCTGACTGGGGAGCAGTGCTTTGCCAAAGGAGCTATGTAGGGCACGCCTGCATATATGTCAAATACCTCTTGTCTGTGATGCTGTTCCCAGTCGTGTGTGTCATGAGTTATCTTCACTGTTTCTCAGTCGTGCACTGTTAAGACAGAAATGCAAATTTCCACATGTCTTCTGCAGGGCTGTGGAGGGAAGAAAGTGAGGAAGGGAATCAAAGGGAATATATTATTGGTGACAGCAGCTATACTAAGTGAGAGATGGAAGCACGAATTGAAGACGTGGTTAATGAGGGCATGTGAGGGAAAGCAGCCCATCACACACACTAAACCCACAGCAGGGGGAGAGGGTGGGGAGAGACACTGAGGGAAAAGGACAAAATAGAGCTTGTCTGCTAATATTTCTGATGCAGCAACCCTGCCCTTCCAAGCAAGCAGCACCCACTTGGTGGCATGGTCAAAAGCCCTCTAATCCTTTTAATCCTCTTGATATGTTCTCCACCTAGAGCAGAGGTTCTCTCTCCCTTTCCTGAACCTCAACCACCCTCCTGTTCTCCAGTGCCAATACTAAATAGATCAAAGCTTGGTGCCATCTTGATGTTGCAAAATGAATTGCTTATAGCTGCAATGAGTTCTCTCAGTTTTCAGTTCTTTATTATTATATATTCTAATATTTTCAGAATGAAATGTTTTGGCTTTCAAAAAAAGTTCTTCCAAGTAAAATAATTGTCTTCCCAGAATATTTCTTTCCTAGGGATTTCAAAATCACCATGTTTCGTTGTAGCTCATCTTGAGGCCAAGCCAGATTTTGAATTATTTTAAGTCTTTGCCAAATAATACTTTCATCCTGTAGCCAGATCTGGTTCGGACTTGCAGCAAGGCAGCAGCAGAACAGATCTTGTATTATACATTCGTCTCTACCGCCCTTATGCAAGACTTGCAAACAAGAGCGTGTGTCCTCATCTTGGCCTGTATCTTCATTTCCCTGATGGTTTAGTTTATTTTTGTTGCTTTATTATGCCATCCCTGCTTTTTCTCTTTCCCTAGAGGCACAAAAAGCACACTGAAGCAGCAAAATATCACAATACTGCTGTTCTCATGATAGGTACTTTTGGAAATGCTTGCTGCCACTGCTCTGCAATTATTATCATACTAATGCAAAATTTCCAGACCTCTTAATTTATATATTTATGAAATATATATATATATATAAGCACACACATAATCCCAATCATCCTTTCTATTTAACTGGTATTGGCATTCTTTCATCTATGATTAAGATGATCTTTCACGATCAATACAGCCTCTAGGTGAACATTTCACACACATTGTCTTATTAACCTCTCTCAACAGAGGTCTTGCCTTTGTCTTCTCTACTCCATTGCATTTAGGATTCCTTCAAAATATCCTGAAATTATAAGATGTCCAGTCAAGGCTGCCAAAATTATCCGCATAAGATTTATTATCATGATCGAGATGGAAAACTAGATGTATAGCACATACTACCTTTTTCTGTATTAGGAATATTGCTTTAAATTTTGATTTCTTTACAGAAATGTTGATGTTTGAATATCCTCAATGTGTTGCAAAGAAGAAGGACTCAAATATTTTAGAATCATGACAGAAGCAATGCCTGGACGTAGGGACTTTCAAAAACACAGATGGGAGTTCATGGATGCATTCCTTGTACCATATTCAGGGATGTTTCAGTTTTTGCTGAGCTTGCACAGTACCAAGGCTTTTTCTGCTCCTTGTACCACCCCACCAGCGAGGGGCTGGCGGTGCACAGCAAGCTGGGAGAGGACACAGCCAGGACAGCTGACCCCAACTAACCAAAGGAATATTCCATACCATATGGTGTCATTCCAGTGTATAAAGCTGGGGGAAGAAGGAGGAAGCGGGGACATTTGGAGTGATTGTGTTGTCTTCCCGCGTAACCATTGCATGTGGTGGAGTGTTGCCTTCCAGGGGATGACTGAACACCTGCCTGCCCATTGGAAGTGGTGACCGAATTCCTTGTTTTGCTTTGCTTGTGTGTGCAGCCTTTGCTTTACCTCTTGAACTGTCTTTATCTCAACCCATGAGTTTCCTCACTTTTACTCTTCCAATTCTCTCCTCACATCCCAGCAGTGGGGCAGTGAGCAAGGGGCTGTGTGCTGCTCAGTTGCCAACTGGGGTTAAACCACAACAAGGCCGAAAAGAGTCTAATACATAAATCCTCTTTAAATTTTATTTTAAAAACGTCTAGTGACACTTTGCTTTCAGGTCAGGTAGCACGTGTCAGTGAAAGCTCTTTTTTTGCCCCTCTAGTAAGAAAAGTAATTTCTGAGCTTCTGTTTGACAGCACTTCTAACAAAAAAAAGAAGATAGGCCAGTTGAAATGAGTTAGTATTTCAACAGCGAAACAATACAATCATTTTATCAGGAGACTGTTTGAAAAATAAAAGGTATGTTGGGAAGGAAGGAATAGCTCCTCAGATGATCAGATTTTTGAAGAGCAGTCATTCATTTGAAATATTACAGACTTAAACTAGCACATTTCTTTTAGTCTGATGAGAAATGCCTTTGTGCTTTGTGACATTTTAACACATACAGAATGAAATAATCAGATTATTTTTTAAAAAGGCTCAAATAAAAAAAAAACTATATCATTTTTATCCACTTGTCCAATGCCAGAAAGTTCATACTTCACACAAAGCTAGGATTAAACTAACCTGAGAATTCTGGAAGTATGAAATCTGTTTTCACAAGCATCCTACTGCTCAGCAAATCTCTCTGGCATTTGATAGATATGCTTGAGTTTTTCTGCTTTTCAGCACAGCTACCACTTGGATGGGTCTGTCAGGCTGGGTTTGTTTCTGAGCCCAGTAAGCACAAGTTGAAAGTCCTTCAAAACTCGTAGAAGGCCTATTACATGTCCTTAGTGGACTTAATTAGCATGTAAAGTTCCTTTAAGAACTTGAAAACAGGAAGCAAGACAGGCTGTTACATCTCAGTGCTGAGTTACCTGAAGTGAAAGAAGTGGGGGGAAGGATGATATCAGGCTTGTAGGACTGAGACATTATTTTATTGTGTTACACACATAGTCCCTCAACACTGAAGTCGTGTCAGGAGTCTGGTAACAGGGCAGTCCTACAGTGCAGAGACCTCTAGGAACTAATCCAAGGACTTCCTGATAAACTTGTGGAGCAAAGGGAAATCATACAGCACAACCAGCAGATATGCTGCAGGAAAGGGATTTTCCTCCAGCTTAACTCCTGACCAAGAGGCTGGTGACAGGCAGAGAGAAGGGACTTGCTGACTGCCAGCCAGCAATGCCAGCAGCTGCAGAGCACCCCTTGAAAAGTCAACAGCTATCTGCAGCTCTGCTTCCACGGGGAATTCCTCCTGACTTCCCGCTGTGGACAGCTGTAAGGCATTATTGAAAAATCCACACTTTAGGAAAAGCCAAAATCCACAGACAAACCACCCTTCAGTTCCAGCAGCTGACTCTGCTGAGGACACATGGTACCTATGTACACTTTCCTCGCTGTAAACATATAACTGGATTAGAAGAACCATAAGGATGATGATTTGATTTGTCTCTTGCCAATAGCAAAATGTTCGCAACGGTCTTGCTGCCTTATTTTTTAATACAGTTTACAAAAGAAAAAATATTTATACAAGTAATTTTCCAGGTAGTGCATAGAAGTCTTTTAAATTTAAATCTCGAGATGCTGAGAAATATGATTGCTAACCGGAACATTAAAAAGTTAATAATTTCATAATCCTCTTTTAATGTGGAAATACATGAATTTGAATAGAAATGTCTTCCTAGCTAAGGAATTGTCCTCTTCCTAATTAGCAATCACAAATCTGTCTATCAATTCCACATATAAAATAAATATCAAGCTAGAAAGGTGTTGTCATTCCCACTTTCATTTGTGCATTTCCAATTTGAATGCAGAAACTCCTTTGTGTAAAAATCACTAAAACCAGCATCAGCATATTTTCTTTTTTTCACACTGTAACCCTTTGCCCACAGAAAGTGCAGTTTTGGAATTCACGTGTAATTTGTGTCAAGAACTGCAGCTGTTTTGCAGAGTATTACTAAAAGAATTACCAGTCACTTTCTACTTCTTTTACTATGCTTTACCTTGATCAGAAGCTGATGGCTTCCATTAAGGACATGGGGGAGGATAAATCCTCTTCAAAGCAAATAACCCTTATTGTAATTCTTCTGTTGTAACAATGTATTTATGGATCTAGTTCACTACTTCCCTTTTGGGAAATGTGTATTGCAGAACACAGCAGCTCCTGCTTGTCGGTTACCAACAAGTTCAAACTACAGAGCTTGGGAAGATGGAAATACCAAATTCAGATGGGGTCAGTCCTGAAAATTGCAGAGTGATACAGTCCAGGCTGAGCAAAGCACATGCTTAACTCTGAGCAACTTGAAAGTCACATGGCAAATAAGAGGGCCACTTCTGTACTTAAAATGTTTTTGCCCACTGAAGTGCTTTTTTGGACAAAGTCCAGACTCTGCACTTTGCAGGACTAAGCACCCCAAATAACCTATTCAAGTCTGAAGACAAGGCAACAGTGGCTGAGTGTTAAAGGATACTGTTATCTCCATCAGCCTTTGAATCAGGCTCTGTCATGGCAGCAATTTTTTTTAGGTTTACTGAAAAATTTGTGGCTTGAATTTGAACAGTTATGTCAACACACTTTTATTATTCCTGTCACTTAACTAAAAGGTCCTCCTAAAACTCCCACAATATTATTCCATTACTTGTCAACTCTTTCTTCCCTATTATCCAGGTCATCATTAATGCATAATCTCTCATGCCTCTTCACCGTTTTCCTCTTCTGGGTGACTGATGTAAGATAACAGTTCATTAACCCCACCATTCTAAATTCTTGTTAATTTTCTTATCCCCTTCATTTTTTATTGGTCTTACTTTTTTTTTCCCCCTGATTCCTTTATGCCTGCTACATTAAACAGCATTTTATTATCACCCTTATATTTGTTAACTAGCAATAGCCCATTGCCTTTCTCCAACTTGTCACATTCATTGCTGGTTATTTTATGTTCTGTCCTTTTTTGCCTCTGATTTCAGGTCTTTCTATTCCTTGAAGCTCTCAGCGAAGCAATGGTACACGCATGTTTTTAGACATTCACCTGTGTTATGGTGGTTCTTTCCGTTTTCTTGGTGACTCTGAAAGTAGGGAGAAAAGATAAGGCGTGTCCTGGGCACATTCCTCTGCAGATCTCCCTCACTTTTCAGCCTGTCTCCCTATAGAGAGGTCCAGATCACTTTAGCCTGAGGACTAAGTTGTTACTACTATTGATAAAATATGAGCTTAATTAATTATTGCTGCTGGAAAGGAGTTCATGTTATAAATCAAGCAGTGCAAAGATGAGATTTTGGAAGAGGCAAATTTATGCTGGAAGGGGGAAAGAAGAAATTCCCATCAATATCCTGTCACTGTTTTGGGCATGCCATGTTTGGTGGCATATTGCTTGTTGCTGCACAACTTTCTTCTATTAAACACCTTCTCATTCAAGTTAAACTGAAAAACTGCCATTAATTTCAACATGACAGGAAAGTCTTGTGAGCTTTGCTGCTGTTGACTTCACCACTGGAAAACTTGTGCTCTTCCTGAAGCTCTGCTGCCACACCAACAAACAGGTACTAGGTTCTGTCTTCCTGCACCCTGTAATTTCACACACCCTTTCTTCTAAGTGCATGGTTGAATTTTTGTCTCACAATATATTGTGAGTACCAGTGACAGGTGCTGCACAAAACACACAGTGCAGAACTGCAGCTGCCAAAGCCTCCCGGCAGATTGGTCCTTTCAGTGCTGCTAATTCTTTGTTGTTAACGTGAGTGATCAGACTGAAATCTGAAAAAGGAGTCCAGCCTCACTCAAAAGAAATCTCCTTTACCCTCCCCTGATCTCCTACATCTGAAAGATTTCCAGCTAAGGTGCTGCTGCCTGTGCTCACAAGAGGGAGGAGATTCTGTAGCTTAACATCCTATGTTTTCTTTCGTGTAATCTCTGTTTATGTGACCACAACACTAGGATTAGAAGAAAAACACAAAAGTATTCCCAAAAGAAATGGCATAAGCAATTCTGTTGCTTATTTCCCAGGAGCACTCATCATGTTAAAACCTCCCCATCTCTAAAATTAGTAGCTGGGGAAGAACAAATCATAAAAGAGCAATTAAGAAAAAACCCCACAACTGAAATGGAAGAAAAGCCCACAAGCATACAGCTGTATCAGCTGGATTCGTGTCAGCCTCTGCTACTTAAATATGTATTACTGGCAAGATTTCTGAGGGTTGTGTTTATTCAGAGTTACTCTCAGTCAAATTACTGGCTAAAATCCAAGTAGGTAAATTCTAGTTCCTTTTAACTCTTGGGAAAAAAAAAAGAACGTACCCATTTAAAAGTACTTACTCTACTGTCTTCTGTATTTTCCTCTGTTAATAAATACTTCTCTATGGTAAGACCCTGAAAATCCAAAACATGTGCTATGCAACTAAATAAGAAGCCACAACTTGCAGTCATTGTCTCCTGGCCATACCCTCCCTCCATAAAGGCCCATACAGGCATAGGTGTTCACCTTATACTCTTTGGAATTGGATAATAATTTTGGTTTGTATGGTCTTGTCAATAACCTCAACCACAGAGAGAAAATCTATATAGAGAAAATCCACTCCACAGAAGCGGCTTTGGAGAAACAGTTCGTATGAAAGACTTTGACTCAGAGCTCCCATACTCTGTTGTCTCTTATCAGAAATGTGTCCTGCTCTTTTAATTTTTCTGGAGAGTAACATAAACTATGACATGGCTGCTTGTTGCTTGTATCAGGATCATTATTTGCTTAATCCTCTCATGGTGAATTTGTTTTCCTGTTTCATTCTCTCTCTCTCTCTTTTTTTTTTTTTTTTTTTAAAGGGAGATCTATTTGCAAATACAAGGTTTCCTCTCAGACCTCTCATTAACAACTCCCACATTGCCCCTCGACTTTCTATCTTCAGCATGGGTCTTAATCTTACCTTACATACCATATTTTGCCGGCGTAGATAGGTGGCTAATGAGCTATAATAACCTAGATATTTTAAGAGTTATGTATTGCCTCTAAACAGATGTGACAAGATAATATTTAATCACTGTAACATTCTTAACATTCACTGGGCTAAATGTCTAAAACCCACCACTCGTATCAGAAATGCATGATTGCAAAAGAAAAAGGAGAAAAAAAAAGACTATTTGCCTTTTTCTCTGTCTGCTGTGGAAACAGACAAGCAGCTGTTCTTTTTCATTACTGTGTAGCAGTCAGAGCACAGTATTCATTGTTGAGTAAAATAATTGCCAAAAAAAAGAAGAGATGAAGAGAGAAGAAAGACTTGTTTAATTAAGATAATTTGTTTGGAACTGAGAAATCTGTAATCCTTCCATCCATGTCTATTGTTCACTTGCACTATATGCTCCCCTATAGCTGAGAATAATCTTACAGGCTTTTTTTTTCATCAGAGAAAACTAGAAGTTTTATTAATTTTGCATTTATGGTGTGTATTCTTCCTCTCAGATGGCACTGGCATATTACTTGGCTGCTCAGAAGCAATATCTGGCACAGGAATAAAATGGGGGCAGGGTCAGGAATTGACTTTTTCAAACCCTGGCCATGCAAACACATCTGGAATTGTGGGATGTCTACAATAAATCCCATCTTATTATCCTGCATATGAAATATAACTCAGCTAATGACCATATGGAGCAGACTAAAGCAAGCACAGACTAATTTACTAAAGACAGGGGGAAAAAAGAAATTTCTTGCTTAATTAACAAGGGCAGAAATACAGCAACAGACAGTGTAACAGGAGGACCATATTTAAGGCACCTCCAGTCAAATGTTTTAATGACATATAGGATCCAGCTCTGAAAATACCTGGCACTGCTAACATACTTGTAACGTGGTTTTGCTTTTAGAAGTATTTTTGTTAACAGTTTTAAAAATTATTATTTCTTGGAAATATCTTGACTTTTTTTGTTGTCTGTCCGACTTGCAACACCTACAAAGAGGATGATGTTTATGACTCTGTGCAGTAATTACATAACTATGGCAAGGTACACTCAAAAAAATCAAGGCACCCTGGACTTGATTGGAGGAGGAGGATACAGCATGAGCCAAAGGAGAAGGCAAATCCAGTCGCTGCTTGTTCCCGAGTCATACTCAAGAAACGTTATCTCACCTGGGACACCAGTCTTTCATCATCTTAGCAGCTGTGAAAGCAACTTTCAAATATCATCCTTGGCCTGCATGGGAGGTGGTCCATCATGTAGTGTATGTCCTTGCTTTTGATTCCCTATCCAACCCAGGCAATTCCTTTGATTACTACTGCAGCCCTCAGAAGCTTTTTGTTTTTTCTCATATATTCAAATTAGCCCTGTGGATGACTACTCCATGAAGGCCTATGGAGTGTGTTTTTCCTGTTAAAGCAATAGTTTTTAACTGATTTTTTTTCCACAGTTGCTGTGAACCTTGTGAAATATGCTGTACTAACAAAGAGCAAAAGGCATTTCTTTCTCAGCCTTCCATCTGAGAATCAAAGCAGGAGAAAAGTGTTTTGTATAAATCTAGAGAGACAGTGAAAATAATTTTAAGAGGCTTCACAGTAAATTTGCAGGGCTTTTTTCCTGCTTTTTTTTATTATCAAGCTAATGTAACAATGTGAAACTAGTGAAACCTGAAACATTTCAGATTTTAAAATTTTTTTTACCAATGACCCCTGAATCTTTCAAAATGTGGGAAACTACACACAGTATTTCTTTGTATTCCTGACAGCCTTCCTTCAGCCTCACTGCCATCCCAGTCTCGAAACCATTTTCTGTGTTGTCACATATATGACTTTGGAAGGCTTGGATTATGTATAGCAAAATGTAATTAAAGATACATATTGCACGGGAGAGGTAGAGTCACCAAGGAAAAGAAGATTTGCCAACCCTGAAATGAGGATTAAGGAAGAAGAAGGTTTGCAGAGACTTGAATACATTAATTTTCCTAACAGCTTACACAGCAATTCAGTGACTTCTATTGTGTAGAGTGTAGTTAGCACCTTCCTTAACCTGAAATCGAGAAGAAAGAGTGTACCTGTGTGGAGTCGGATGAAAGAATATTTTATTTCAGAGTCAAAGAACAAATATCCAGGCTTGTAAAGAAAACCTGATAGATTGTAGCCAAGGATTAAAGCGGCTAGATCACCAAGGAAAAAACCTATTCCATTCTCATCTTTTTAGGCTGTAGTTAAGTGACAATTAAATGGTCAATGAGATTATATTCCCAAATCTCATTGTTTTGCAGTGCTTGTTGGACTTTTCTTGCTTCGGACTTATCATAAACTAGATCTGGGAATAAGAGAGAAATGTCACTCCAGTGTTATCTGTGAGCTGTACAGCCTCAATTCTTAAACCAGCCTCAGTGGTTGCACAAAGAGCAAAAACGTTCTGTGTGATTCTGTGTGAATGTCTGTAACAGAAAAAACAAATTATTTAGGAGCTATGCTGGAATAGAGAGGTATGTTCTCTGTTATCCTGCATTCTATGTGTCTGTCCATCAATTTGCATATTTTATGCATTTTTGAACTTCTGTGATAGTGTTACGTTATAAATTTTGGCAATAAGATCATGAAATAAATGAAAATGCAGAGAGGGAAAAATCACACTATTACAATATGATGATTTTAATTATTTTAATGACTAATTATTTAAATCTCTGTTGCTTTACTTAGAGGTATGTTAGACTTGTGAACAAACAAAAGCAGAGTAGATGTGCTGATCAGGAGATTAAGTGTGGCAGTACAAACATTTACCCCAGCCCAGAAACTACTGAGCAGCAAATACACAGAACAAGGCACAGACCAGCATAAAATTTTGGTATCTACAGTGGGGAACACTCTATTTCCCTCTCAGGACAGAAAGCAGAAAGACATCGTTCTCATCCAATAAATGCATATTCTGCCACTGCTGCAGCATAAAAAGGAGCCCAAAAGACAATTGAGCTGTGGTAGAACTTCAGGAACTTGAATCGCTGATGTACTTCACTGGAATCAACTTCTTTTTGTTTAGTCTTAATACTAAAGGATTGTTTATTTGCAGCCTTGCTTCTCCACACAGGCACAGGTCTGCTTCCAGCTCTGTCGGGAGGATCCATACACTCTCCGAGGGCAGATTCCTTCCAAAGCCTTTCGAGTGCTGCCTGGCTGCCTTCCCACGAGCTGCCCAGCCCTTTTCCCACTGTCTTTGATCGGTGGGGAACAGACACCAGTGTGGTGGGTACAGAATTTCCTGCCAGTCACACAGAACTCTCCACAGTGGCTGGTCACGTGTTAAATACAAGCAATTTTGTGTTACATCGCTCAAGTGTCTCAATCACAGGGTAGGTGTGTTTTCTACATGCTGAAAATCTTCATCTTGATTTTATAGGAACCTGCAGGATATAACACTGTTTTTCCTGGATATGCTGAAGTTTATTTGTTGAGCCTAAGGAATTAAAAAGAAATAAGTGCAGACGGCCTGAAGTTCAACAAAACTTGCATTTTGTCCTGTCAACTGCGCATGCATAAGTGATTTCCTTGTGCATAAAGATTAAGACTTTTTTAAATTCAGAGATTATGAGGGCTGAGCTTTCTTTCAACACACTGTTTGTTGGAAAATTGAGAGCAATTCCCACCAAATTTTTCACCCTACAGTGCAGCCCACAGAGGCTCATTTCATCTGATTCTGCAACCAGAGGCCAGTTGGAGTTGGAGAGAGTAGGTTATTTCCTTCCCTCTCTGTCACCCTCTCTCCCTCTCTCCTTTTTTTTTTTTTTGGTCTGAAGTTTGCACTAGAGCTGGTGGGATAGTAAAGTGAGAATCCGTGGAAGGTGAAAGAATCGATTTAGCCAGGATACCTGGTGGGGCCTGTGAGGTGTCTCCCCGTCAGCTTCGACCCTCTTCCAAGATTTAGCACAGCAGCTGAAGCCTGGTCCTGCTGCTGGTGCATCCTCTGTGGAGTTTGGTGGTCCTTGTTACACACTAACTTACACACTAACACTGGGGTTTTTTGCAGCAGAGGCTGAAGCTGCTCTGCTATACCTGATCTCCCAGAGCTCCGTGAGTGGGAGAGAGCAAAATCTTCCCATCTCGAGCTGAGAAACCTGGATTCTCCTGCGTTTGCCTGTCTAGTAGGAGAGTTATCTAGGACAGCTTTGAACGCAACAACCCTTTCCAACACCTTTCTCTTTTCCTTTGGCAGTATTATCCTGGCACACAGTCCTGTGCTCAAGCAGTTTAGCACGGGTAGCTTTATTATACATGTTTAAAAAGAAAAAGCATGGACTGTATACTGGAAAATGCAATGTGTTTTTGCTGAACTGAATAGCCTGGGTGATTTGATAGTGCATGAGATCATTATGCCTGGCTTATCAGAATAATTACACTATCAATGACCTTCACTAAGAAGGTCAGATTCTTTCTGCTCATCTCCCAATTTAGTGCTATTTTTTACATGCAGCTTACGTTGGCACTTAAGTAATCCATACAATGCAATTAGCAGGGAATGGCCAAGAGTTTTACATTCAGAAGTAGGGGAAAAATGTTGGGTTTCTCTAGTGCACACTTGATTATTCACTATTTAGCTCCTGTTGTATCATTAACATCAGATACAGGTCTCAGGAATTGAAGGCTGACTGACACTGAAAACAGAGCACTCAACATTAACTCAAGTACAGACAATGCTATCTGCAAAAGTTTGTCTGTTCTTATAATGATTTGTCTTACAAAGGGCTAAGGATCTTGGGTATTACAGAAATTATGAGGGGATTCTTAAATTATTGTTGTTATTGTCACTATTATTTAAGAACAAGGCAACCCTCTGCTATTAATTGTTAATTCACAATTCAGACTCTAGAATGAGAATGCTAAGAATATACTGTTTCTGAGAGACGATTGATCACGTTGTAATTTTTTTTTTTAGATAAATTGGTGTGTAAATGCCGGACTTTAACCACAGTAAGTGCTCTGTAATACGGTGTGCCCTGAAACATCACGTACTACATTGATCAAACGTGGTCCCCACGATGAAGGTGTCTGTGTTTCAGTTCCTTTCTCTGTTACAGAGATACTATCATCCCCTCAACTCACAAAGAGTGCAATGAAAATTAACTAATTTTTGCAATACTCAAGTATTAGCATGAGATTCTAGCCGTTACCCCCAACTAGCTGTAATATCTGATTCCTTCCCCTCTTACTTATTCCTATTTTGATCTTAGAATTCACCCCTTTAAAAAAAGCATTTCTTCAAAAGTCCTTAGAAAATTAAGAATAAAAGTGTTGTCCAATATCAAACAATTCTTTCATGTGGAATAAAGACTTCCACTTTCAGTTTATTTAACTATCTTTTGTGAATGAAATGAACATGTTTAAGCCTTTTTAAATGGTCTGAAAACTTCCATGTTTTCTAAAAAACTTCAACTCCTATCTTACAGTAAATATATTTGTTAAATTCAGCTTAAGGGGTAAAAAAACCCTGAAATATGATTTAAATGGCCACAGCTGAGTAAGTAGCCCTACTTGGTAATTTTAAAAAGTGCTTGTGAATCAGTTCAGCTGAGAGATTTAAACAGGACCGTGCTTCAGGTGAGAAGAAGCCCTTGGGGCTTGCTTTTGGGTTCACTCATAGGAGAATTTCTATTTTATCACTTGTGGGCTACTGTGGCCTGACCAAAGGAAGGTAAGAAAAGGCTTGTTATTTTCTTCTTTCACTGCAGGTGTAGTTGTGCTATTTTTTCCATTCATTCTGTGAGGAAAAGTCTGGCTAAGTAGAGTGACTCTGGCATTTATTGTCCCGTGCTCTTTAAGTGTTGTTACAAATCTCAGGTGCAATGAAACAGAACGACCAGTCTTGGGAGAAATATGTCACCTTTTCTCAGCTTGAGATGCCTGGAAAAAGTCAGGAGATCAGTTTAATTTCAGTTTACAAAAAGACTTTTTATTTATTTGTTTTGTGTTATTTTTCATGGAAATCGAGTATTGTTTCTTCAAAGGGCTCAAATGTTTTGATTGCTGTCTTTACCAGCAACACATGGCTACATCATGAGTTTTTAATTAACAGTGTATGCCAGCTGAAAGAGATCTCTCTTTTCTTCATTGCTTCTTAACTCCTGTGCAGGAGAGGTGCCTTCCATGTGTTGTGTGATGTGTAATTAGAGCAGACTGCTTCTGCCCATACATGTTTGTGCCCTCTGCGAGCAAGGCCTAAGGAAGAGATATGAAAGAGCTGGGAAGAGGCCCCCTCTGAATGCTCTCAGCGTCCAGAAACTACAACCACAAGCAGTCAAGTGCTTCGCCTCACTCACTGCTCTTGTAGTGTTTCTGATACCCTTTCAAAGGCTGAAGCAGCGGTGCAAAGGTAAGTCTAAAGACGGATGAACAGAAAATATCTTCTTTGGCTGAGCAGAAAGGGAATAAGGAAGAGATGGTGAGTTTCCCTGTTTTGCCTGAAGTGGGTTGTAACTGCAACAAAATGACTACAGCAAATAGTCACCCTTTGTTAAAGACCAATTTGCATTTATTTGCTTATCTGTATAAAATTTTTTTCAGTTTGGAGTATTTGTACAGTTGCCATGCAGGCTTGTGCTTATATTCTGACTGGCTGTTAAATTGGTAGACTGGAGAGATGTGAAATTTCATACCATATTCTTAACTTGGTCCATAATATTCCAGTTATCATAATATCTAATTAGAAAAATAAGAAATTAAAATGCATTCTTATAAAGGAGGACCAAAAAAAGAATACAGAAGCAAGCTAAAAAAAAAAAAATACAGTGAGAAGTGTTGCCCCTTAACGTCCTAGCCCTATAAACTGCTTTTGAAATACAAGAGATAAATCTAAGTATTGGAAAGTCAGCTTAGAGAACAGCTGTGTATTAAGAGATGTCTAAGCTCCTTTCTCTGCAGAAGCAATTAGAAGCCTTTCCCATGAAGTTCATTCTATTAATATAGATATAGTAGATTTGAAAGTCCAGATCTAGAAAAAGAAGTGTTTTGTGTCTATGCAGCCCCGTGTAGATCAAACAAATATTCCCAAGACAAAGTAGCTGGGAATTCATGTGTTTTGGATCACAGTTAAAATAACTGTTTTCGTACCCTGTAATGCAAAGGAATGAAAAGATATTTTGATTCAGTTGTACACTTACGTAAAATATGTTTAATATGTAGAATGCATACACGTATAGATTGTTGTATGTATTTGTATGCGTCAATACACACGATATTCAAACAAGGATCTTTGCCCTGGGATCTCCTTACCACCCTCCTGACTCCTTCCTGTGGAAGAGTTCTCCCAGCATTCAGGGTTTTGATGGATTTCTTTTCCCTTCCATGCTTCATTTGTCCTCCTTCCCCAGGGTGTATGCAGTAGGTGATGAAGTCTGAAATGAAGGATGTGCATGGCTTTCTGAACATGCTTTTGCAGAAAACTGGCAATGAGAGGTTGCTTGCTAGCTCTCTCTAGAACTTTCTCCTTACTGCTTTTTATTTTGGATGTGCAATGCTATCACCTATTAAAATTTGCTTTGAAGATAGGTTGTTTGGGGTAATGAAAGTTAATATTCCTGGAAATTAAGTGAATGAAATATGTGTGTGTGTGTTTATTACACCTAGGGTAAAAAGGGCTGTTTTCCACTAAGTGTATTTTATGATAGTGATGGAAATTCTTATTTAGTATATTCTATTTCTAGTAATGAAGGGCTCACTGGTATCTGTTATACCTTTTGGGGAAATTATTGTTCTTTTTCAAGATTATTTCTGCAGAGATATTGTGAAATATAATTTACTGCCAAAGCAAAAATAGAATATACAGAACACATGAAAAGAGTTCCTCTGTATTGCAGTTTACAGGAAGGTGCGACCTTTCTTCTTTCCAAGGATATGTGAAGTCCAACAAGTCAGCAAATAAAGTGTCACAGTGCATACATATTCAGGCTTCACATATTCTGCCAAGGACTTCTCAGATCTCAGAATTACTGTATTGCTGTGTTGCAGCAGCCCCCTTGCCATTGTTGCCCAAAGGCAGGGTTGCACCAGGCCCTAACAGGCAGGCAAGCTGGAATTTTTTTTTCCCTAGTGGTTTCAAATTTAGCTTCCGAACTCCTTCAGAAAATGCTAACTCATCTGAAAGTTCTGGGCAATATACTGTGTGATGTTATCTAGTCATACTTGTACTACAGTCTCCTTTCCACAGAACAGTTTCTTCAGCCTAACAGGTTGATGACTGACATAACTAAATATAAACATGTTGGTATAATCATTTGGTGCCACTATTTTAAGGTGACTTTCATGAAATGACAACTTTATTGGAGAGAAAAGATAGAGTTAAAAAAACCCCAAACAGTTGTTTTATTGTCTTCATTTGAAGCCTGTGGACCCACAGTCAGAAATAAAAAAATGAAACACTGTATCTTAAGAGATATACCCAGTGAATGATTACTTCTGCGTTCCTGAAAATTGAGGGCTGGCCACATGAATCCAGGGGGTTGTTGCTGTCAGCAGACTTGCCTCTCAGAGATCAGGAAATGTAAGCTGGGGACACACACTGCCAGGTTGCCCTTTTGGAGGTTGGGGGGGGAGTTTAGGTAGGATCTAAGCAGCAAATGTGAGGTTTTCCCACCAGGTGGCTGGGCATTTTGAAGAAGCTGGCTCTAAAAATCAAATTTCTTGTTTCAGGTGACAATTCATAAAATTGAGTATCAAATATCTGCCTGTGATAGTGATCTGTTAGGCTAATATGTGAGAAGACATTCTTTTCTGTAGCCACAGGAAAAAAGGAAATCAAGGGCTAGAAAGTAACAGCTTTTACTAATCTGTACTTAAAACTGAACTCTTCTGTCAATTGGTACAGAAATACCTTAGCTTTTCTTCTATGTTGTGGCACTCTGAGATGCCCAAATGAATATGGCCTTTTCTGCTCACTTTGAAAAGGCAGACTACATCAGGAACAATAGATGGCTTTGCATCTCCTGCTGATACTCCTATTAAAATGCTGTTCCCATTTTTAAAATATGATGTCTTTGTCTATATTCTGGCAAGCACATACTAAAACATGTCTCTGATGCAGACAGAAACCTGTGAAACAAACCATGATATTTTAATTTTTTTTTTTTTAAATCACTGGCCTGTGAAAGATGGCTTAAGCTGGGGAATATTCAGCCAATAATTATTGCAGGTACCTCAATTTCAGTAAGTGCCAAAGCTGCTGATCCCTTCCCCACTCTTCCACCGGCTTCTTGCAGTAGGGAGGTAAACGTTGTTTTGAACTGCTCGGCAGCCTTCAAGTTCTACAGTGGTGTATGGCTTAATTATATAGGACAGTGGGAGAGAGGGAATTGCTGTTCAATAGCACAAGATTTCAAACCTGCAAAGTCGCATCTCAAGGTTTAATTTGCATTTTCAGTGCTCTGTAAACTGAATTATGGCTGTGAATGCACCTTGTGTGCCCACCCATATTCTGTATATTAGAACAGGAGTCCTTTGCCAATCTAAATGTAAAACTTTGACCTGGTGTGAAAGTAAATTCTTGGGAGAATCCTTCTGCAAAAAAACTATCAATGGAATAGCTGCAAGCTTTTCTTTAGACCCTGCTCAGATATTTTGTGTCTTGACTCAATAAGTCAGCATAGAAAGATTTAAGCATTAAAAACAAAATCTTGTTATCAACTAGACTTAATTAGTACAATTAGTGAGCTCAGTGGAGCTCTCTAGGTTTTCACATTGTGAAAATTTTGCCATTAGGTGATGGATTTGTGTTTTCATGGGGTTTTCTCATTTTCATCTCCCTTCTCTTGCAGAAAACATAGATTGCTTCCCCTCCCCAGCCCCCTGCCTATTACTTATTAAAAGCAGCATGAAAAATGAATAGCATAAAGGTCAAATTCTTCTGAGTAATCAAGAAAGCTAATTTAGAACTTTTATATTTACTTTTAAGAGCAATTAGTCATTGGAACAAAAATGTCTGGGAAAAAAAAAAAGAATTTTCCTTCATTTGACATCTTCAGATCTGGATATGTGTTTTACTGTTCAAGCAAAAGCTGATTTTAATGTAGATGTTTCTAGGTTAGATTTTAACACCCAGTCTAGTAAAGTAAGTGAGATCATACAAAACATTTATAATAACACGTCTTAGCTATTGAACTTAGACCTATCAGTGGCAACATTTTGTTCTTTGATAAGTGAAGGTAACCGCCAGATTGCACTCTTGGAGCAGGTTTAAATGCTGTTTCCTATTTTAGTGGAAAGAGCAAGGTGGAGTCATCCACTATAGTCAGTAAAAACTTGTAAGAACTAATTATTTGAACTCAAGATTCAGCAATACTTAGGAAAAAGTATTATGTGAGATGACTTTGCCTAACACAGGAGCCTTTCCTGAGCTTGGGAACTAGAGGCATTGCAACAAACTGAATTACGTTTTCCAGTTCTGAAAGAATGATTTAACTGTGCTGCTTAGTTGGAATATTTTATTATCCCTGGGTCTTGTCTGGCAAATACTTTTTTTTTTTGCTGTGAAATCCAGTTCATCAGTGAGTATCTGACAGCTAAGATGGGGTGATGGGCATTTTAAAGATACTTGGTGTTTGTCCCTGTGGAATGAGATGCAAAATCTCCTTTGTGTCATGTTGGTACTGCCATACGTCACGTTGTCACTACACTATTTCATGTGCCTTTGACCTCTCTGAGAGTGGCCAGAGGAGATTTGGTGTTTAAATTCCCCACGTCCTTTGGTCCGTGCCAGTGCTGTGACAGCTATGTGGAGAGGGAGGACTTTGGGAGTAGATCTTGAGCTGCAGGATGTGAAATAATTTAGAGTTTGCTTTTGTGTAGGCAAAATGTGCAGTTTGCCTGCACATTTCTATTCAGCAATGCAGTTAGGTTCAGGGTGATTATTTTTGTGCTCCTTTTCGACACTGAATACCCTCTGCTACTGAGAGAACTGTATTAAAGAAACTTTTGGTTTATCACGTGTTTAACTGATAACATCTATGGCTAGAGCTGATATGATTCTGTATCAACTGGTAGACGAATTTCTGAACGTATCAGGTAAAAGTGAAATAAATCCAAGCCACCTAAATGCATATTTGGTGAGAGCTGCAGAAAAGTTCCTACTCTTGTATAATAGGCCTGAGCACCCTTGGGAAGAAGCTGATTGTACTTTGGCAGGAGAGATGTAGCAAGTGCCTAGACCATGTCTTCCTTTTTGATACTGTCCCCTGCAGCAGAGAATTATCTCAAGTACAGCGTAGTTCCCACTGATGAAGCACCTTGCTGCTGATCCCAAGCATTTATTACAAACATAGTTCCTCCCCACCCTACGCATCTCAGTTGCAGATATAAAGCACCTTCCGAAACCGATCCCCCCTGCTTTGGTCGCTAACACAAACATGATTTCTGTAAAGCAAATAAAAACCGATGCTTCTGCAAGCACACGTAATTCTGATAACACACATCAGCAATGTGTGGGTACAGTAATTGCAGGAAGATGCACAAAATGCTTTAGAGTTGCATCTTGCACGCCCAACCCGCTCCCTGGCAGCCTCCCGGCGCTCTGATGCTGACAGTCTGTCTGCCAGTGTCCGTCTGCCTCTGTGTTGAGCTGCCTCGTGTTGCTGGAGATCTGAGGGACAGCCTCTGGCTATGCCAGGGGTCACGCTTGAGGCAGTGCTGTTGTACAGTCTCCAAGTTTGGTCTCGGGGAGCGCCCTGGGGAAGTCTGATATGATAAAGATGCAGTTTTAATTTTTTTTTTCCCCCCCACTTCCTTGGAGAGTGCTGAGAGTCAGCTTGCTCTGGAAAGTCCAGGAATGACTGACATTGCTAAGGAAGAGACTTCTGTTCAAAATGTGAGGGCTTCTAGACTCCCGTGATGTTTCCAGGCTGCTCTTGGCTAAGTTCAGAGTCAGGCAGCTCAGGATGGCTTACCCTGAGCTTGCTCTCCTGGATCAGTACTTTATCCAGGGCTCTGTATCTGACATTATACTTGTTCACTTTGGTTTTCCCTGCCAAACTGCCTTGCAGTGGTCTCCTAGCAGAGGTGGAGTGGGCACATCCAGAATTATCTATTGTTAATGGGCACAGGGACTTCCAGAGCTCCTGTGTGTCCTGAGGGCTTCTTTTGATAGATACAAATGAAACTGTTCAGTAGTTGAAAATACACAAAAATGTACTGGGGAAAAAACTACCTAGACTCAATTTCTTATCTTCCAACTCCTGATAACACTTTCAAAGCTTTTTGTACTGTTACTTCAACTTGTTCAGTCTGCATGGTGGGTTTTTTCCAACCGATTGGCATGTGGGACTATCTGAATTAATAACATGGTAATCTGATCCTTAGCTGATTTGCTTTTATGCAGTTTCCTACACAAGTAGCAGATGAAGAAGAGTAAAACCGGAAGAATTTTACTTTTTACTGCTACTTGAATCAAATCAATGCCAAATTCTCTGTCACAGTACTGTTTTTAAACATGAGGCAATAATTTTGCCCAACTATAAACCGAGGTATGAGTACCCCAAGTCCATGAAAGCTGCTGCCAGTCTGGAGCTCTGGACCCTTTTTCGTGCTTGTAACAACAAATCACCCTGCAGTCATCTGCACCCATCAGCTCATTTTCGTGAATATAAAATGGGGTGTAAATGGGTTAAGTGAAATACAAGTCCCTCTTCTCACGTGCTTGAAATGACAATAGAGGCGGTTCACTGCTTTTCGGTGGATACATTTGCTTTCGTTTATGTGCGTTCTCTATTGGCAATTGATGCTCTGCTTTGCTAAAAAGATGAAATACAAAAATGCCCTGTCAAGTGTCATCTGATTTACAGTGGGATAGTTCATGGATGAAGACAAACTGTGGGCTTTATGAAAAGCAGAATATTGAGTAGAATGGATCCCAAGGATAAGCATTCATTTGTTTTCTGAATTTTATAACTAAATCATAAATAAAGCATATCATTTTAAGTCTCTCTTCTGAATTAATCTGATATGGCTCTGAAACAGTACTGATAGTTATGATCTCTTTTTTCCCCTGGTGCCTACATGAACACTGTCTATATTGCTCTTTGTGCTGTGCAATTATCTACTGGCATTCATCGCTGCACTCTTAAAATAGTTTACCATGAATTCACATATCTTGTGATTTTCTTAGGTGGTAAATCCATACACAGCTATAAGAAATATCTGATTCTGTTTATGAGCCCTTAAGTGCACACAGCTATTGACAATGTGTTTTAATGCACATATTACTATTGATGCTTATTCTGTTGCATTGTAATTAAGTTTGCCAATTAATCTTAATTATTACTAACCTCACATTAACTTTCTGCACACCTCAGATATTCACAATAAATACACATAGATGGATGGTAATTTGGGGAAACAAATTAAGGCTTGAGCTTTCAGCAAAGTAAGTGACTTGAAAAGAATTGTGGAATTCATTTTTTTAAACTAATCTAGAGTAATGTGTAAAACTTTTGACTATTTAACAGACACGCAGCTTAAAAAGAAAATCCTGGCACATGGTACGACACGGCTCATCATGAGCTGGTACCTGCAAGACTTTTTATTAATGTGGACAGAACAGTAGATAGAAGCAGCAGCTATTTAAGATTATTTGAGGTTAGCTGAGCAATAAAGTTCACAGGGAAAGCAGTGACGTTAAGTGCTAAAGAAAATATGGCTGGTACTTGAACTTTGTTAATGAGGCAATTGTTTGGAGAGCGTGGAAGCCGACACTAAAATAGCAGCAAATTGACAAAGAAGATGGAAACAAAAGACAAGACATTTAGTACAGCTCTATTTGTAAGTCAGAAAACAAAGCAGCACCTACTTCGCTCAGGAATGGGAGGAGATGCCAGGAATTTGGGGTTTTTCTGCATTTACTCCTGCTTGTTCTAGGCAGACTTAAAGGATGTTTCAGTCGTCTGTGCTGAAGGGGAGGTGTGAAGGGTAGAAATCATGCAGACTGAAACCACCATCACCTTCCTTGACCTCCAATAGAAGCCAAGGACAGGTTTGTCTCTGAGAACCTCAAATGTCGGGGAAAACTGAAGGAAGGCATGTCATCTCTTGCTCCTTCTAAGCACTAGCTGAGTCAGTCCTAATGGTACAGTATTGGAGACACCCAGAGTAATCTGAGTTATTTAAGTTATTCTTGCACAGACTGAGGAAGCCATTGTGTAATATAATCACGCTGTTGATTTAAAAAAACGAAGAGATGAAACACTATTCTGAGATTTTTCTTGCATCTGCCAGAGCATTCTTAAAAAAAAAAAATTTGCAGTATCTTTCTTCTTGATTTCCTCATGCTTCTTAATTTGCATGTCAAATAAAACCTCCCCGACTAATTTTGATGACACTGCAAAGTGCTTAGCTCTGTAGACAATCAGTGTAAATTGTCATACGTATCAGATAACCATTGACAAACTACCTAACCATGTGCTTCACAGTCTAATGTGTAATGATTTTTCTCATGAAATTAAGAAAATTCAAGCTCATTACAAAACTGTCTTCTGTTTGGGAACACATTTTGTGCCGTGCTGGAAAATGAGAGTCAGGTCAGGGAATGCAACTGAGCTTCCTTCTCCCTCTGCCCCTAAGGCCTATTTAGCCTTGAGACATTTATCATATGCCACAGATTATTTTAACCATGAGTGCTCCATATCTTTATGGATATGGAACTACCACTGGGCTCTCACTGTTACTGGACTTTCAGGGTTGTTTTTCTGAACTAGTCTAAGAATTATGCTGATGTTGCAGGCATGTCAATCTTGATCTTAGACCTGTTTTTCCTTTTATTTTTTTTTCTCCCATGAATAAATTTAAGTATCTGTGAACAGCCATTTGTTACACTGCAGCGTGAACTTGAGGCAGAGAGAGCAGAGTGCATGTATATATTGCCTGGCAGGGGGTATGGCTTCCTTTAAGCTATGGGGACTGTAGATATTGCATTTTCATATTAGGCACGACAGTAGGCATTGCACTTGAGAGCTTCGTTTCCAGTCAGTTATCCTACTTGGTGAGGTGAAGCGATCCATACAAAAGATATTTTTCAGCAATATCTTAGCAAACGTCAAAGAAACCACGTCTTTATTGTTGACAATTATTTTTCCTAGTGGAATGACATCCTGGTCTCATATGAGAAAACAACAGGAAGGTGCAAAATTGGCCTTGTCAACTCTGATAGGCTTGATTGAATGCACAGCAACAAAGAATAACCAAATATATATGCTCTCTTTTCCTAGGATATTTTTGGTTTGTATCATAAGACATAATTTCACTTTTCTCTATATTGTGGTGAGCAGAAAGAAGGAAATATCTCAGATGTTCAATGCTATTATGAGATGTTACTTATAAACATGGGTTTGCATTAGTTTGATGTGCTGACATAGCATTTGTTAGAATTTTTTTTCCTAAGAAAGACATGTTCAGAAAGGATTTTTTTTCATAAATGGGATTTGAGTATACATGTTATATATATATATATCATTTAAGATGGATCGAGAAGATGCTGTGGAAAGGTCCTGTACAAGTTTCACCTCATTTTAAAGGTGAGCTTGAACTGTTTCTTAAAGCCCCTTGCTTAAGGTTTGGTAACAAAAATCTACCGGAGCGAGAGCTTTTTCTCTGACCTGTTCCCAGGATTTTCTGAAGGGTTTCCTTGTCTTGCTCCTCACTTGTCTGAGCATGGGGTCACTTCCCCATGGCTGCGGGGCTCGTGGGAGAGCCTGTCACACGGGGCAGGAGTGTTCCTGAGCTGTCCAGCTCCAGTACTCAGGGGCCTGTGTTGCCTTTATCCCTCAGCTGCAGTTCACTGACAAACACTGTAGAAAGTTCACCAACACACACCGTCATTTTGTGAATAGAAATGCTGAGCTTTGTGTGGCACAGACATCTCTTCTCCCTGCCAATATAAAATTATTTGGGTGCTAGTAACCTGCTGGCTGACTGGTGTGAGAGCGATGCTTAACAGCTCTTACCCACGGATACAGGATTTTTGCCTTTCGTTTGGATGCAAATACACTCGAAATACTGCAAAAGATGAATGTGAAATTCTGTTTTGAGGGTTTGCCTCAGGTGCTGCCTTCAACCTGCACCCCAGGGTGAAGGAAGACGCAGGACAGTGAGAAACTGTGCTCAGACACTCTTGTGTCAGGTGGGTGCTGGGAGGAGATGACAAGCCCTGAGAGCCCATCGGGGCAAAGCAGCCCTCCAGTCCCTTGAGCTGACCAGGACCTGTCTCTCCTCTCCACCCAAGCACCTGGCTGTGCACTCAGCCCGGCCTCTCCCACAGGGATGGGAGGCACTCCAGTCAAAGAGATGCTGTTCACTTTCCCAGGAGGTGGACAAACTTGAATATCTTGTTCTGCCCTGGTTCACACGGTCTGTTCACTAAAGAGATCAAAGCATATTTAGTTCTGGCACAAGACTTGATACAGATTCCTGTGGCTGTCTGTAAGCAGAGCATGGATGGACTCTCTGACCATTGCATTCACCCCAACTCCATCAAGATGTCAATATCCCTCATCATATTTTTTGGGAAAATAGTATTTCTTTTATCTAGCAGACCAAATTTCTCTACCAATTATTTTGTGATGATCAAAGACATAAAATTCTCTTGAATATTTGTTATTTCTGATGTTGTATGGATTAAGTGATGTCAGATTTTCAGGCATTCATATGAAATAGTTGTGAAACAAGATGATCAGCTGACTCATCTAATGTTATGCCATAGAGCATGGTTTGATTGAGGTTAGAGTTTCAGCTATGTCTAGTTTTAGTTATAACTGAGTCGTGACTCACTACCCTTTGGTCACTGACCCTTTTGGTGTTGCTTGGGTCCTGTAACCAGAAAAAAAAGCCATTGTAATTAATTGTGTACCTACCATTCTAATATTCAAATAGTTTTATTTGTTCATTTTTTCTTACTTTCCTCAGAAATTTTGCCAGCTTGTGAAGAGGCTGGTTAATTCTCAGGCTATCCCCCACAGCTCTCTACCCCATCACAAGCTCTGTCATGTGTTAGGGTGACTGACACTGAGTCATACTTTCTTCTACTGTACCTGTATTTTTCCTACCATAACCAACTTTACTCATATTCTTTTCTGCGTTTTCTTTATTCAAGTAATAATTCACGTACTAATGGGATTTTGTTTGAACCTGTTTCCAGAAGAGTAGCTCTTAGCTGAGGCTTATGTCTATACTTTCCATTGTAAAGATCTGTTTAGATTTGAGATTTTTTTTTTTTTCAATAGCTGACATGGGTAATCAGCAAGCAGTGTGCTTCATAAAATCCCATGTGGGAAATTGAGTAGGATGTCTGTACTATTTGTAGTAGTCTACCAGAGATGAAAGCAATGTTTGAGGCTCTGATGCTAAAGCCACTGATTCTGTTCTCTCCTTGGCTCATGGTTTTATCTGGAAATCCCCCTTTGACAGGGGCTGATTTGACATCTTAGAGGGTCTACAGACAAACACCTGTCGTGGTAAAGATGCTCCAGAGTGCTGCAGGGCTTGCAAAAGAGCCAGGGTGCCCAGCAAGTCAAGGCCACCTTCCTGGGTTTTCCCCATGTGTCTCAATATTCAAAGTGTCTTTAGCATTCAGGCCTCAACTGGGCATCCAAGCTCTTTAGAAAAAGGGTTTTAAAAGTGCGAGGAAGGGATTTCTGAAGCAGAAAAGCCCATATTGCTCGTAACAGCTAGGAAGTGAACATTGAAAGAAAGAACTGGGGTTTATGTATGTTTCACCCTCCTCTTTCTTTGAAATCTATAGTGTGACCCTTTTCTGGGTATTTATTCCAAAATGTGTCATTAGGTGGATACATCTTTGAATGGCCCTGCTTTGAGCAGGGTTTGTACCAGGTGTTTCCCTGAGATCATTTCTGATGTAAATAATTCCTGCCTGGGGGAAATTGTGTGGAGGGGCCTGGCACAACATTGTCCCGTTTCCAATAGCTTGTGATGAAAGCAGCAGCATGTGAGAGACACAAGTTCACATTCCTGCTCTGCCTGTTTCACAAAAACGTGAATTCCTATGATCCACTCCTCAAGGGGCTATCCTGACAAACAGGTTAATAGATAGTCTAGAGGGCTGAGGTCTCTTTTGGTTTCTTCGTCTGGAGGAGTTCACTTGAATGCACCTTGAGAAAGAGACAATTGGATGCTGACTCCATAGGTTACTGCAATTGCCTGCAGATGTAAAGACTGGGTTAATAAATGTGGAGTTATTTATGAAGCGTACCCGGGGAAGAATAGAAAATCGCTTTCAGGTTACTGTGCTTACCTGAGTGTCAGACAGCTGGGTTGAGGAGGCATCTGAATGTGACTCTGGCTCCACTGCACTAGTACATATTTTGGTATTTGCCATGTCTTCAGACAGCTTTCTAGCTCTTTGGGGAGCAGCCCTATTATGTCAATAACTGCGTACCAATGTAAAAACTGTATCTACAAGCAGACCATGGTAGCAGCCAGCCCAGTACTGAGGGATAGCAGCAGTCCCTGAAAGAAGCTGAAAGATGTCATCTCTTTTCCTGGCAAATCTTGCCGTTGGCACCACCACCATGAGGCCCTGCAGGCCTTCTACATGCTTTGTTTGTTCGTTTTCCTCAAGAAAGTCTTACTCTACAGTATCAGGACGCTTTCTTCCATAAATACTGCAGTGGTGGACACAAATGTGTTTTACAACCGGTACTGAACATCATCTTTTCTTTAACTGTTGAGTAAATACTAGAATCTGAGTTTCTATAAATTTATGCTTCAGTAGGTCACAGCATATTCCCATATTCACATAAGATCCAGATAATTCTATGTAAAACTCTGAAATTCTAGACACATGCACACAAAAAATTTCATTGATGTACCAGACTTTCTATTGCAAAGCAAAATGTTTGGTTTGGATTTTTTTTTCTCTCTGGCTTGTAGGCGTGAAATATTTTGGTATGCATTAAGAATTATGCACTTTAATAGTAAATTAATTGACTGGTTTATATGACATGTAAATCCAGTATTTTTAGGCATGTTATTGGAATAAAAAGAACTGTTCTGCAAGAGCAGCTTCAGCCCTCAGCCCAATTTACATTCCTAGCTAGATTAATATAAGTGGAATTGAAATAAGTGAGTCTGGATCAAGTCCAAGTAAAAATTACATTGCAGGGACCCAACATGGAAGTCAAAGGTAATTTTCCAATTGATTTTGGTAGATACAAGATGTTAGAACCAAGAAAGGTTCTGAAAAACCTGATATTTCTGTTATTAATGCTGTGTTGAGGATATACCTGCTTTGGTTTTTGCCACCTATTTGGTAGTTCTCAAGTGGTGATTCCTCAGAGCATTTTATCCAGTGTCTCACTCAGGGTCACTGAAGCTGTGCAGAGCATGGGGAAGGTGCAGGCAGCAGGCTGGGACGAAATGATTGAACCCAGGCTTTAAGGGTTGAGACTCTAAGGCAGCATCCTCATAGTAGGCTACTTATGGAATTCAAGACTCTAGAGCCAAACTGGCTATTCCAGGAATACACTCTTAAATGTCTGATCACTATTCTGATGAAACAGCCCAGGTATTTCTGCACTAGAACACATCAGTGGCATTATTTCCCTTGCTGTGAAGAGAACCTGCATGGTCCTTTTAGATAATTGGGTTGCTGGGTTTTTTCACACTAATTAAACAGAAAACGTTTTGAAGTGAAGTCAGTCACTCTCCGCTGGCACGTTGCCAGATGGAATGGGGCAGGGCCAGACCCACTCACAGCTCCCCTCTCTGCCTGCAGCCTATGGAGATGGGTAGGAAAAAATCTCTGACAAAAATGGACTGTTCTGTGGAGACGTAAGTAATAGCAACGTTAGACCCATAAAAATCAACAGTGTGGTTTTTTTTTTTCCCTTAATGTGCAGCTGTAATTATTTTCCACTAAAGAAGGTGCAGGAGCAGTACAAAGCCTGCCATTCCCATTGCTGGCAGCCTGCGTACTAAAACGCCTGCCTCCTCCTCGCTGCCTCTCACAGACACACATCAAACAATTGCATTAGCACTTCTGCTGCCTTTCTTCTCCCACCCTCTTTTTTCACACTATTTAACAGCTAAAGCAGAGTGGTGTTGATAGTTGCGCCTAACAGTGAGTTTTGTTTGAACACAGCTTATCCTATCAATGATAATTCAGAAATTTCTGCACGCGTTTTGTAGGCAAGTTTAAGTAATTTTTAAAGATGCATTTCTCCATGCGCAAATAATAACTCATTTGTTTGGTTTAATGCTTCTGAGAGCGTGTCTTTGTGGAAAAGCTTGGTGTGGAAAGTTGGAATAGGATAAAATTCTGCCTCTGATCACAGAGATGGGCTCTATGTATTTGTAGATTTAGAATATGTAGTATGCCTTTTTAAAATTAAAAAACTATTCTTATAGAAGAACAAATTTTAATATTTCATCTTTATTGCCACCTTTAGTACTGTGGGAGCAATTTTTAAGGAATGGCAGTTGAGTAACTCCAGGTGCTTTCTGCAGACAACTGCTTTTTTTTTTTAAATCTTGACGTGTTTTTAACAGTATTTGAATCAGGCCCCAAATATGTGTAATTAGCTCTTTATAAAAGCTATTAGAGCATAATCGTCTTCCCATCTGGATTTTATGTTCTGGCTATTAATGCTACAGATGCTTTAAAATATACAGCTGCAAGCCCTGCTCTGATCCTATTGGCTAAGGCCTAAATTCCGCTTTTTTTCTTATTTTGAAGAGCCATGAAGAAATTCTTGGGACTTTAAATACAAGTACTATCCTTACAGAGGTGGTACGTTTAGTACTGTGATTATAGATTATTCACCTAGTGATACGACTCCAGTGCTGCTCCCATTAAAATTACTGGGACCTTTGCCATCAAGTTCAGCATATTCAAGTTTGTGTTCTTCATTTAAGCATTAGAAAAATACATGCACGTTTGCTCACCAGCTTCCACAGCAAGCTTTCTCTTTTACTGAGTCAGTGTATCTTCTACATGGGCTCAAGTGTGGTGCTCTTCTATAATGCAGATGATGTTCATAATTTCTAAATAAAAACTGGCGGTATAATTTGGTATTTTCAGAGGTCCTACTTATGTAAGAGAAAATACAGACTTAAAAGAAAGTGTAGTCTTGATGGAATATTTGTGGAAGTCTGTGGGAGTTAGTATCCAATTTCTGCTCTTTTAATAGGATTTAGGTCCCTAGCTCCTATATACTCTCCAGAATCTCTCAGACTTATTTACTCCCTGAGATTTGCAATGAAGACCAGAATCCTGCTGGGCTAAACCACAGACCCAGTTACAATTTCTGCCTGAAAGAATCCTGTATATTTCACTTGAAACATAGGATCTGGTCAAAGTACAGAAACCACAGGTTGGGGAAAAATGTCTTATAAATACATTGTAGGAAAAAAAAATTTTGTCCTGCTCTGGTGTTTTGGGTTTTTTCCAAATGATCATTTAATGAATAGAATTATCTAATACATTTTTTCTCAAAGACTAATTCAGTATCTTGGAATTAACTAAAGGACGTATGATTCCTCAGGTTTCATGGCAGGTATACAAATGTTTATTGAAGAGAGAAGCATTTAGGGACATAAATCCATGCTGCTTGTTGAGGCATAACTTACTGTTGCCCTTGGGAGGGAAAGACACACTGCACTTCTGTATGTGCGTGTTAATGAACACATATTTAATAGACTGGCACGTTTTACTTGCTACAACACTCAGGTTTTCATTTTCCATTTTTATTTAATGTCAGCTCCAATGGCACTAAGATGTCTATGGTCTAGGCACAGAGGTGTTAAAGTAATCTGAAAAACTCTGAACACTAAATAGAGCTAGTAAGAAATATCTGTGTTTACTTTATAACTATTCTCTACGTGTATCTTGGATCCTATTTATTATCTGCATATGGTTCAAAGATTGTCATGATAAATATAAAAATATACTCAGGGGAGAGCAAATAGGGATATAAAAGTCAGAAAATGTTGTGACGTGAATTATTATCACTTTATATTAGTGAAATAAGTTTTGTGTTTTGAACAGTTTTTCTTATTTATTTACTTATGAAGTGTGTGTATTTTGCAATGTTTGGGCATTACTGAACTCCACAAATTTCTGGTACCTTTCAACCTGCATCCTTTATCTTCTACATTTGCTAAAGCTTTTGTAATCCACACTGCTGAAAATGCGTCCATTTAATGCCGGTTATCACATTTATGTGACTATAAATAGCATCAATTAAGAAACTACCCAGGTTGAAGTTAGCAGACCTTTCTGGTGTCATCCTTCAGGCCATTTAAATTGATCACCAATAGATAGAAAGTTCCACAGGAGAAGTGCAGTAGGGAGCTGGTGCCTTTTGCTGAACACCAGGCTCGTGCTGTTAACGTAGATCCTCTTTTCCAGTTGCATGTTCCCTCCAAAGGGATATGTGTTTTAGGGACCTGAGCCAAAATATGAGACTGTTCAAATATTCAATGCATGAGGCAACACTCAGCATTTCTATATTTGGGGAAGTGTGCTGGGTTTTTTTTCTCATACTGACTATGGTAGAGCTATACATCACGAGTGTTTGTGATGTTCATAAAAATAATACTGTGTAATAACAGAGTATGCGATGGAGTAATAAATATCCTTTAGGGTGTGAGACAAAGCCCAATAAATTCATTAAGCAGACTAGATTGCCAGCCCCTAGCAGCAGACCTTGCACTTAAATCAAAATCGCAACCTGGGTTTCAGCATTTGTACATCTTTAATAGAGACTTGAGTATTTTTGGAAACAGACTTTAAAATGAGATGTCTGAATAAAGAAAATGCTCCCTCTGCCATAAATACTTAGTATGAAGCTCAGCATAATAGACATGAATGTGAAAATGGAGGCATCTTAGCATGTCTTTGTGTCTCAGTTTGATTGCACATTGTGAGATCTAGTGGCTCGATGCCTTCTCTCCTTGAGCCTCGTGATCACCCAAGCCAGTGCAGTGGCTGATGAAGCAAAGCTGTCCCTGCTGCAATAGCATCCTGAAGTGAATGCAAGGCACCAACCTCTTTTAGACTTTGGTGCCCATTTGGAAATTTCCATGCAAATGCTACTCTGTAAAAATGCTATCCCACATTTACACAGATCTGCCTGAGAGAGCATTGTGCGTGGCAGCAAATACCAAGTAAGGGTGGTGCTATGCACAAGGTAATGAGGTCAGGCTGAGAAAGCTTTTTTTTTTTTTTTTTAAATTGTTTTTATTTTGTCCCTCTCTCTCTCCCTAACCCCAGCTCAGCAAGGGGCTGCCAATGTGATACTCTCAGTTCTTTTGGTCCCATACGTTCATTCTCGAGCTGCAGCCTCAGACGGGGCACAGGAAAATGCACACCGATTATTCAGGCACACCACTTTGTAATAATCCATAAATAATCTGCCTCTAGGATAAAAAAAAAAGTTTTAGTTAAGTCCAAGATGGCTCGATCTTAACTTGGGTAGGTCTTTACTGTTGCATTGGCATTTGTGGTCTGCCACAGGTTGGTTTGTGTGACTACTAAAAATGTAAAAACTAATGTGTTTTTTCCTGTGCTTGGGGAATTACGGATCTGGAGCTTTATGCAAAGACCAAAGCCTTTGCCTGCCTGAAAAAGCCCTGGTGACCATCTGATCACAGCTTTCCAAATGTGACCACTGCATGGTAGATATGAAGAGATAATGCACGAGAGAACTCAGAAGTAATTGTGTGTTTATTTCCAGTCTGTTCTTTCAGGTAGATTCCTCTTCCTGAAGACAAAGCTGAAAGGCTGTGTGGAAGAACATCAGTAACTGAATGAGTTTACATATTTTTCTGGGTGTTGCCAAGGTGCTAGTTATAGATCATACAAGCCAGTTGACTAACATAAAATTCATTACATATTCCTCTGATTTTGGCATTAATTCTTATTATTTGACCAAAGTTTCAAGGTTATCTAGATGTTCTTACTGTTGGCTAATTTTTTTTTTTTAATTTACCAAGCTAAAGGAGTAGAGAAAGAAATGTTTTCTCCTCTGTAGGGTCAGTATCAGTTGGGCACATGAAGAATTATGGGCATTTCAGGGGAGAAGTTAAGAGTACAGTAGCAGAAGCGAAAAGGAGAATTTGGGAAGTAGTGGTGGAAAGCCGGCTTTGCTCTACCAGGGTGAACGGTACTGGGGAAAACCTGGGGTATGGAGTATCTGTAACAGTTGCAGCAGTAGACCAAGGGCCCTGCAGCCCATCTGTGCTGGAAGCCTTCCCAGTAACTGGTTTTTTAGGCGTTATACCGCATAATATAGGTGTGCACCTTATGTGTTTTGGTCTACTAATGTTTACAGCTGGATATTCTACATTCCTCTACATCATCTCAGATGATGTCTACCTCTTTTTGCTTTGTCTCGTCTGTGGTCTTTTGTCTGTAAACAGAGAAGTCACTGTTCGCTAAACATATGAGGAAAACTTTCGTAATTCCATGCTAACTGAGCAACTTGAGGTGATATTTAGGCCCAAGGCAAATCGAATTAATAAGACTTAAATGCAGAATTTGCTCGGCCACCCCCAGGTTCAGTGGTACTGAAGAAAGCTCCTGCTGTGATGATGTATTGGAGTCACAGATACCATAAAATACAGTACACATTCTTATTTTATAATCCTCTATTTTCTGATACAGAATACAACCCTCAGACTATGTTTTCAATGCTAGCACTCTATCTGTTTCAAATAGAAATACTATTTTCCCTTTCAGCAGGTTTCCTTCCTTTTCCTATTTTGTACAATGGATAAATAGCAAGGCTGGAAAGAATGCTTGTCAACTTCAATTTTGCCAAACATGTAAATGTTATAAAAATAATCTTTAAAAAAATCCCTAGACAAACCAAAATATTCCCCAATTTAAGTAAGATTATTACAAAGCTGAATAGACAATTTACAATTAAACCCTGGTAGCCTGGAGTACCAAAATATTTTGTCATGGGGATCCTCCAAGTGAAAGAGCTCAGAATGAAAAGTGAAATTGCATTTATGCAGACTTCTGTTGTTCAAATAAAAAGGCATGCAAACATACAAGGCAGCCATTGGAGGCTTTTATTAGCTGCTGTTTGTGAAAATACAATGCTCAAGTCCTTTGGAGTGCTTCAGGTTTGTGTATCCATGTGGAGCTCTAGGGATTACAGTGGAGAACCAGGAGTTTCCTCACCTACTTCAGGATTAGACCCTCAGACAGTGTGCACAGATTTTACTGGGGAAATACCTCTCTGAGTTAGGGGCATTATTTTCTTCACCAAGACAGTTTTGCCAGTGAAATACTGAAATAAATTTTAAAAAAGAGCCTTCTCCAGTTACGGGATATTTCTCTATAGAAATGTAAACAAACTTTACCACTAAACTAATTTGTATGAATATTAGAGATGATAAGATTTTTATGCTTTCGATTATACTGATAACAGTAAAGCAAGAAACTTGCATATTGACAGTTTAGAATCAGACTAAGTAGAAAAATATATTCAAAGAGCTTTCTTACTAAAGAAAAATCTTTTTGCTGCCTTCTGCTGTAGTTATACATTCATTGGCATCACAATTTCCAGCACTGAATGATGACAATATCTGCATTAACTGTTTGAACAGAAATAGCAACACCAAAATGGATTAACACAGCTGTTTTAACAGACTAAACAAGGAGAAAAGTACAGGTATGGAGATTGATCCTTTTTTGGTGCCAAACTGGAGATTTTTCATCAAAGATAAATTCATGTCAGCTATCTCACTACAGGGAGTCAAACAACCTTTCTTTGTTCAATTTAATAAACTAAAGTTTGAACTGTAAAGTGCATTTATCTTTTTGAATGAATAGAAATTCTGTATTTCTAGTTGTAATTGTACTTTCTGGCCTCAGTAGTGAAGGTGGTTATAGTTCTAGGAAGCGGTGTCATTTTTGCCATTGGTGCTGAGGGAGCCAAGAGACAGAGTACAAATTAAGTTACAGCCTGTTTAAAAGCGGGGGACAAAATGCGTGAACATTAATTTAAAAACGGCTTCAGATTATTTTTCTTTTATGATTAACTAAAGCGGATTTCAATATCCTTCGAGATTTCAGTGTTAGCATGATAAAATTCATCACTCTTAACAAACTGACTGATTTCAGTATTTATTCAGTACTTTACGCACACTATACAGCAAATGGAAGGTCACTCGATTAATCCTTGCTCCAAAGGTGTAAGTGGATATGATTGTATGCAATATAAAACCAATACATATTGATTAGTGTGACAATGCTTGACTGAACAGATGTCTCTTGAAAGCAGAGTGGAAGTAATTTGGTATGGGAGGCCTCCTTTGCCCTGTCCTCTGATGGTAAGGTAAACCAGGACCTGACCAGAGTGCTTTGTGTTCGCCATGGTATAGCAACACCCCTAATGCCAACCTGGCTCAAACAGTACTGTAAGAGAAAAACCTTTAGTGAAGTCTGTACTTGCCCTGGACCTCCCAAGATACCTCAGAGTATCCCAGTGCCAAGGTGAGGTTGTTTTCCCAGCCTGTGGTCATGTGTCATAGCTTGGCCCACTTAGCTGTCTTCCAGAACTGGTTCCTTTGAGGCTCATAAAATGCATCTTCATTTACAGAGTCATCTGTTTTACCCCGAAAGGCCTGTTTATAGCTCTGGCCCACCACAAACTCCATGCAGATAGGGTCACTCAGGCAGACAATGTGTGTGTGGTGGATTGCATAAAGCAGACTAGTGCTTCTCTGTGCCCAAAAACTCATCTCAGGACTACAGAGACACCTGTTTGGTCTCACATGCCTCAGCTTCCCCTGTGATGGATCCATAGGTGTGAGGACAAAAGAACCCAAGGGATAAAAGTGTGAAAAACATGCATCTGTCCATCCCATACATTTTGGAAGGAGGCAGCATCAAGCATGGGGATAATGTGAAATCACTGCTCAGGCAACAAGGAGCGAATGCAAACAGAGAGAGAATGAAAAGAGCAAATAGATGATGCAAGGGAATCAGACATATCAGTCGTAGTGACTTTCAACACACTCACTTCTCAGTCAATGAGAAAGTCTTGTTCCTGGTGAATCTGCACATCTCTGAATCTGAAATTTCATTTTAAGGCTTTGTTGTGCTAGCAAAACCTAATGAAGGTTTTGGTGAAGCCTGTCGTACAGAGAGGCTTTCTGCTGAAGTCACTAGGGCCACACCAGTAGGAAACTGGAGGGAAACCAGAATCAGGTTACCTGTGCTTGGGCAGATCCAGGGTGTGGTGACCACAGGTGTTCCTCCTTCAGCAACTCTCATAGCTATCTGCTGGGACCTGAGTTAGCAAACCTACTTCAAAACAGGTATTGAACAATGCTTACATTTATGACGATGTCGGGCTTTTTTCCCCCCGCCAGATCCAAGTTTAATGCTGGAAACGGTGCCATTGTTCCACACAACCTCTAACGGCTGGCTCTGTTGTTTGTCTGCCTCTGTCACTGGGCTGATCAAAGCCTTGACAGCTTCGCTGGAAACATCATTTGTGAGTGTGTCTGGAAGTTCTGCTTAATCATAGGGGCTTACCTTTCAGGGAAACGGCAGGAAAGAGAGCTTATAGAAACTGGAGAGCCAGAGTTAACCATTAGGAGGCTCTGTGAATCTTCTATTGAATACAAGGAGGGTAGGAGACGGACTTCAAAAGTACTGCAAGACTCTTAGGAGATGTCTGATTCAGCAAAACACAGATTCCTCTGCCTATAAATTCAAGGCTGTCTCAGCTTAACAAAGTGGCCAAGCAGGCCCGTAATTTTACTTGTGACAAATACCCTCATCTTCATTGAGACAATTAATGCTCATGCAGTTGCTTAAATACTCTGCAGGGTTGTGAACTAGCTTTCAGTAAAATAATCTGGTTACTGCATGCTTTCATTTGAAATTCCCAAATTGTGAAGGTAGATACTTTCAATAATGAACATCTACTCTTGAGGCAGTGTCACATGAGATCTTTTGCCTTTTCAATGTGAATGACAGGTTACTAAAAACGTTTATCTCCATGTAGCATATTTTGTGGTGCTGCTGTGTGCTCTATATGCCAAACTTTCCTCTGTGACTGCAAAATATTTTATTTGGTTTAGGTTTATTATCTGGCCCAAGAAGAAACAGAAACACCTTTAGATTTGGTCATTACATTTCATTGAACAATCTTGTGAACACATTGAACAGATTGGCAGTTATATTTAAATATAATCAAGTATGGTGAACTCATTTGTTTGAAAGTTTGCTTTTGTAAAGACGTATTTACAAGCATTCAATTTCTTGATACTTTCATACCAAGTATGAAACTGACTTTTGCACTTTCGCACAATTCTTACTCAGAAATTCAGCAGAAATCCACTGTTGCTGTTAAGTTGTAGCTGTATTTTGTTGAAGTCTTTTTTACTCAAAATTCTTCAAAACTCTGACTCCATTCTGATCTGCATTTCTCTGTATAAGCCTAATAGTTGAAATTGCTTTGGGTTCTTTAGTTGCATGATGAGTACTGATGTTACAGAATGAACACACTTTCTTCTTGTTGAGACTGAAGTCTGCAAAGTCAATGTGTTTCTTCAGTGCAAGGAGTTTTATGCATGTTATTTTTTGGCATGAGAGGCTAGGACACATATCTGCAGCCTGTCACTTTTGAGTCATCACTCATTTTACTCAAATCTTCTTAATGAGGCAACGTAGTTTGCTTTGGTGTGTGATACAGGACGGATCCTGTATAAATAGGTAAGAAAAGACAGGATATGAAAACGCAGTCATATTCCATAAGTATTAGTCACAGAGAACATGGTTATTCGTCTGTTTTACCTTTTCCTTCTGAATTGAATAAGGAACTTAATTAATTACATCTAAACGCCATGTCATTGACCTCTGCCCTCACCCGATATTCCAGGGAAATCATTCCTGCTCTTACAGCGGTGCAGCCCAGACTTGTCTGTGGTGTGGAACTGCTTCTTAAATATCGTTTCCTTGTTCCTTTCCCTAGGACCAGCTACGTGTCGGGATAGCGACGGAGCAACTGGGAAATAATTACAAAACACGTCTCTGAAAAAGAGGACGAGGAAGTGAAATCAGAGGGCTCCGCTGCTCTCCGGGAAAAGGAAAAAATACATACAAATCCCCGAGCAGATGGTGAGTGTAAACACACCGGAGCGGAGACGAATTCCTCCCGGGGGGAACGCGGACTTTTCCTCGCCCGAGGAGGCCGGGGAAGTTGCTCCGCCCGGCTGGCCTGGGGGACACGCGGACACGGACAGACACGCACGGACAGACACGGGGACGCGCAGCCAGCCCCGCGCCACGCGTACACACACACACACACACACAGACACACACACACACAGCCCAACCCCGCACGCAGAGACACGCTCACCATCCATCGCTCACACGGAGACCGAGGCCACCCCGCGCCGCGGGGACCCGCGCCCCGCACCGGCACACGCGCCGAAGCGCCGCCCCGGACCGCCCCCGCATCCCTCCCTCCTCGCATCCCTCCCTCCTCCCCGCCCGCCGCGCACACACACACACACACACATACACACACCGGCCGCAACATGACGGGCGGGTGGACAGACTGACAGAGCGGGGCACCGCCGCTCCGGACGGATTTTCACCCTGCGCCGGGGCGACGTAGGAAACCAGCGACCCAGCGGGGCGGGGGCAGCGCCGCGCCGCACTGCCAGAGGGTCCCCAGCCCCCGCCGGCAAAGGGCGAGCGCGTCGGGCGCGGGAGGAGCTCGGCCAGGTAACGCGTCCCTCACGGGCGGTATCGCCGGGCACAGCCGGCCCAGGCCGCGGGGCGCCGCCGGGGCCCCGGCGTGGGGGTGCCCCGGGGCGGCG
>WBMZ01013637.1:0-71999 GCA_013400975.1 Atrichornis clamosus
CGGGGGGCGCGGGCCAGGCGGGGCCGGCGGGGCCCCGGCAGCGCGGGCGGCGCTTGGGGCCGACACACGCCCACGGGAAGGACCGGGAGCGTGCCCACTGTACGGGGGCTCCCGCAGCAAAGCCGGTGCGGCTGTGCAGGGCGTGCGGCTTCCCTGAGCCGGAGTAGCGGGAAGGGCAGCACGAGGTGCCCGGCCATTCCCGATACACGTATAATAAAGTCCCGAGCACGACCGCCAGAGCAACATGCCCACGTCTGTGCTTCTGGCTGAAAGGAGCTTGTAGCCAAGTAGGGGTCGACCTCTACTCCCAGGTATCGAGCGACAGGACATAGTCTTAAGATGCGCCAGGGGAGGTTTACATTGGACATTAGGAAGAATTTCTTCACGGAAAGGGTGATTAGACAGTGGAACGGGCCACCCACGGAGGTGGTGGAGTCACCATCCCTGGAGGTGTTTAAGGAAAGACTGGACGTGGCACTAAGTGCCATGGGTCTGGTTGACATGGTGGTGTTCGCGTATAGACTGGACTCGACAATCTCAGAGGCCTTTTCCAACCTAACTCCTTCTGTGGTTCAGAGGAAAACTTCGCTTGTAACGGGGAGAGGAGCACTCCGCCCGCTCTCCTGCGGCGGCAGCGCTGTGCCCGTGGCGCTGACCTCCCAGGTGCCGCAGTTTTAACCGCTCTGGCCCTCAGGACAGGGGAAAGACATTGGCTCCTGCGGGATGCGGAGCCGCAGCATCCCTACCCTGCGGCAGGCAGTACCGCGGGGACAAGTGAGCTGTCCCCGCCCGCTGCCGGCTGCTCCTCCCCGCGGCGGAGCCGCCCCGGCCAACCCCCGGTGGGCAGGCGCGCAGGGAGGCGCCTCCGCTCTGCGCCTGCCCGGCACCGCCGCTCCCCCGGCACCGGAGCATCCCGGGCGCGCCTCCGCCGCCAAGTGCTCCTGGCCCTGGGACTGCTTCGCCGGGGACTCGTCGTGTTAAACACGACGGGATCCCATCGAAGCGGCCTCTGCGAGAGACACTGCTCACCGCCAGCCATGGACGGGGACAGGGTGGAGATAGACGGCGGGATCATGGAGGGGGTGAGCGCCAGCGGGCCGCGGCTTACCTGGCCCCGGGCAGCGGTGACGGCCGGCCGGGTGGGCGGGAATTGCCTGACGAGCGCTGTTTCTCCGTGCAGGGCGGGCAGATCCTGCGGGTGTCCACGGCGCTGAGCTGCCTGCTGGGGCTGCCGCTGCGGGTGCGCCGGATCCGTGCTGGGCGGAGCCAGCCCGGCCTCAGGTGAGACCCTCCCCGGGTGGCCCCGCGGCGCTCAGCCGGTCACTTACGGCGCGTGGGACCCTCCCGGGCCGGGGCATCGCCGCGTAAGGGCCTCGGCTGCCCTCGTCTGAAACATTTGTGTTTCCATTGCTTTAAAAGAGCCTTTTTGCCAGAAAATCCGTCTGTGGCTCACAAGGAGTGAGCACGGGGGAACGCTGGATCATGAATTGGGCTCCGTTCCCTTCGCCCGCTGCCCTCAGCGGGGCTCCCGCCCCGGGCCGCAGCCGGGGCAGGTGAGGGCGCGGCCCAGCCGCTACCTCGGAAATGCTTCCAAAGGTGCTAAGCGGGCCACACGGAATACGGTCATATAATGCCTGAGCAAAACATGCCTTTCTAAGCGTGGAGTGTTAAGAACAGTTAATGTGGCGCTGCAGCCAGTTCTGGGTCAGCCAGCGTTGCCGCAATTACCCCATTGGGTTTCTGTCCAAGCATTTATCACATTAGGACAAGCGACTGCTCCTGCATCTCATCTATCTGTCTGGACCCGTTCTAGTGGAAAAGATACCAGAATCCTGCATGTTCCAGAATGGTCTGAATGCTGCTCCTTTGGCTCCTGTGAACTCAGGAGAAGTACTGTAGCAACCAGAGTGAATTTCTGATCCTTGTTTGATCTGAAATTTGCAGTTTTTCTGTGTTGGTGTTTAGTAGTTCTTTTAATGTAACATGAGCATGTAGTCTGCTTGCATGTATCTTTTAAGTTTGTACTGTCATTCCAAGGCCTCAGCATCTGTCTGGATTGGAGATCGTTCGAGACCTGTGTGACGGGAAGCTGAATGGTGGAGAAATTGGCTCAACAGAAATAACCTTCACTCCAGGGAAGATCAAAGGTGGAACCCACATAGCAGATACAAAAACAGCTGGGTATGTCTTTATACACAGCTTCTGGTAACTTTAAAATTATGATAGAAGACATTTTGGTAACTTAAAATGATCACAATAGGCTGGTGGGGAAGAACGTTTATACATTGATAATGACCCAGAATATCTGCTGCCTGAGACAGATCTATGTGACCAAAGAACCTGTGGTATAGACAGGATATGTATGAAGTACATGCAAGTATAATAGCTTTAAAATTATGGTAGATATGAAAGTTGAACTTTGGATTCATGTTAAGCAAAAAACAGCAGCCCATGTATTTAAATCTTTAGGTGTTATTTTCTCACATTATTATGTTACATATCAGATCAAATGCATTAAATCAGATAAGTATCTCACACCCGTGAGGTCTGGAATAATCACCATATAATAAAGTAAATTTTGACATTTTACTTACATACGTTGTGGCACAGTATGGGATACTAGTCTTTTGGAACTGAGAGCATATTCTATCCACGGTTCTTTGTATATGTTTCTTCTATATTTCTGTGTTGGGCCCTTTGTTCTTGGAATCTTGCAAAACTGAGTAAACAGGTTTAGCTGTGGAAGGCTGGTGTTGTTTTGAACAGCTGTTTGAAAGCATAAGTTAAAATTTCTTAGAGTTAAGAAATATTTTTCTGAGCCACAATAGGATAAAAAACCAAGTTGATGCCTTTTACTTAACACAGAAAAGTTTGAATAAGCCACAATGCAGCAGAATTGCCAATTAAGCACCAAAAAAAAGGGAAACACCACAGTTCACAAATATTTGGGAGTTATTTAAGAAAACAAACCCATATTTATCTTCAGTTCTGTGATGATTACTGTTTTTACAAATCAAAATTATGTTTGAAACCCCCGTGAGATAAATGTTTTGTTTTGCCAAACAAACTTACTTTTTCAAAACCTATTTTGGAAGCTTTTTTAACTCTGTGAAATGTGGACAGATTCAGTGATAGGGGAATCTTGTATTTAAAAGCGTATTTTCTATGGCCCTGAACTCTTGTGTGGATGCTGACCAGCTTCTAAGCAATTTTGTAGCTTTTCTACTTATTTTGTTATTAAATATGTATTAAAATATTAGTGCTGCCTAAGCCTTTTCTGCTCACCTAGCTAAACCCACAGTTTTCACCGCCCTATCAGTATACTAAGTAAGATACATTACTTTTATTTCAAACAGGACTATTAAAGATGCAATTATTGTGAAATAAAAACTTTCATATTTAGGTTTGCTAAGGACATGAAGTTTTAATATTTTTTTAAGACTTAAAAGTTTATAGATAATTTAAAAAACAAAATACCTATGTAAATGCTCTGGAAAGTCATTTGCCTTTGATACATGATTCTGTGGAATTCTACAGATTATGATTGTCTGACATTTGAGTATCTTATAATTGCTTTTAGGAGTGTGTGTCTCCTGATGCAGGTAGCAATGCCGTGTGTGCTGTTTGCTGCTTCCCCATCAGAGCTTCGTTTAAAAGGTGGGACTAATGCGGAGATGGCTCCTCAGATAGACTACACAGTCATGGTAGGGAAAAATTCCTTTAGCTTGGTGCATCTTCCATGAAAATTTATGCAATGTAACTGCTGTACTTCTGTTGCTCTTACTGCGAATGTATTTGTGATTATGGAATTAGGCATGGGAATATAACACTATTAGTGTACTGTATGTAGAGACCAACCAATGTTTCATGGAATTTCCTGAAACAACAAATAGTCTCTTTGGTTTTAATTACTAAAGAAAATTTCACTTAAAATACATTCTTTTTTCTAGAAGTGCTGTGAATTCCTTTTCCTTTTTCCATAAGAAAATCCTTTTACATAAAGTGACATTGAGAATGAATTATGAGGAATGTCAAATAAGGTGTATGGATGAGACTATCTTTTTTTTGATAATGTAACTGAAATTTTTGTGTTGAGCTTTATTCTTTTTTTGAAGATTGCATAAAATAGTGGGAAGTTACCAATGCAAAATAAATTCAGTCTGTGTTTTCATATGTGTTTATTTTTCAGGTTTTCAAGCCAATAGTTGAAAAGTTCAATTTCACATTTAATTGTGACATAAAAAAGAGGTGAGTTGTGGAGCTAGGCGTCAGAGCCCGGCCTTACTGAACCCACGTGTGAGCACAGAGGCACAACACAAGGTGCTCTCAGTCAAACTGAGGGATGAATTTATAAAACATGAACTGATCTGCATTAGCTGCCCCTGTGTGTACTGTCACCATATGCTGAATGCGATATGATTCTTTCCTGTGGTTTTTTCATTGCTGAGCCTACAGCTGCTCTGTAATGTTTCCTGTTGGCTACCCCTGAGGGAAGCACATGCTGAACAGGCAGTACATGAGTGAGCTTCTCCCAAGGTGCCCATTAGGTTGGTGTTAGGTAGTTAATAAGATGTGCATTACGAAGGATTACTGTTAGAGAACCTAATTCCATTATAAGGGTTTCTAAGGCACACATGAAAATTTGTATGTGCAGTAACAGGGAACATAAAAATGTGTAATGAAGTATATGGAGAACCTTCTGGCCCTTTTCTTGGTTTCCTTGTGATCGTTGCATTTAATTATATCTTATTACTGTTTCTAAACAGAGGCTACTATCCTCAAGGAGGTGGTGAAGTTGTAGTCCAGATGTCTCCAGTCAAAGAGTTGAGCCCAATAAACTTAACAGAACGTGGCACAGTGACAAAGATCTATGGAAGAGCATTTGTTGCTGGAGCACTGCCCATCAAAGTAAGTGCTGAAAATAGCTCTGGTAGTATCCAGCTTTATATAGCTATATAAAATTGCATGTAATCTGCTTAACATTCCTCTACTGTTGCTGTATTCTGCAGTCTTAGACAAGCTAAGCAACCTTATTAAATTATTTTCAATTATTCAGGCTGTAGAATAGTATATTGGACATACCTAAAAGGCATTTGTTGCACAGGAGTGTAAAGCTAAAACAAGGAATGAGAACAGTATCCTCAATATCATTCACAGGACTATTCAAAAGTCTTTAGCATATATTGAGGGGTATCTTATATCTGATTTGTGTATTGTTCATATTCATGTGGATTATTTTAAATCTGAAATTAGGGCCCTCGTTCATAGATTTATGGGCACTGTAATAGGTAGAGGTCAGACTACAAGAGGTTTTTCAACCATTGCTAAGGGTGTTAGAATAAATTAAGGGTAGGTTTAGCCAAAAATAAAAAATTTGCTCCTTTGTATTTCCTTCTTTCTATTCTTCCTGTCCTGAGTGGTGGGATTTCCTTAAGGTTCCTTCTTGCATAGAGGCTAGGAATTAGTAGAGGAAGGAAGAGGAGAAACTGAGTTACTTTTTGAAGAGCCATGGACTACTGATTTTGGTCTTAAAATCTCCAAACCTGTGAATATAGCTGTGATTAGATCACAAGATGGGATAAGCGTATATGTCCCCACTTGCCTGCGATTTAAAATTGCTATTTTATGTATTGTCTCTTATAGAGCATATTCTGTACATAACAATTGTGGGGTACATTAAAAATTTATGTTCAGTTCTTGCTTGTAGGGGTTTTGTAACAATCCTTTGTTTATCTAGTTAATCAAGTAGCCTTTTTATTCAGGGATTAACTGTAATAATTAGACTTAACGAGGAAAAAATATTGCTATAGTTACATAACTTAATTACTGGTTTTATGTCTTGTTAGCTGGCAAAAGACATGTCAGCAGCAGCAGTGAGATGCATTAGAAAAGAAATCAGAGATCTTTACATTAACATTCAGCCTGTCCGAGAACCTGATGATCAAGCTGTTGGGACTGGAAGTGGAATAATGTGAGTCCAAGCTTTCTATTGATACCTCTAATCTTGTGGTTAACTAGCTAGGTTTTGATTACATAGCTGATAAACAAACTGTAATATGAGTGATTTTGTTCTGAATTATTTATTTTTTTTCTGCTTAGCATTGTTGCAGAGACCTCAACGGGTTGTTTATTAGCTGGGTCATCACTTGGCAAGAGAGGTAAGAATTCCATGAATTCTTTGAGATTTAACTGAATATACTAATGACAAATAGGAATCTGAAATATCATCTGTTTCAGGATCTAATGCTTTGAGTGTTGCATTTTTAAACGGGGTGTTGTTTAGTTACAAAGTACAGCAGAAATGAGCAGATTTAAAGCATAGTAAATGGAAATTCACAAAAATTACAAAATCATTAACTTTGCCTTTTATCAACATGGAATTAAGAATCACTGGAGAATCATTGAAAAAATATTTCTGTATTTAAGAACATAGATTTTGTGGTTTACCTATGAAGTTTTTGTTCAAATGTGAATCTGGATTAGAATGAATAGAAATGATTTTGGTTTTAAATTATTTGAATCAAATGTTTTTCTGACTAAACGGGGCTACTTTCTTTCCTCTGCTTAGGAAGTATGAACTATATGTCAGCATTAGATGGAAAGGGTTTTTTTAAGCAGACATTTGCAGCAAGAACATGAAAATAAGGTTTAAAAGTAGATAATTTCTTGATTATTCTTTTCCTCTGTATTTTTAAAGTTTTAAATACTAATTTTAAGTGTCCTGTTTTCTCTGTTAGGAAAGAATTCTGACAAGGTTGGCATTGAAGCAGCTGAGATACTGCTTAAGAATCTAAAACATGGTGGAACGGTGGATGATTCTCTGCAAGACCAAGTAAGGCTCCTGTATGAGTTTACATGAAGTTGAAGTAGCAAGAACATGTATGCATTACTTGTAAACAATATAGATCTGAACAGGGAAGGAACAAGATGTTAGTTGGAAGTCTTAGAGATGTGTAGTCACAACATCATTAGGATTAGCAAATTACCTATGGTTCTTAGGAACCACAAATGCTCTTGACTTCGCACCAACACCCTCAAATTTTCCCTTTCCCTAACTCTTAGTAAGTATGGAAGAAAGAGGCAGGAATTTGCTTCTATTTGGCATTCCGTGTAGTGCAGTGAAAATAGCTCCCTGGTTACATATAAAAAATAATACTAAGTGAAGGTATTAAAGAAGAGAATATCTAGGATGTGCTCCTATTTTTCTTGCTCATCTAATTTCATTTGAGTATGAAGGCCCTCCACTGCCTTAGCCTGGGTTGGTTTACATAGGATGGTGTTACCTCTTAGCTGTAAACACCTGGGCACACATTGCTATTATGTAGTGTAATAGGAATTATTTAGATCTTGGACTCATCCTACTTTTTTCAAAACATGCAAGTACAATTGGTGGGAATAAGCCTCAGCCAAATTAGCTGTGTGTGGGAACTGCACAGAGTTATATCACACCTTGCAGTATACTTGTCATGGTGAAGTTTGTAAGTCAAATCAAGTGTTTTTAAGTATCTGTCTGGTGAATATGTGATCAGGAAGTGTTAAAGTCCCTCTTCCTGAGTTTTTCTCTTCATGTAGGTAATCTACCAATCTGGAGTCTGACACGACTTCAGTAAATTTGGGGGCAAAATGGTGGGGGAGAGCAAAGTTAAATGTAGTAACAGCAATTCAGGGGCAAATTCCACTGTGGAAAAGTAGGCCTTCTGAAATAGGCATTACAGTAGTAATCTCCAAACTTCTGGAACCTTGGATCACTCTTAAAACTCAGCATCATTAACTTTTATGAAATTTGGCAGATGACATTTTTATATCTACGGACATTTTGCATGTTTTGGTTTGGGTTTTTTTTTAATCAGTAAGTTCCTAGAATCTGAGGAATGACTTAACTACCTTTCCCTCTCTTTCAGCTGATCATTTTTATGGCACTAGCAAAGGGAGTGTCTCGAGTGAAAAGTGGACCAATTACACTTCATACTCAAACAGCTATACACTTTGCAGAGCAGCTAACAAAGGTGAGTTCAAAAGCTCAGGAAGTTTTACCTATCAGTTGTCTTCCAGTAACTAAGCAATATATGGTTCAGCAGGCATTGTGAGCTGAACTTGATCAGAGAGCACAAGCAGTAATAAAATAATTGCTATAATATTTGTATGGGAGTTTTCTTGTAGAAAGTGAACATACTTTAGAGGTAAATGCTTTTAGAATGGTTAGATACTTTTACCATCTTTATTTAAATGTTTTTGGAATTAAATCAGTCCAAGCTGAAATAGACATAAACACATGACAAACTTCTCTATGTGATAACTTAATTACTGATATATTTCTAATCATCTTTTAGGCCAAATTTACTGTGACAAAATCAGAAGAGGAAGATCCCAGTAATGATACCTACATCATTGAGTGCCAAGGAATGGGGATGATAAACTCAAATTTACAGGGTTAAAAAAAAAATGCAGCAAGCCAACAAAAGCAACACTCAACATACCTCAGTGATGTATCGCACTACATTTCAATGGATGCATAATCTGTGTGAAGAGGAAAAGCCTTCTGTCGCATCAGAGTGATTTAACTTGAAGGATGTTGTCAAGCTTTTTCTTGGTATGGTGAGAATCTGTCATGTGAGAAATGAAAACCTTAGTTTTTTTTTACTATTAGCAGCAAAATGAGTAGGAACAGGACAGCAAATAGAATATATTGTATGTATGCAAGAGCTTCAGTTAGAAGCTTTGAAAATTCAACTTTACCTAAGTAGAAAATAATTATTTTAGTTTTGAAAAACTACTATCAGTACTTTTTTCCCTTAAAAAAAAGTTTTATTCTCTGGAAACATTTATGTTGTGAGGTATAAGGAATGAAGTACACCATCAAATCTGTATTGCTGTTCTTTCTTAACCATTTGCTTCAATAATAAAGCAGTATCACTCTAAAAAGCTGGTATTTATATGTGCTGTTATCTCAGCAAGTTGTGCTTGGGAAAGATGGATGCAAAATAACTTTTCAGCAGCATAGTTTCTTTTTCTCCTGCCAGAAAGAAAACTCAATGCATAAAATAATCTTGTAAATCTTATTTTTTCATCCATTTTAAGAAGCCTTCTCAGGCAAGCTGAAACAATGTACAACATTACAGCCCAGACACCAAGAAGTAACCGCATGATATGATATTATTGTCTAGTTACGGTTGTCCTTGTTGACATACTGAGTCTGCATTCTCAGTGAGGTGGTGGTTTGTTCTTTTTGAAGGGAGTACTTAATTTCTGCTGAAATTATGGTGCTGTTGAACACATATATAGACACAGATATGTAGGTGTATAGACATGGAGCACTGCATATACACAGAGGTATATTTAGGCATATGAAAATCAGGTGTGTTATCCCCCATGCGTGAATTAAGTAAGGAAGACCTTCTTCCAGGCTGGCCTTGATCATGCTACAACAGCTTTTTCTGAAGTAGAAGGAAGGTAAAAGGAGAAATTGGGCAGAATTTGTTTTGTATATGAAGACCTGAATCATAGAGTTGGAATCACTTAGCCAAAACTGTATAAATGCACTCTGGAAGCTTGAATTCATTTCCAAGTTTCCACAGCCCATCCTGCAGCCGTTGCTCTAAGATCTTTTTTCCTCAGTTGTGACTATTGAACCTAATTGGTAAAGATGTAACTTGAGGTATTGTTTGCTGTACCAATTAAGATAATTGCATTTCTAATACAAAGAAAAACCTTTGCTAATATTCAGAAATTTTCACTGACTATCTACTTAACACTATCTTTCTTCTGTAGGGTTTTGCCCTTAGTGCAAAGGAATGCTATTAATTTCTGACTAATTATTTTTCTCTAGTACTGGAAATAGTCTGAAGGGGGCAATAGACACCCGCTGAAGTATGTTAGGGACACAGACACTTGACATCCTCTGAAGAACACTTCTCTCAGTTACTAGTCTGTGCTGCTAATGATTTTCAGTGTTTTCTTTTGGAAGAATTCTGGGTCTGTTTTTTAAAAAAACTTGAAAGAAAATCCCAAAAGAGTTGCTGTTTGTGCTGAAAAAACAAGCTCTTCTAAACCACATTCAAATGGATCTTTACCTGTTTCCAGAATTCAAAAAATTAAAATACTTGACTAATTTAACTTAAAATGGAGAGATTCCTGCTGAAGGTATGGCTGGGTGTAATTTAATTAAACTTCCTGATCAATGCATTACTGACTTAGAAGTTATATCAGGTTGATTAGAACCTCGTCCAGTCAAGTTTTTAAAATTTCCAAAGATGGAAGTTCTACAGTTTTTCCGGACAACTTGTTAATACAACTTAACCACTCCCAGAACTGATATTTAATGTGAGCAGGCAAACAGGTTAGGCTTGCTTTGTTTAGTTTTTGTGGGGTTTGTTTGTTTGTTTGTTTCTTAGGCTGAGGGACTGCATCTTGCTACAGGAAACATTGGGAAGGTGAGCTTAGCAATACTCCAGTTCTTCTCTATTTCTTTAATAGAAAACCTAGCAGAAGAAAATTATATAACCTGTTCTACTTTACTCAGAAGGTTTATGATATATGGTAAATACTCAGGTTGCTCTGGTATGAGCAGACTTCAGTAAGCTCTAGAAGTAAGATGATAAAAGCCCAAATCTATTACAAATAATTATATATCTTTGCTGAAAATCAGTACAGAAAAGCATGTTGAATAGTTTGTAACCTACAAAAAATAGTCCTTTTTGTTACCTTTGAAGTTAAATTGTTGGATTCTCTGTAATTTAACATCTTTTTCCCAATATCCAATCAAGCAACTCTCTCAGAGTACAGATAAATATATTTTTTATTGTGCGATTCCAGCATATTTAGAAATTCTGCTTCTTGAGAGATAATAAAATTGACTTTCTTTGTACCATTATTCAAAGTTAGCCAAAATTGTGAATATCTTTATAAAGTACAATCCAGAATTAGTGTCTTCCTTCTAGGTTTTAAAATGTCTAATGGGTGCCTTGCACCCTTGGCCTTCTTGCCTGTACTCACTGCTTCACTTTAGAAATCAAATAAGAATGACCCACTTTCTTTCCCAGTAGATTTTTCGTGGACTGTAAACATACTTAGATGTTAATTGCCTAGATGGTTTAAAGATTAAATAAATCAGCATAACTAGCTCCTGTCATGTTAGGAAAAATCTTATGATTAAAAGTGCAATTAACTTATATCTTTTAAATTTAGACTTTTATATATTCATGCACATAGATACTGCATTATGCATGAAAAGGAGGATAAGCTTGGACACGATTTTATATCTGGTCTCAAAGTCTGACTGGAGTACCTTTTGATAGCTTTTCTTTGCTTCTGAAAAACTCTGCCGATTTGCAACCTGAGACGTCTGCAGTACCACAAACATTTTTTCCCACATTCAGAAGTGTCCGAGGCTGTCTTGGAACAATTGCAGCAAAAAAGAAGAGTTACTGAAACTTTGAGAGAACTATCTCACATTAGAATTTCTAGCTTAACCCAACACTGCCTGAAGCCAGATCTATCTAACTAACAATTTTGTTTGGAAAGAGTTTTTAAATGTGCAGATTTTGTTTCCAGGGAAATTTTTTAAAATTGTTAAAAATAAAAATCACAAACAAAATTCAGTTGAACAAAAAAAAATCCCACTGAAAAACTGAAGTGCATTTTTTGTCCTCCAAACAGACATAGAAAATCATATAAATGCTCAGCCAACACATTTACCAATGATTAACAAAACACAGGTTACCAGAAGAAAACCTTCTTGTAGAAAATGTACAATAAAGAGCAGCTCAGCAATCCTGACAACTCCTGCTGCACCTCCCTGAGCTCTGTAACTCTGCTAAAAAGAGCAGCTGGTCATTAATAACTGGCAGTCCTTGGTGGCTTCCTTGCAGGCCCGTTCAGGTGCCCAGCCCTGGCTCCTTGTGGCCTGACCTCAGGGGTCACCACAGGCCGAGGAGAGGCTGGAGAGCCAGCCCTTCCTTGCTCACCTTTGTCAATGGGAGATTTGTCCCCATATGCCATCCCTGCAGTGCTTCCTGGATTGGAGGAACCTGGAGCCGATTTGACAAGGCTTTACATGTGACCTTTTCCTCCTCAGGGATTAGCAAATCTCTAGATGGGAGTCATCCACAACAGATTTTACTCCTCAATAGGATTAAATTCCCCAAATAATTGTTACTCCCTGCTGTACACATAGACACATGCATACACACACATAGAATTCTATTACCCAGGCCCATTTCACATCCTATCACTTCATGGTAACCTCTTACCTGGAAATGTTTATCATAATTCCTCTTCTTTATATATAATAATTAATTGCTCTTCATTACCTATGTACTTGAACAAAGTTTTAACTGAAGCGATAAAAAGTATAATATGCATTTGGGACTACTGGTCTGGTATCATTCATATTCTACCAAGTTCCTACTTTCCCTTTTCAATGGGGTTCTGCACCATAAAACTTAAATCCTCCAGGTTTACATTTACTTTCAATTCACTTGAGTTTAAATCTACAAGTCAAAACACAAGTTGCAGACCTTGTTACATCACACTCCTACATTGCACATGCTATATGTACTTAAGCTTAAATTTTACAGCATAATTAAATTAATGCAGTGTGTTTAAATTAACTGTTGGTAGTGGTGTGGCTTCTCTTTTTTTAAATGTCCTGCCCTTTTTGAATATTAACTAATAATTACAGCACATTACTTGAAGCTTTTTAACTTTCATTTTTATCCATTTACAATCATAAAATTTTTAACTATAATGTTGGATTTAGTCACTTGTGAGAATGTATTAACCTTTTGTTCAGGAAGAGATGAGACATTGCTTGCACCTGCTCTACAAATATGCACAAGGTTTTCTTATGTTAATCAGGCACATTTGAATCTTATATAAAAACTTCAGTGTGGGTGTATAGATACAACTAAGATGCTTACTTTTAATGCTGCTCAAACAAGTAGTGGCAATGACTCAGAAGTTCTATGTACCAAGGAAATGGGATAAATCCTCTCAAACTGCGTGTCTCTAGTGTACTTGCAACAGAGAGAATTGTGTATGGATGAATACAATGATCAGAGACAGGCACTGCACTGAGATATGGGGGGACTGAAATTGCAAGAGGCATTATATGCAGCCAGTTACAAAAAGTTCTCCCGGAAATACTGTACACTCTGGTTCTGACTGTTATTCTCAAAAAGGATATTTTTGAACCTTTTCTCCTCTCATGCCCTTAGATCAACTGGTGACTGTTCCTCTTCTGAGCCCAGGCATCTCGTTCTGGTCTCTAAAATGTTAGTAAAACATTTACTGTTTTCTACCTCATGTTGAGAACACTACATCCAGTTTTGGGCCCCTCTGTACAAGGAGGACACCAGCAGTGTAGTTGGTCTGAGGCTGGAACTCTCTGAGGAGAGGCTGAGGGAAGGGGCTCAGCCTGGGGAGGGGATGGATTCAGGCACGTACCAGCAAGTGGCCAGAGGTGATGCAGGAGATGGAGTCAGGCCCGTGGTGCATGGCAGAGGGTGAGAAACTGAAGAGATTCTCAGGCTCCCAGAGCCCTGACTCACCCAGTTTGAGCTCACAGCTGACCGTGCATTGTGCAGGAGTTTCGACCAGAGCCCTCCTGCAGTCCCTTCCCACCTTATCCTATGATCCTGAAATCTCTATCTGGCAACTAATGATCATTCAAATATAGTCTGGAAGAATTCTCTAAAATGTTCCAGCACAGGTTATCTATAACTGACAATGCTGAAATTAGCCACAGGGTAAATAAAACACTACACTAAACAAAGGTGCATACAGGAAAAAAATGCCAAAACAAATTCTTTAGAATGGGAACAATGAAGAGTTTTTATTTTAGAATTAGAGCTACATCTTCTTGAAATCAAAAGAAGTGACTGAAAACACAGATATGAAATTTGTTGTGATTGGGGAGAATAGGAAGTAATATCAGTATCTCATAATCAAGTAAGATAGGTCAGCTGAAAAGTGCTTCCCTAATATTTGACTGCAGAAAAGTCTGTAAAGACTGAGGTAAAACAAGTGAGAACACAGTTCTGTGTAAACTAGGCAGAACCAGAATTTTTCTTTTAATCCCAGATTTTCTATAGCCTTGAAGACCAAAGTTCAAGGTTTAGGAAGTCTACTGATAAGTGCACTTGAAAGCTGAAAGCTCTTGTGAAGTATGCATATGGAGAAGGTCACACTACAAGCTGCGTGACTTTGAATTTTTGTCCCACCCAACTGCCTCTTACGTGTTTTGTAGTTTCTCCTCTGCCCAGGAGACTTTCTGCACAATGCTTTCCAATGCCAAAGTATTTGGGATCCCATAATGATAGGGCATCTGCTAGAAGAAGGAGCTCTTGATTTGAAAATCACACTTTCAACTAATAACTGAATCTTTTTCTTCACAAAGCACTATTTTAGGATTAAATTTTAGACAAATTTTCTTTCACACCATATAAGTTTTCAAAGATCCATAAAAAGAACAGATATTAGCTCAGAAAACGTCTAGAGTTATTTTTCTTTCCTTCTTTCCGAAGGTATTTGTCTAGCTACTTAAGACTTTCATTATCAAATAAGTGATTCCCGTATAAAAAGACAATCTGTGAAAGGGTTTAATGATTTTTTCATATGGACAGAATATAAACAGAATTTTACATGCACTGCACTCTTCTAATTTATATAATGCCTTCTAATATGAAGTTTACACAACCCTTGTAATCCAGAAATGCTCTACTAGATCATATGTTTTCTCAGATGTAAATGTTTGTAGCATCAGAACAAAGTCATGCTTCTGTTACTTCTTTCTTATACTGGTATTACAGTCTATTAAAAAAAAAGTGAAAAATCATTCACTTTTTAACAGGATGGGGTCTTATACAAAATATCTGTGCAGACCAAGACAAGTTCCAGTATACTGTGCTTTAGAGACAGCAGCCAAGCCATAACAGCAAACATTTGCTTTTAATGTGATGAAACCATGACTATGGGAATTTACATTTGGTTAAATGGTGGAATTCCTGCAGGAAGGTGGAATTTGGGCTATAGGCATAAATGCAAAAGATTATCCGATTACATCATTTGGCAAAGAAAGAAGGGGAGAGTAAGCAGTGAGTCTAAACAAACATAATTTCTCATTTTTATTCTACATTATCTCCCCAAAATTAGCCACAGACAACCATGATTTTGAATTCTACTTTGCTGTAATGGCTTGCTAAGGAATACTTTACAGTAAATGTATTATGCTCACTCAATATACCCTTCAGCTATGAAAATTTACCAATTATATTGCTTTTTAGATAAGTTCGTCCTTTCTTCCCCTGCTCCATTTCCCAAGATTCCTTAGATTTTTCCTTTCTCTCTGATCAAGGATAGCTTAAAAGTTAGGTCCTCTATCACCTATCTATTTTAAGATACAAGCATAGAGAGTCTCAATTCATAGCAATAAAATTCACAGAATATCCAAGTAAGTCCAAGTTGTTGCTCTGAAGCAGCACTGGGAAGGACTGGCCCTGACTGAACAGGGAATATCAACATGTGCTGCTGACAAATCTTAGATAGCTGCAGTGGCTCGTCATCAGAAATGAGGATAAGCACATGGCCCCCTTATGTTTAAGTGATTTGGTGGTGCTGTATAAATGTCTCTTATCAGAACAGGATTGCTAGCATTCTCTGCTTGTGGGAGAGTTCATTTTCATAATCAAATTATCAGATGTAAAACTAAAGAAAGACCCTGTGAGTTAAGCTGAACTGCATGAACTCAAAATAGGACTTAAAAATTAATTACTTTTCATCCAGACCAGCAAATCTTGGGCCTTCTATCTATTCAAACCTTTCATCTTTTTATTACTCCCCACATCATAGCTCTGGGCTTTGAACTTCAGCTCCTCAGTTTTACCAGTGATTTTCCTACACACTATTGAGTTCTCAGCTGACACATTCTTGATAACACCACTACTAGGATTTTTTCCTCTTTCTATTCTAAAATGTAGAAGTCTCTGTTCTCAAAAGCGTTTAAAAATAAAAATAACTCTTAATTCTGTATTTTTCTTTATCTGCTTTTCAGTTGTAAAAAGGAATTATTTAAAAAAAAACAAACAAAAAATCTGTCTAAGCTGCTGATTTTGCTGGAGGGCAAGGAAAACATTATGCAGCTATTTGATGGAAATGTTCAAATGTGCTGATTTCCTTCACCTTATTAATTGCAACTGCAACAAAATTTTCAAACTTGGTGCTATGCTGGAGAAAAGCAGCTAACTGGTTTAGAAGTTTATATCTTTCAATAGGACAGGGCCTGCTTCCAGGTAAAGTTGAGACTATTTACATACCTGTATAAAGTCTTGTTTCCAGAAGTGTCTACTTGTACTTCCACTGAAGTTTACAATTGTTGTGGTGTGCTCAGCTCTTCCAAAATTGAGGACATATTTAAGTTTTCTGTCCACCTTTTTTTTTTATAATCGGTTGTAAAACCTGCACAGCTGAAGAGAGATTTGATTAGTGACAATTAAATAGATTGCTTAGAATGGATTAATACAGTACGAAAGCCATATACTAACTAAAAGCACTTTATATATTAACCCTTTATGCTTGCAGAAAGAAATTAAGGTAACTGAATCAATTATAGCCACTGTCACAGAGAAAAGGTCAATGTGGTGTTGAACTAACTTCCTTTTAACATACTTTGGTCAGTCAGCACAAAAAGTATTTAAACTGTGCTTTTAGATAGATTTGTTTGCTTCCGTCTTATAGGATGGTGACCTCCAGGACAAGATTTATATCCTCTGACTGCAAGCCAGATTCCTGTATCCTGTTTATTATTTAATATGTGCTCTGTAAAACAAGCACAATTCAAATGCTTTGCCGTTCCATCAAGAGTCAAGCCCAAACCCACATTTAGACAGAATGTAGGTATTTTATTCAATGATTATTTATTGATCCTGAAAGAGAACCAATGAAACTTTCTCCCATATGAATGCCCCAGTCACTCTGGTTATCATGCAGGAAGAAAGCAGAGCCTCTTTCCCACGGCAGATTGGACAACTAGTGATTGCTACAATTTGGAGGGAAGGGTAGTTAAATCCATTCTGGCAGAGGAAGAAGTTATGCCTGGATCTCTTACTTCCTGGGAGATGCTTTAATGCACATACTGTGAAAAGGAAACCCTACCACCTCTTGTTCTGACTGTTAAATGGCTCCTGTGGCTTGCTGATGAAAAGGCTGTTGGTCCCTCACAATGCAAGATCACAAATGGAAGGAAAGACATTCCTGCAGGAAGAACTGGGTTTTGAACACACCCACGTACCACTTAGGTCTTAGTAGCAACCACCAAGAATTTGGATGGTTCCCTGCTCTACCCGTCATGGGCTGCAGAGTGAGCCTGGGGGCACAAACTGAGGCTCCCACTATGCAGGAATTTGAGTTTCATAGCCAGCCCCCACAATTTAGCCATTTTTCCTTAAAGCTTCCTCTCCCACACGTGACTATATGAAATTCAAGTTTCCAGTAAATCTTAAGCAGGCTGTTTCCAAGAGCCACTACTCCCCTGGACGTGTAGTATGGGTAAAAGAAATAAGGACAAAATTCAGCAGAAGAAAGTAAGAAAATCTCCTCCAAAAGTGCACAATTTTCCATAGGATCTCATTATATAATAAAAATTTCTGCCATTTAGCAGGTTTAAATTACCCTATTTATCTAAGCCTCTCTTTTTCTTTCTTTCTCATTCTCTCTCCCTGGTCACTATTAACTCTCTTTGTAACACTGGTTGTAGCATGTGAGTCTGTGAAGAAGTGAGCAATGCCCATTTCCTGCACTGCAGACTATCAGCATCTCCATCTTGCCGACTCAGTTGCAGTTGAGCCAAATACTTATGACAAACAGAAGCAATTTTTTTAATTGTCTTTTTTACTCCTTTTTTTTAATTTCCTTTTCTGCTTCTATTTTTGTTTTCTATGTTCTGCTTTCAAGTTCATTTCTTTCCTGCTTTGTGTGCATTTCTCATCTTCTCTCCAACTTTACATTTCCCTTTCCCTCCCTCCTCTCACATTCACATCTACTTAGGGAAGCATTACAATATCAAAGTATTGTTAACCTGCAGAATTAGAAGTACAGTGTGGCTCCGGTTAACCTTGGTCCTTGTAAAACCATTTCATTTCCTGAAAACTACAATTGAAGATGCAGAAAGCATTCAAGGACATCTCTGTAAGCCCCTCCTACAGTTTAAATGAACAGAGGCTCCATGAATGCAGCACCAGCCTCTGCCTGCAGAGACAGCTGCAGAAATGGTGGTTCGTGACATCTTATGAAATAGAAGGAATACTGGAATATGGGATTCATGTTTTTTCTGCATAAATAGAGGAGAGACACATCCTCCTACAGAGTTGGGTTGGGGTTTTTTGCATAAAACAATTTGTTATTTAAACCACATGAAACTGCAGCAAATTAAGCTCATGCATATATATAATGCTGTATCTGAGCCTAAGTTTATGGTCAAGTTCCTGGAGCCAGCCGCACCCACAAAGCCTGGAGGGATAGACTTTCATGGGAACCTGGCTATCCCCATGTCTGAGTCACTCCTCCTGGCAAGTTCTTGGCTCAACCAACTGAGAGAAAGTGAGACTTAATGTGTAGGCAGTATGGATCATCTGGGACTTCTGGCTCAAGTAAATTAAAAAATAAAGTCAGTCAAATACCATTCTAGCAAAACTGGATCCCCATTGTATACATGGAGATTGGTGAGGGCTTGCAATTTTCTTTCAGTCCTTAGCAAAATAAGTTTTTGGCTCAAAGGCAACAGCCATATTTTAAAGAAGGGTGTTTTTCTTTTAGTACTCCTCATTTAGGTGACAGAATACTTTTCAGAGTATGCCTAAGTCTTCATTCAAACTGCTGGGAAGCCAAGCTGGAAATTTCACAAAATTACTTTCATGAGATTCCTGAGGTTTCCCAATCTTATCCAGGAAAAGAACAAGACTGGTTTTTCTCACATAAATATAAGACTGACCTTCAGTTAAACCAAGATATGCTATATCCACACAAAGTCCAGAAATAAAACAGATTAAAGAAAATGTGTTCAAATTTTGGAATAGTCTCTTTCCCAGCATTTTACTTCCACATCTGCTTTTCCTAGCCTGCACTCAAATTACCACCATATGAGGAAGGACACTCTTCTGCCTCAGCAGAAGTAATGAACAGAACAAAATCTACTCTGGCACAGCTTTACAACTGCATGCAAATAGAGACATTATTTCCCCCTTTAATCTTAGAAGCAAATAGTAGTAGTGTTGGTGGTGGTGACAAACACACAAATTTAGGTCAGGGGATTAAATAGCTGCAAGGATGGCTGGCAGATCACTCTGTAGTTATGCTGCTCTGAAAAGGCACTGCTGTTGGTTGACATGAATTTTGATGTTACACAGATATGTGTGTATACCAGCTGACTAGATTATCATGGAAAAATTATTTCCTAAGCATTTTTTTATGAGAAGAGGATAGGAAGACAAACAACAGCCATTTGTAGATTTATGTTCTTGGCTCATGGATTTTGACACAAAGTTTTGGGGGTTTTGGTATTTTTTGATGTCGAGCAAGTGAGTGATAACACAAGGACAGGAACAAAATGTGTTCTTAACCACCTTGCTGTTTCAAAACAGTGCTGGGAAGATGCTGACATAGCAATATGTATCAGCTGTGCAGCAAAACTGCTGAAAGAAACTCAGAGCTCTCATCTACAGCATTGTATCCACTCACTGGGTTCCTTAGGAAAAGGTTCTGGTTCCAGGCCACAGGCTTTCTCCAGGGGCAGTGGACACAGAGCCATCACGAAGCAGCTCACAGCTCTGGGTTTGTCCTGTGTACCATGTGTCCAGTTGTTTCACCCAGCTGGACTCTTGGCTAATGCAGTCACTGAGGTGGAAGACACTGGAGAGATGGTGCCTCAGTAACACAGGGAAGCACATACACGAGTTCATGGGATGTGACTGATGTGGTCACAAGGCAGTAATCCAGAATAGATGTACAAGTGACAACTCTCAAACAGGAAAAGAGTAGAAGACATCTTTAACTAATACTGAACAAGAAGTGAAAACAACTCTCTTACTCAATGCTTACTAATTAAAAACAGAATATGCTGACCTAGCCCTATATCAAAACTTCTTAGAACTTTTCATAGTGAGCAGATCGATGTTTTCATAGGCTTTTGATGATATTGGTTATTTATGGATGGCTGATCCAAAACGCCATTTGCAATAAGCTGGAACAGAAAGGCATATGGCTGCAAAGCACTGCAGGACAATGGTAGGAAAGATATAGTCCATCACTGCATCTTCCTTTGTAAGGCTGAATTCTGTATCCTGTGTGATCTCTGACAAATCTCATTTATCTCTACAGTACAGGTCTTCTCACTTAAAAGAATGTTAAGGCAACCTTAAACTCTTTCTGGGAATAAAGATTTAATTGAATATGTTGTTCAACCAAGGATACTCTAAAGGAAGTCCTAAATGTGATTATCAAATACACTAAAAATGTTCAGGGAAATGGAAAATATTTTTCAGTCAGCTTAGTTGGAAAATCCAGGCCAGGCTTTATAAATATCAAAGACTTCCAGAGAAAAGCCAACTGCTTTCCACTTTCTACAGGAAATTTTTGCTGTGTGATGTGTTGAGCAATGACTATTTAGATTAAGTTATTAATAAGTAGGCAATTAAAAATCACTGTTCCAAGCACAGTAAAAGTCTCTGCTGAGTGTGCATCTATGGTTAAAAAAAATCTAGCTAGTAAGTGGTCTCACAGACACTTTAAATTGGTGCAGGAGTGGGAGAGATGGCTCTGTCTTTGTGCTGATGATCACTACCTTGGTTGCACTAGCCTAAATAAGTGCAAGACCCTACAGAAATTTGTACTCAGGACCTGATCCAGTCAAAACTTAATCCAGAAGAAAAAAAAAAGGGAGGAGTGGATGGGAAATTAGTTTTCTGTAAGGAGCAGACTCTCTTTTTGGCTTACTGTGGGTGATTTGGTTTGGAAACAATGAAATACCTTCTTCTGCTATCAGCTAGACTTTGTCAGTTTAAGACAACAATAACCCAAGAGTACTGCAAGGAATAAGATGCAGAACAATCCAAGAAACGTTATAGCTCCTTAAAGGTAAGTAAATGATGGAATGTAATTTGGAATAGAAAGTACCACACTGATCACTGCTTATGAAAGGTGACATTGCACTAGAAGTTTTAGAGAGAGTGACACAGATTGTTCATAAACAAGAGGACAAAAAGGAGAAGTATCTTAAGCCAATCAAAGGAAATACTTTTTACGAAGTGTCTAATTAAACTATGCAACCCTTTTCCACAGGAAGTAATTTGGGACAGCACTTTAAAAGGAGTCATGAAATGACTGGACTTATGACTGTGAAAGTCATTTGGAAGACAAACTGAGTCTTATGCCTGCAGATTTACATTTAAGCAAAATATATCAGATGGAAAAAAAAAAGCTTAATACTGTAGAAGCAGCTGGTCCTAGATCTATCTTCAGGGGTATTTCTTACATCCTTCTGTGAAACTTTGGTTGCTGCTTATTGCCAAAGATCTGTGTCTGTCTGAATATTTTTAATTTGATCTTGTATGGGAATTACATTGCTCCTTATAAAACAAATAAAGGTATCTCATGGAAGCCTCTGTCACGCATAGTTAGAGAATTCAGCAGGAATGATCACAGGAGATCATCAAGTCCGATGTTCCACCTAAAGCAAGGCAAACTTTACAGTTACTGATCATGGTCTTTTCCAGCTGAATTGCAAAAATCCCCAAGGGCAGAGGTTCTACAACTGCTGAGGATCTGTTTTGACTGCTGAGCCATCCTCACCGTGTATTTGTTGCTCACCTACAACTGAAGTCACAACCCTTATCACATGTTTTGACCATATCCCCTTGCCTTTTTACTGTACACCTCTGAGAAGGGACTGGCTCTGTGTTCTCTCTAACCCTTGATAGCTGGAGGGATATTGAAAGGCTTCAATCAGTCCAGAAATACACTTTTCCCTTCTAAGATGCATTTTTTAACCTAGCAACATTATTTAGACATATTTGCAGGTTACAAACTTCAAATTGCAGAACAGATTAAATGGGATAGAAAAGTATGGCTACCTTTGCCACAAAATTTCTCATACTTTGTCTTTTAAATCTGCCATCAGTGTATTTTTGAAAAAGTCATGCTTTAATTCAATCTAATTGTGACCTCTTGAAAGTTAGGAAATCAATAGTCAAGAATTAGGTTGACCAAGCATATTAAATGAAATTTAAGGTCCTTCTTTGTACAATTTGTGTTTGGGCCATAATCTCAGGGTGACCTAGAAGGTGCACTGTACTACATTATTTTAGACTGCAGACTTCTGTCTCTTTCCATCCCAAGGACAGCTCTTTTAAGACACTCAAAAACATGCTTTCAGGATGCCTGTTCTTGACAGTTCAGCTGCAGGAAAGATAAATGAAAAGAGGTATTCATCTTTTAAGTACAGGCAGGGATGTTAATCTTGTGGTTCAGAACTGACAGTTTTTCTTTTCAAGTGTCATAGACTTGAGCTCTGATTACACACTCTTCAGAGGCTCCAACAAAAGAAGCTCTTGTTTCATCTGTGCTTCATGCTGTTGGTCTATTGTTTCACATATTCATTTTGATAAATCCTTGAAATTAAGTTTTTGTCATTAACAGTGGAAACAATACCTATGTAAACAATATTTTCTAAAATTCTATGAGATTTAAAAAATGTTCTACCAATTCAGTAAGATTCCCAATATTTCTCTCTCATCTGTTTTATAGTCTCTACCATGTTTTATTTAACAATGCATCAGCAATTCTTCTTTAATACTCTTTGGTCCAGATTTCTACATACCAAAAACATTAGACTCTCTTACAATCCAAGTAACCTACATCAAAAATTTGCCCAGGGTTTTTGTGGAAAGCATTGGAAAGGCTTTCATTTTGTTTGCAATGAACAAGAGAGGTGTGGTGGCTAGTCTTGCTCCTGCTAGCCCTGAACCTGACTGTCACAGCCATCCCCTGCTTCGTTGTATTTGATTATTAAATACCTAAGAGAGAGTTCTTCAAATGTGAAAGTAATTGATTATTCACGTGTGCTGTGTTAAATACAGTAATTGGCAACACAAATTGTGTGCAAAATTACTCCTTAATAGGTCTTGAACGTTTAGCTCTCCAGCTAGTTTGTGGGATCACTGCCAAATCCCTCTCTCCTGCTGTTGACAGCTTGTGGCAACGCTGTGCAGAGTTCTTCACACTACATTCCCTTGTATCCCAGACATTATCTAGAAATCTAGATAGCTCAGTTTTGAAAGATGGCTCCAATTTTCTCTCACTTTCTTTCATTTTTAAAAGAACAAAAACCAAAACAGTGTAAGACAGAAATTTCAAAATCTCCCGAACTCAGCAAAGCAGTACTTCATCTCCTGCATCAAGGATGTTGTGCATTCTATGAATTGACATAATTTCAAGTGACAAAACAGAAAACAAACCCATTGCAAGTTACTGAATGCAGTGAAGAAAACTGACTCAGGAAACTCTTGAGCTTCAAAACAGTTGGAGGTTGGGAGTGCATATTAGCATGCTTGTTGCTTTTACAGCATTTTTTAGGCATTAAATGTTACCTCCTACTGGTTAAAAAATTTGGCTTAACATAGTGTGGTCATTCTTATGCTCTACATCATAATGAACATTATTTCCCTTTCACTGAGTCTTTCTACAATTATCTCATTACCTACTTACCTGGGTCTCATTCCAAAATTATGCATATGCATCCATAAAAGACTGCAGAAACCTTGTGGGTGATTCAGCATTAATCTCATACAGTATTTATCTTCTCTTCCCTATTAAATCAAGCCCAAGCCTAAACAGGTGCCTTGATCATAACCACATCTACTCACCTGCCTCTCATCTCTGCAGCAGGAAGACTTTGCTAATAAAAAGCACAACAGATTTTTATGTCTGAAGAAATGCAAATATTGGAGTTTATACATTCTCACTCTATTGAATTAACAGTGAGCTTGACACAGGAAAGAAAACAGGAATAATCACACATGCAGACTACTGGTAAAGTGTGCTCTTCAAGTGCTTTCTACCACAGACACTACTAAACAGGGAACAACAGAAAGAATTAAGTTCTGACAACAAGTTTATACATGCAATAAAATAAACGGGTTGTTTCAACACAATTTTGTTGTGAACACAGAATTTCAGCCTAGGAATTTACCTTTAGATGTGGAAGTACATTCTCCTGTATTTATATGTTTCTTTATCTGCTTCTACAGAGATACCACATTTTGGCCGTCAGACAAAGCAAGTAGAGCCTGATTCTTCCATGTTCTTGCTTTTTACTTCACCTCAGACAACTTGGGAAAAGTGACTTATGCTAACATTGCCACACTTTCTCAAAATAAGTGACCTTTAACCAATGCAAACAAAGTCTTGTTATCTGCTCCATCCCTGCTCTGTTATCAGCACCAAGACCATTGTGACTGTGAACTAGAAGAAAAGCTTCAACAACAATGTGGCACTGGAATTGCATTTTGTTTGTAAGAAGGAAATTTTCTTTTTTTTTTTTCTAGAGCTTATCTACAAAATGTAAATTATCTCACTAAAATATTTATTTCTGTATGGTTTTCAGATAGGAGTGCCTGAGTGATTATTCAACAGTGAAGAAACATGCTGTCTTACCTCACTACTGCTATGATGCATGGATACAAATGGATGGACAAAATATTCAATTTTATTTGAAAGGGAAATCAATAGAAATAATGGTAAGTATATTTTTAATGAAACGTTAAAAATGGAAGGCAGTTGTGTTTTAACCCTATTTTATATATACTTCCCTGCTATTGAAACAGGCAAATGAATGCACCATTTGTGGTATAGTTTTGTTGTTTAAGCCTGTTAGTTGAAGGTCAATACCACTGCCCCACGTTCTGAAGTTCTCTATTCAGTTGCATGTTAGCAGTAGTACCAAAGGATCTTGTGCTGTTTTCTTCCCTGTATACCAAGTGCGTGGGAATGTAAAAAGCTAGTTTAATCTACCAGGCCTGACTAGCAAAGAGGCCCTGTGGCTCAACCAGTAGCTGTGTCATGAAGTCACTGTTAAAACTGATAGTCTCCATCACTGTAATCTCTGAGCCCTCAATAAATATGAAAGAACAACATAAATTATAACAGTAGGACATATGTGGGAGTGTTCAAAACATGACATCTGTTGGAACATCTATGCCACCATTTCTTTCAGCTGCTGAGAGCAGATGTCCCATATCTGCTTCTCATTCAAAAGAAAGGAAAAATATTTAGGAGAAAAAATCAGCAGCATTAGGTCACAACATTTTGTTTTTTACAATTATGCACAGCAAAGAGGACTAAAGTCATTTTAGTTTCCTCATATGCTCCTTTCTGGTTCTTTTAACACATACAGATATTTGTTTATTATTGCAGTGAAAGAAAAGGAAAGTAATTTTGTCCTCCTTCAAGTCACATCAGCACAGAGTCCCACACCCACTGTCACATCTGCTTTTAAAATACAAATTTGTCTTTTTTACAAATAAATCTTCAGTTAGTCCTGGCACAAATCTTTGGATTTAAATGTCCCAATTTCCTTGCATTGCAAAAAGCAAAAGGTGCTCTTGTAAGGGTAAATTTTCAACCTGTCAAAAGATCATTTCATTTGCAATGAACCTTAAACAGAGCAGAAACACTGAAAGGAACCAAGGACATAGTAAGCAAGGGGAACTTCCCACCCTGTGTCTCACAGACACACATTCAGCCATTCCGTGTACTTGAGCAGCATTAGAAGGACTCCTCAGGTGAGAAGGGCAGAGGGACAGATCGGAGATTTCCTACTTTTGTACCCAGTGGTTACCCAGGTACTTGGAAAAATACACTACAAAGATGCCTGGTAGCTAACAGCAAAGCACATCACTTTTTTTACAAGCATTTCCATATTTCTGTTAACATAACTTGCACCACTTTGATGGCAGGATATGTAGCATATGGATCCCAAAAGATTGTGAGGCTTAAAGACTGTTTAGCTGCACAACAGACAACAGAACAAGAGAGGGGGTTTCTGCTATGACTACTTCTCTCATTTCTTTTTAAAATGTGAAGTGGCCTTCAGAGTATAGAATAGTGTCAAAAACTCTGTGATTGATAAGTTGAATGGTCTAGGTAAAATTCAGACTGGTTGGTATGACAACAGTTTTTTGACCCATCTTAAGGGGTGTGTGTAGTTCTGGAGGGGATTTAGAAAAAACTACAAGGATTATTTACTGCTATAGAGAATGTCTGATAAAGGTAGGCTCCCAACAGCACAATCGCTAGTTTTTTCAAAGAAATAAGAGATGGCTTGATTAGAGTATGTGGGGAGAATGATGTAAAAGGAAAGACAAATTGGATTAGGAAGTAAGCCATGTAAATATGACAGGAAGGGCACCACTAATTACCAAGGGCAATTGCATATACTCTGTTGATAATGAATTTCCAGATCAGATCCCTTACAGGGGGACATGCTGAGCTTAGAGAAATTACTTGGTCCAGCACAGCAGCAAGTCAATGAAGCTGAATGACCTGTCCCATTCAGAGACACCAGATCATCATTTGGCATTAAATATCATGATCAGGCCCTGCTAGTCCCTGAAAACAGGAGTAGCCTATCCCTTCAAATACAAGGCCACTTCTCTCCAGCAGATAACAGCACATCTCTCATAGAATATATTAACTGTTCCCTTCAGTATACCTAAAAAATTATTTGAAAGCATTCTTGGAGAAGTTTAAAAAGTATATCTTTTTCTTTTTGAGCTTTACATTTTAAGGAAGAATACATCCTGAACTGACTTCAGGAAGTGAGATTTTGCAATTACCTGTTAAAATCCAGACTCACATTTAGCATTGCCCCGTGGCATTGTTGGACTAAACCCCTGCTCTGAGTACAACAAGGCAACAGCTGTGTTTGAGCACAGACCAGACAGGGGGAAATGCAGTTCTATAGTATGTGAGGTGACTTTAGAGAGAAAACCTGAGAGGACCTGTCACAGCTTGTTGTTCTGCAGACCACTTTCTTGGTCATAAGGACAGGCCCCGTGGCAGGTACTCTTACCTAGACCTCCAGGCAGTTCTGAAAGCACTTGCTGGGCTGGAGCTGCTGTTCACAACTTTTTGCCAGGGCAGAGGCTCTGCAAATTGCTTGATGAGAAATTGTGCAAGGAGAAGCAATATTCCTTCTGTAATTTTCAATAAAAAGAGAAGTTATTTGACTGTGAACTTCTAACCTCCATAGGACAAGTTTGTACTGAAATGATTAAGTGCACTGGAAAATACCGAGAACTAGGCAGTGGGAGATCCCCTGGAAAGACCCTCCTTTGTGATTTTTCTGAGAGGAAGCTCACTGCCCACACAAGAGCAACCTCTCCTAAAATAAGCACTAGAAGCTCTATATATTCACTTAGTGTTTCTGGGTGAAAAACTGGCCCTGTTGTAATCACAGGCCAACTCCTATTGACTTAAATGACTTAATACCTTAATGGAGATCTTGAGAGGGCAAACAAGCCATGTGGACATTAAAGTCTGTATCTGTATCAGAAGTACTGGTGAAACCAACAGTTGAAAGGACGCTGAGAACTCGTGGAGGAATTTCCAGGAAAGACTACTCAAGAACCAAAGCATTGTTGCAAGATGACTCTTATTTCATCTCTCCTCTGCATAGTCCACAGGAGAGGGAAAAACAGCACAGGAAATTCTATGCCCCTTCTCCAAGTAGGTCTGTCCCAAGGCCACTCAGAGGAGGTGTAAGAAGGCAAGGCATTCCTTACTGGATCTCACCAGTGACCCAGCTACCACAGGATGTCTCCAGCAGTGAAAGGCACTATTCCAGGACATCATACACTGGCCACTTTCTGTGGTAAATATCCTGAGGATTTCTCAGCATCAATGGCCAACATATGAGGGATGTTATACAGTACATTTCTGCCTACTCCCTTTTGTATTTGTTTACAGACCTTTAGCCCATTATTTTTTCCACCCCAGACCCTTCTGCAGCAGCTTTCAGAAGTTCAGCATTCACACTCTAAAGAATTACTCTATTATTTTTGTTAAAGCACCTTCTCCTTAGTTTGTGTGTCTTGTAGTTCTGGATTTGTGTGGTTTAGCAAACAGCAGTTCTGCATCTGTTGTTTGCTATCAACTGTCTTCACGATTTGGAAAACATCAATCAGAACTCCTCCTCCTTCAGAATTGTCTCTCCAAACTGGAAAGTCCCAGGCATTTTCATTTTTCCTGTTTTCCAGTCCTCCTTCTCTGTATCTTTCTTAGCTATCTTTCCTGCAATACAGACACCAGAACCATACCAAGTAGGCAAAAAGTGTATGCACCAGAGTTTTGCATAGTGGAAAAAATCATGCTTTCTGGTTTATTCACAAGACAACACTGAGATAGGCCTGACATTATTCTGAATAAATATGCCTGGCACCACCTCCAAGAAATTTATGTCACGGGCCTGTCAAAGCTCTCCTCCTCCTCTGTCTTCAATCTTTTCTTCACCCTCCTACTGCATGCTCACATTCCTCCAAGCCAAGTCCACACTGCTCTCCCAGTTTTCTGCTACACCCCCACTTTCCAAGCCTCCCTTTCCAATCTAGATAGACATCCTGCATGCACTGATTTACTGTGCACAAAGCACTGCTGAACACACTATGAAAAAGATATGGGAGGTGTGCACCACTGTCTCATCCCAGAGCCAGCAACCAAGAGGCACCTGCGTCTGCATTGCTGTTGGGAGCAGTTGTTACCATGTGTACAATGTAAAGACGTGTTCTTTTCACATTATCTCTTCTTGAGCTTCTATGTACAAGTTTGGAGGGGCCAAGCCCACCTTCCTGTGCCTAGCACAGTGGATCAAAATGCATTTCGACACCTCAGCCACAGAACCTGCAGCTTCCACAACTTTGCCTTTAGTGCTGAACATCAGCACCCAGATGAGTCAAAGCATGACTGCTAGTCAGAAGAAGGAGTGTAAGGAAGAATACTATCAAACTCCACCTCTCCTTCCCTCCATCTTTGCCTCTGCTCAGGGAGTCCGCTATTTTCACAGCCATTTTGCCAGCTGTGGAAATTGCGTGGTGAAAGAGGCACTAGTCAGGGTGAAGCATGCACACACCAGTTCTCTATTAAAAGGAAAGGTGTCAGGCAAGTGGCTTAGATTTCCACAGTGAGCTGCTTGGGAGGAGTATTTCTTTAGGAAACAACTTGGCCACCATTGCTGAGGCTGCACAGATTTTGCTTGTCTCCCCTGCCTTTGCCTTTAGGTAGATGCTGGCCTTTGCAGCTGGGGCTTCCCATGACACCCATATCTGCTGCTGCTAAGGATAATTTCCTTCCATAGTAATGTGTATTCTGACATAAGCTTAAGCAAGCATCACTAGGGGGATTTAGTCAAAGAAATTTACTGGTAGTTTTATTTTGCAGTGGAAATCCATAAAGCATATTTATCATCAGCTTATATTTTAAAAGAAGTGTCTGATTTGGCTTGTCACAAAATAACGGAATTCTGACATTGATTTGAAAATTTTTAAAGCCTACAAAAATACCTTAGCAGTCCTAGAACTAGCTAGACTATAACCCTGGACATCTGAATAATACTTAAAATAAAATGTGTCACAAATAAGCCTCAAGGTCTTAAGTTAGTTTAAATTTCTTAGAAATGCATAGTCCAGTGATTGTGTAACTTCACTGAAAGTACAGAGTTTATGGCAATTGCAGTGAAAAGAGAACATTTTCCAAATATTACCACAAGCAGACAAATTATATTAAAAACATTCATGCTGCAGAGTAATACAAAATAAAATATCACCTGATCAGCTCAAGCAATACTGATTTATATCTTTGAATTTACAAAGTGTCTCTGTACAGTTGCAATAAGATTGCAGTTTTACAAACTGATATTTAGTTGAACATATTTATAACACAAATTATACACTATGTACAAACCTAGTTCTCCACACAACTCTTTGTCCATGCTTCAACACAGAAGTGATTTACCAATTTCTAGGATGGGATTCTAGCTCTTCCTTTAATTTAAATACCAAAACACTTATCAAAACATGAAAAAAAGTCCATTTGCTATCACATGGCTCTTTTCTTAAGTCACTTGTTTGTTACCATATGTTATGGAAGAGTAGAACAAGTCACAGCAATAAATAAAATTGCTTATAATTGACTAAAGACATATTAATGTGATCACACTTTCAACCTGAGTGCTTTTACAAGACTGTAGGATCCATTTATCTTTGCTTGTCTTGACACGTAGATCAAAATTGCAACTGCAGGCACTGCTACTGCTGTTACAGATGAGAATGCAATAATCAATGGTATAATCTGATCTGGTTTTTCCAATCTCGCTGAAAATGGAAACAAAAGGAGAAAAAAGTTGTGTAAAAATTGCTTGAAACAGATTCATATATATCACTGTAAAATCAGTGTTATTAAAGACATTCATTTGGAACACTACTTCTGATTTCATGCACAACGCACATTTTTTGTGTTTTCCTTACACTTTAATTCCTAGCCACTGTGTTGGTCTTTAATTTGCTATGCAAGTTGAAACCCATCTGATATCATCTACAATGAAGAATACCATGAAATTAATGAAGAATACAAGAGGAATATCACATATTTTACCCAGGAAATATTTGGGTATGTTTCAACTTCCTGGAATTCATGCTTGAAGGTGAAGACCATGTTTTGAAAGCCCAATCTTTAGATATTTTTATGAAACAGAACTTTCTGTGGATTAGTCTCACTGTTCGTGTATGTGGACAGAAATGCAGTCAGGATTCATCTTCTTCTGGCCCTATCCTTAAAGCTACCACACCAACTAAGGTAAGAGAGACAATGACATCCACACTGAAAGGAGGTTATATACAGCTTATTCTGACCAGGTGTTCTATTGTTTGGTTTGATTTTGAGTGAAGATTTTTTTTTTTTAGTTTGACTGCAGTACTCTCCTGCAAGGACCAGTCATGAACTCATGCTCACCTTGACATAAAATTCAGTAGAAAGTACAAACAAAATAGGTGTAAGGCAATAGACCTACCTACCTACAACATCTATCTCAATCACTGTAATGTTTCAACCTTATTGAAAATATGAAGCTAATATATGCTTGTATAATTTTTGGTGACATTGTAGAGTATAGATGTTCCATTCAGTGACGGCAGAATAATTTCTCCTGATGGGTTTTTTTTCAGGACCATCTCTGAGGGTGTGTTATGGTATGAGCTACACATAATAGTGATATTTTCTCCACATTTAACATTTTTTTATATACTAACACAGTAAAATTTTGGGGAGAAACTGAAAAGAAATGCAAGGTAGGATTTAGCAACAAACAAGTGAAAATTCATGAGGTATCCGCAGCTTTTATACACAAAATATCAATCCAGTTACTGGACCCTACAGGAGCTGAGCATGTGGCTTTAGACACTACTCTGTCACAAGCTGTCCTTCACACACTGAAGCCAACAGCAGCTGGCAAAAAGAACATTTTATCAATTGATGGAGTATGTTGCATAACTTTTATATTATATGGAGCCTCTTCTTCTTTTCTTATTTCAAATTCACTGTTTATTCATTTGAGTTCATGAAAGGGCACAGATCAACAAACGCAGAGGTTGATATCCTCTTTCAACAGAAGAGAAACAGAGAAGGCAAAGGAAGGAGTCCTAGAAATGTATTTTTTTTTCACTAGGTTCTGCAATTTTACATCCTGTTTTCAAAAGATGGAAGTGGAAATACAAAAAAATTTGAAGCAGCAATTATTTTGTGCATCTACAATTCTGGACAGAAGTTTTCATTAGCATTAAGAACCTACCACTTATGAGAAGAACCTGTGCAATTCATTTCAGTTTTCTTAAAGGCAATTCATTTTTAATGAAACTGAAGATGTCATTCTGTCTGTGTAAAACAAATCCTAACATGAACTCTGTACAGCAGTTATAGTAGCTAACCTTTGACATAAAGTACTATGTGCTAAGACTGCTCTCCCTGTTCATTAAAGGTATGCATATGTATTTTCCTGCATCCCTTAGCTGAGCCCTGTCTAGGGTGTATTTGTCATTTACTGTTTCAAGGGTTGTGAACCCATCACCTATTTTTTTTTTTACAGAGTACTCTGAACAGATGTAACATCTGCAGATATGGAAGGAATGGTAACACTTTGTCCTTGTATCACTGCACTTGAAGGGAAAATCAAAAGTGTATTTTTTAGTGCAGCTATAAAAATAGTGAAGAACAGGGGAGAGAGCTGAATTAGTGGCAGAAGTGATCCCTAAGCTATACACTGTTGCTATGCAATAGACAGAAGTAGCAGAGCTGAAGCAGAAAAGTCTGCTTACTATTGAAAATGAAACTTCGCTATCCTTGCATCTAATTTGAGGAATCAGCATTTCTTATAGCTTAAATGCAGCTTGCAAGAACAGGAGACAGAGTTGTAACTTAGGGAAGAAGCAAGGAGCTGTAATACACTGCTTCCACAGAGAAGTTTCAACATGTACTTTCTCCTTGAATCTTTCGTATGCAGATATCCACAGAGACCTATATGGAAGAAGATACAGGCACTGCATACCTTCTTTACCTCATGCATACATTTGTCAGTGGGAAGGGGTGGTGGAAGCTCAGCTGACATAAGAACTTTTCATAAGCTACCTGTACTAAGGCAGATTTAATGCTTCATTGTTGAAAGCTTCCTAAATGACTTAGTGACATTAGGGCCACCTTTTAACTTCATTGACATCAAACACACAATTACCTCATCCTTCACAAAGGAGATCTGGACCTAAAACACATTAAAAAAAAAAACTTGTTTTCCGTCTTGTTTTACAAACCTTGAACATATAATTTCACAGCTTTTTCTTCCTTGCCAAATTGATTATAAGCTTCACATTCATAAAGACCCAGATCTTGGCTTTTCAAGTTCTGTATAGTTAAAGTTGCATTTTTAGAAATTTTCTCAGACTCCCCAGTGGTCTTTTTCTTCCACAAGATCACAGGAGATGGATTACCAGAACTAGTACATATCAGTGTCACAGTTTCTCCTTCTTTAACAGCAGCAGTAGGGATAACAGAGATCTTTGTATTCTTTGGTCCATCTGAAAGGAAGAGTCTATAGTTAATCATCACTGGATTTTTTAGAGATGGATCCAGCATGTCCTATTGTATGATAGGTTGTCAGTCTACTAAAGTTAATTTCTTTTTCATTCTCAAAAAAAAAAAGAAAAGCACACAGTATCAGAGATTCCATACAAACCCTCCATAGCCTGAACATATTAACCAAGTACTTCTAACCACATTGATCAGTTTCTCAGTCATTCTGATCCAAACTTAATGGTCATTAATTACAGATTTCATGATTTTGTTTCATTCATCAGCACTGTTCCTTTCTTAGGGAAGAGCAGAGGACTATTTTTATTTTGTTGTACTCATAGGGTTTTGTTTAATTTGATGGTTACATTTTTGAATGAAAAATTAACTATTTCTAAATGACTGGGAAAACTTTACACATACTTACATTCCACATTAAGTGTTATTTCACTTTTACTGTTCCCAAACTTATTTTCTGCTACACATTCATAGTCCCCTCCATTTAGGAATGTCACAGATGGAAGAATAATACTCCTTGCACTGTTAGGTCCCATGTCTGCACTGTCAGATTTTCTCCTCAAAATAATCTTGGGAGGAGGGTTACTCTCAGCTGAACATTGTATGGAAACATTTTCTCCTTCTTGAACTGTTGTAGAAGGTTCAATGGAGAGTTTTGTAACAACTGGAGCACCTGCATGACAAAAGAAAAGGCTATTACACTAATGCAAAGGTACTCAAGATGGAGAGGGATTTAAGAAGGCAGGAATTGCTCACTCAAGGGTCTGTTCATTTTGATTTTGATCCCAGACTTCATCTAAGGTCTTTGGCTCTACTGAAATACTATCAATCAATCAACATATAAGTACTAAAATATTACAACAACAATAATATTATTATGTCCAAAACAGTTTTACCATTAAATAACAATTACATTTATTACTATTTATGACTAAGACTATCAGTTCAAAGAAGGAAACTGTGATGTCCCTGTGAAATTACTATGTACGTTGTATTTCAAGGAAAAAACAGTGCATGTCTCCCCACCACTTTCTCAGATTCTTTTACGACTTTGAGTGTTGCATTGTGGGAAATATATAGAAGTGTGCACATACAACAGCAGTGCAGAGAGAGATAGCTGAAAATTAAGTATAGAAAGAAAAAGTACAGCCCACAAAGAGCAGCCATAAATTGAAGCTGAATCCTGAAAGAGATCTGCAGTTAGGTACTGGATAATACAAGTTAAACTCAAGCAGACTTGTACCTTGTATAATAATGTCCACAGTTGCTTTCTCTGTTTTATTAGTTACCAGATTAATTACTTCACAGGTGTACAGTCCTGAATCATTGAAATGGACATGGGGAATAGAAAGGACGCTGTTTTTTATCAGATGATGAATGCTTTCTTCAGCCAAATGTTTTGTCCAAACTATCTGTGGTGGTGGGTTACTCTCAGTCACACAAGTGAGTTTCAGAGAGTCTCCTTCCATTGGTGAGTTGCCTGGAGATGCAGTAATGATAGTATTTCGTGGACCAACTGAAAGAGAACAAAAGAAAGATGGGATCAGTAAGTAAATGAAGAATGGCATGCACATCTTTAACACTAGCTTATCTAGAGGTGTATTTCACAGAATACCCAGGAAAAAAATGAGGAATGTGTGTCCCAGTAACACAGTGGAATAATTTTTCCAGACTTGATAAGACATTTTGCTTGCAGCTTTGAAAGCTAAACTAGACAAAATGTGTATAATTTTTGTTTTACTATTTTTTTTAATCTCCATATTTTTTATGACTAAAATTGGAACAATACAATTTTAAAAACATTGATCTGCATCATGCCATTTTTCTTCTGGTCTTTACTTTCTGACGGAGCACCAGTGCCCAAAGTAAGAGAATGAGAGGAATTACTAAAGCATTGCCTAACTTCTGTCATGAAAAACAGTGGGTATTTACAGACTCAGTGACTGCTACTGAATACAACAGAAGTCAAGTGAATACAATATATTATCTACATAAATAATGTAGGTAAGAAGTGCAGATTATAATTTTTTTATAATACACACTTTGTAAAGCCATTTCACAAACTTAACATGGTTGGTGTGAAAGCCCTAGTACAAAAATACTTACAATTGGCATTAAGTTTCTGAGAAGATACTCTTTCTTTGGGTTCAAAGTTCATATTAGCAATTGGTAGCCTGGCCACACAGGTAATCTCTTTCCCAATATCTTCAGCCATAGGATGAAATGAATGTGCCACAGTTTTGGTCTCTGTGTTTGTGCTGTCATCTTCATAAAAATTTTTCTCATGAAGAACATGTTCATCTTTCATTAGGAAAACTTCCAGGTGATCAGAAGGATACACATCAGGAATTTTACAGATGACAGTGACTGGTTCTCCAGCAACTAAGGACGGGCTGATCTCAATGATAGGATCACTGGGGAAAGCTAAAAGAATAAAATAAATTTCTTTAGTCTAGCAGAGATGAATACCAGGGTAAACATAAGAGCAAGATCCAGACACCAAACATCTTGAGTTTAGAGGTGTTCAGAACACGACATTCTATCAACTTTATTACAAGACATATCTTGGTCTACAGGTCCTTTTTAAGCAGTTCATCTTCTAACAGGAATTTTATTTGTACAATTGCTGAAATATGACCACAAAAGATCTAGTAAGATTCAGCACCCAGGCAGAGATACTGGCTTTGATTTTTTTCTTCCCCGGCTCTGTGAAGGCATTCAGGCAGTGTATGTTTTGGCTTTCAAGAATTACCAAGAATAGGAAAAACCAAGACTAGTACATATTATCTTCAGTGCAGAAAGCTAAGCAGAAAAGGGCTAAGAAAGTGTCCTGAACAGACATATAAAGGAATCTTACTTGGAATATATGTTGAGTTATAGAAGACTCATTATCCTAGAATTAAAAGTTAACTAGTAACTACATCTACTAGAATTTATTTTTCCATCAACATGTACTACTTATAGAGAATTTTACATTTTTACTTACAGTAAAGTTCAACTTTGACACTCTTCTCTTTTTTCTCTTTCTCATCACATATGACAGTACACAGATAATCATGAGAATTCACAATGCTGACTGGATTCATAGTCAAGGTAGAGTATGTCCTATGGTTGCTCACTTTTCCTCCAAGGGGGTTGTCCATTTGTGTTCTCCAGGAAAAACTTGGTGATGCACAGCCAGTAGTATTGCAAGTGAGTATGAGTCTTTCTCCAATCTGTGCAACAATTCTCTTAGCAGGTATAATCTCCATTTCAAAAGCTTTAACTACAAGAGGGAAAACATACATCAATTCAGCAGTTTTCTCAACTTTTATTTTCCTGTTTCTTCTCATATTCCACTGTGACACGAGGTCTTTATATTACAAGCTTACTTTATACTTGTGTGGAAGTTAAACTAATAAAGCCCATACAATTATTTCCATATCCAAAATGCCCCATAAACATTGCTATTTTTGTAAAGTATAAAACAGACTCAGATGACTAACAGACAGTTTTCATGTATAAAACGGCAGAAACCCAATGCTGTCAGTGAAAATAAATGCATTGCCACAATATAACTTTTTTTGTCAAAAAAAATCTTTCTAAAGTTCTAAAACTTTATAACATTTGAGGGGAGAGGTAGTAGGTAGATAGCAAAGACAACAGCAGAAACACTTTCAACAGGACATTTAGTACCAAACTTGACTGATATTGTCAGGAATGACAGTAAAAAAATCAAACATGCAGTGATATACTGCAGTTGTCTCTAAGACTGCCTTTTAGCAAACTCAGTAGGAAACTGACTGAGTCATTGCAGAGCACAGAAAAGCTCAAAGCAAATGACAAAAAAAGCTTCCTGACATTTTGACAGAACTACTTAATTGACAGTTGTATTCACTGAATTGGAAAAGTAACTGGAACAAAGAGAAATACAGATCACACTGTAAATTTTAGGTCAGTTTACACTTAAGAAAGTTAAAAACAAACAAAACAAGCACCACCAACCCCCCTCCCCAACTTACCAGTCCTTAACACATAAAAAATTACTAGCACAGCCTGGCTTGTTCTTCCCATCTCTTTAAACATTTGTAATTGCTGTTACCAGGTAAAAAAAGTAAATTCGAAAGTTTTGCTTTCTATCTTCTGTGATGAAGCACAGTGAGATCCTGCTGCTCTGCAACAGTTTATTACAAGAGCTCCAGCGTGCTCTATATAAAGGCTCTCCTCGAGGTGAAGTGGGAAATCCCTGGACGGGGAAATCCAGAGCAGAGAGGAAGAGACCCAATCGGGCTCAGCGCCCTCTGCTGCTTTTTTGAAAGCCCAGGAAAATAAATATTAACACTTGTGACTACAGTGCCTACTGCATTTTAAAGATCAATTTCATATCTGATCCTGTGAACAACTGATAAAATGAAACAATGTGGGCAATTCCATGTAACTGAATGCAACTATATCTCGGATGAAAAAGTTATTCAAATTTGCTTTCAGTAAAAATGTTTTTGTAGGACTGAGTCTTGAGAACTCTTCTGACAATGTTCAGCTCTGTAAATAACATTACATGACTCAGTATTCCCTTTGAAAACTGTGCTACCAGTTTAAGAGGTGACGTTACTCATGTTCCTAAGTATATTCGATCCCTAAAAATGAAGAAATAGATAACAGAATTCTAGAGAACTGACTTCATCAGCGTGAATCAAGCTCATACTGTTCAAATTAACTGAATGAACTAATATTCTCAATTCCACTTTACAGTGGATATACAAATCCAATTTGGAATATTTCTAAAGACAACTGTTACTGACTAATATAGCAAAAACTTTAAAAAAAAAGTAAAATTACATTTTCAGTGTTTCATTTTCAATTGGAAAATGCTATGAATGCAAAGAATCGATAAAGATTTCTAAATCTCAGTTGTTTAAGTATTGAACTTCTTGAGTAATTTAGGCACTACAGAGGGATCTGGACAGGCTGGATCAATTTGTTGAGGCCAATTGGATGAGCTTCAACAAGGCAAAGTGTCGGGTCCTCACAACGACCCCAGGCAGGGCCGCGGGCTGGGACAGCGTGGCTGGGAAGCTGCCCGGGGCAAAAGGACCTGGGTGTGCTGATTGAGGCAGCTGAACATGAGCCAGTGTGGGCCCAGGTGGCCAAGAAGGCCAATGGCATCCCAGCCTGTATCAGCAGTAGTGTGGCCAGCAGGACCAGGGCAGGGATTGTCCCCCTGTACTGGGCACTGTTCCATGTCCAGTTCTGGGCCCACCACCAAAAAAAGACACTGAGGTGCTGGAGGAAGTCCAGAGAAGAGCAATGGAGATGGGGAAGGGTCTGGAGCACAAGACTGATAAAGAGTGACGGGGGAAGGTGAGGTTGTTTAGCCTGGAGAAAACAAGGCTCAGGAGGGACCTTATCACTCTCTAAAATTCCCTGAAAGGAGGTTGTGATGAGGTGGGGATTGATCTCTTCTTCCAGGTAATAAGTAACAGGACAAGACAAAATGGCCTCAAATAGCACCAGGGAAGGTTTAATTTATACATTATGAAAAAATTTGTCACTGAAGGAGTGGTCAGGCTGCCCAGGGAAGCGGTAGAATCACCACCACTGGAAGTGTTAAAAAATGTGTGGATGTGGCACGTGGGGAGATGAACATGGCAGAGCTGGTTTAGTGGTTGGATTTGATCTTAGCTTTTCTGACCTAAACAATTCTGTGGTTATATATTGGTCAGTTATAAATCTCTAAATAAAAGCAGCAAGAAATTCAAAACAAAACATATAATTGTTTTTAAAATGTCTCCAACAAATCACTTGGTATGTAATAGTTTCGTCATTTGATGTATGTATTTTAGAAATACTACAGATTCAAATATCTAGTATATGAGTAATAACTTAAAAAATAAAGGCTGAAGTAACAATGTTGCAAATGTTAAAGAAATGTATTTGCTGAAAAGTTGGCTCTACATTGATATATGTTTTAAGCCAATCAGAGTTTATATTGTTAATAGCCTAATGCTATCTCCAAAACACCATGTTCAGGTGAAAGTTGTATCAGAGGATGTAAGGGTCCTGCTGGCCTACAGGGAGCATGTCTTCTCCAGGTACTGTTTTTTAATGCTTTTTACCTGACTGCAGCTGCTGCCATACCATTGCAGCCTCATCAAGGGATAGCTGGACAGCACAAGCTGCTACAGAAACTCACTGGGTAAAACAAGAAGCATCAACCATCTTCATACCCTCATAATAAACTCAAAAATATAAAAGGGATGTAGATTGTGAAAAGATAAATTTTTGATCTCAGGCAGAAAGTTAATAATAATAATAATAACAACGTCAAAACAACACAAGAATTACCCAGAAGACAACAAAATAGAAAAATCTGAATCATCTAGAAATGCCTAACCAAAATTCACTAAAATTCAGTGAAATTGCCACAGTGTATTCTACCATAATATTTTATTTTTATTATTACTATCATATTTTTTTTTGTTAAAGGAGAAGGAGGATAAGGAGTACAAGGAAGAAGTGGAAGAATAAAAAAAATCTCCTAAGTGTCACAAAATGCAAGTAAAATACTGTTCTGGAAGTACTGCTGTCAAATCCGACAATCCAAAAGCTGTTCTGAATAGGAAACAACACATCTACACAACGTGATTTTACTTCAGAGCAAATGGTTATGTTGAAGGAAAGTGTACTCTCTCTGTTAAGGTGCAAATAAATACTTTTAAATCATAGTCAGAGAGAAGCAAGAAATGAAACTCTTCTGCTTGAACTGCTTAAATAACCACAGGCTAAGCTGAAAGAGAAAGGGTAGTATTTCCTTGTTTCTGGGAAATCAGTTTCTAGACAGAAGAAGATTTAAACACAGGAGGCCACGTCCATAGGCTGGAAAATTTTTAATCAAATCCTTCATCAGATAACGTGAAATAGGAAATAACTCTGATTCTGCTCTCAGTAAATTAAACTGGACAGCTGCCATTACCTTTACTGGAGTTGGATCCTTACCAGAGGGACTATTATATGGAGTGATCAGGCAAATTTAACTCAGTTTAGGTAATAGCAGAGTTAGCCAACAAATATTACTAAAGGAAGTACAGATCTCCAAATTTTAAAAGTTTCTTAAAACTTTCTCTTTACCCAACTTCAAACACGAGCCTTCTATGTATTTTAAAAAGAATATGTACTTTACTGTCGCTCCTGCTATCCTCAGCATCGGCCTCCAAATAGGAAAATGAGCACCAAGTTTGCTTATTTTCAGAACTGTGTGTTCTGTCTGAAAACAAATGGAGATCAGCCGACAAGTGTCAGCACTTGACCTCTAGAGTTCAAATAATCTAGCTTTTTATTCAAACAGCAGAGGAGGATGCTGGGGGTAAAAATAGAGGATGCATCTACATCCACAGTGAGATATGTATTATAGGATGAACTGGAGGAAATCTTGACACATGCAGAGTGTAATGAAGACTAGAATGAAACAAGTATTATAAGAATATTACTAAAGTCAAAAAAGATTTTAAAAAGTTAAGCACTGGGATGTAACTATATTTTTTCCAATACATCTAGTAGTCAAGAGACTTTTCTAAAGCTATGATGGACAAAAAAAGATAAAACAATTGTGTGTCACAAAAGGGAGTTTGTAAATACTGAACACAAAATTTTTGGCCTGGCATTAGAAGACATAAATATCCTTCAGGAAACTGAAATTTACATCACACTTTTCTGGAACATAAGAAACCATTTCAGAACTGTGCTAAGCATTTGCTTTAACTTATATTTCTGCAATGCTGTTAAATACCTATATGATGCACTTATTAGTTTCCTCTAAACAAAAGAGATAACAAGTTCTTCATACCTTAATGAATTATTTTAACAAAATGCAGTTATCCAACATGTTATTTATCCAGCATTTATAACCCTTCTCCTGAATTTTTAATGTGCTGCACTGTCTCATGGAGGCTATTACATGAAAGCTGAAAGGCTAAACCGTTTGCAGAATTTGGGCTCTTAAAATCTTCACCACTGGTTTTGTGGTTTATGGCCAAGGACCTATGGGGAAGAGGGCTAATCCTTTTGGTAGAGGAAATCTAAGAAAAAGGAAGGTAGAAGGAAACTCACCTAATTCAATATTCTCTTTCCTGTGTCAGTGATAAAATTCTTCATGGCACTTCATTCCTGTATCTGCATCTAGAGCCACCATTTGGGATTTCTGCTAAAAATTCTCAGTGCTGGAATAATAGCTTCTGTACAGGGCCCCAACACTGAAACATATGCAATGTGTTCATTACTAAAGATCTCTTTGTCCCATCAGCTAGAGAGGACAGAGCCCTTCTGTGGAAGGCCTGACGTTCAGGTGAGAGGAAGCAGCAAAATCTGATCATCAGTTCTTCAGCCTCATATCGAAGAGATGTTGCAAGTTCATACTTAGGTGCCCCATTCAAACTGCAGCCCTCACACATCTCAGGGAAGAAATTATTGGGATGTGCACTGGATGTCAGAATAAAGAGAGCCTCTTACAGAGCTTCTAATGCTTTGCAGAAGCAGCTGGAAAGCAGAGCTTTCATCCTACACAAAGAGTGTCTGATACCTCTACAGCATGATCACGCCTGAAGAAGAAGGGCCAGAGGAATGTGCTATAACTCAAATGAGAACAAATCTCGGAGGGAAAACTTACGTGCATCAGCAAAGAAGGAATGCCCTTCAGGCACCATATCCAAGACAATACCTTTAAAATGGTCATCTCTTGATAAAGAAACTGAAAAAACATGAAGCTGGAGGACATGTATGAATACTGCTGACTATATGGCTAATACATGAGGTAATGATCGGCCAGCCTCAAAATTTTCAGTTGTCAGCAAACTCAATATCCTGCTATGTGGGTTATAAACTATCTTCTTCCTCAGAGCACCTGGATTTTTGGTTCCTAAAGCTTCCCCAACACTTTGCTTCTCCTGACTCCCTCCACCTGCCTTCTCACCACCTGACAATAATACAATCTCTGTATAGCCCCAAGAGGGGGAGGAGAGCATCACTGACTCCCTATAATTTTCATCTCCGGATGGAAAGGATGAGATCTACATGCAGATCTATTTAAAGGGTTGTGTCTGTTTCAGGAATTGTAACTTTGTACCTAACTACAAAGAGAACACCAACGCATTACCCTGTAACCCACATCACACCTTACAATTGTACTCCCCATCTAACTTGTCATCTACTGCAAAAGGAAAAAAAAGAAACATCTTAAGAAAGTTTTATCATCTGCTTCTTTTCCTTTTCTGGAATTTCTTAAATACTGTATGCAAAAATAAATGCATGTACTTCCTGCATTATCTTTCTCAGGCACCAGCTTCCCAGCTAGGACACTTCCTGTTTGGTTAGTCTGAAGGCCTACAAAATCCGCAAAGGTGCCAGATAAAACAATACAGACGTATGATAACTTGCATAGACTACAAAATAGCTAATTTCTCATTTTCTTCTATTCAGAGGCATTGTCTACTTCACAGAAAGAAGTTCATCTAATAATAAATAGAAGCCATTAGAGAAAAAAGTCCCTACTTTTTATCTTAGACTTTTGTTGCTGGCAAAAAACCAAGCTGTGGAAATTCCAAAACTTATTTCTGAAAAACAGAAAGTATGATTTTAGTGACTCTGAATCTAAAAGTGAAACTGTTGAATAGCCTTTAAATCCACATTTTTAAAGTGCCAAGCCCTGTATTCCAAGTCAAACTTTATTAGTTTGGACAGCTGAGCTCCTATTGTCTTCATAGTGACATATAGGTAAAAAAATAGTTGCCCTCCTGAAATATTATCTAGTGTATATCAAGAGTAAAATTCAAATATGAGCCTTGGAGTATACAAAATCTCTGGGAATTTTGAAGTAAAACTTCACACATACTTTTATTTTGATCCAAATATACCAAGACATATCAAAATAATTTGTTCTCACTGGAATGACACCTTTTTCAGACTAAACTAATTCAAAATAGGTAGGGTAAAAAACTAGAGTGGGCTTTGGTGCAATGTGCAGATGCTAGCTAGAACTTAGGACATGGCAAGACAAAGTCAGATGAAAACATTTAAGAAGGAATATGACCAAGTTACTTAAGTCCCCCAACATTCTCCATGAAATTCCAATACCACTAAATCTTGTAGTAGACTTTATTAAGGTCAGTATTTCACATGATCAGAATAAGTTTATCAAGACAGGGGTGGAGAATTTTTTTACCAAACTTTTTAATTACTCACCAGCAGCTGCTCTCTGATACACTCGTACACCAGTCACCTTCCCATTTCCCATGTCTTTCCTGCTCTTCAATCATGAGGCACAAGTATATCCCTATGAACCAAGAAACACAAAGGGGAATGATGAGAGCGAGGTCTGTAATAGACCATTCCATCTGAAATAAATGCAGAACTTGGATTCTTCTAGACAGGCCGCTGATAGCTGCACAGCTACTAATTGATTACCCCTCAATTTGTCTACCAGAATATATTCTTTCTTCTCTTACAATGGTTCTTATTCTGAAGGACTGTGCTCGGCTGTGTATTTTTGCTGTCTTATGTTATAGAAATGTTATCTTTGTTGTCCCATGGTGGACTGGCTCACTAACAAGTAGAAATATTATACAGATGTCAGAAAGGAATTAAATGACTTAACATTGCATAGTTCAAGAGTAATTATTTTAAATTCTTCCATATAGGAAGAATTATAGGGATTTCTCAGTTTATTTTTTTTAAGACACACACAAAGGAAATCTTTTTTTTACCTAGCTTTTGTCATTTATCCCTTTCTGGAAGTGCACTGAAAGTTCTACAGAAACTGACCCTCCAAACAGAAATAAGAGGGAATGAACGGATTTTTACTTTCACCAAGCCAAAATGACAAGTATCCAAGAGAAAGCATTTTGCAGTAGCAATAGATACGTGTTTGTGTGTCTGTACACATACTGATAAACCAAGTGACACTTGCAACCAGCTGCAAATCTATTAAGGATCTGGAACCTTTCTTTTATCTCTTGAATATGCTCTACCCTAAATTAAGAAACATGCTGTTCCATTACTTGGACTATTTCTCCCTTTCCTTTTTTCCCCCCTACACAGTTAGGTATCATCTTAACTGCTTTGTTTGTTAACACTTCCATGAAAAGAATATGCCAAAATTGGAGTGGCTAAGTGATAAAAACCATGGATGGCTGAATTTTCCTAGGCAGGAAAGGGTAAGGAAAATACGAGTTACGGGAATTTATTTCCCCTTCCCAGACAATTACTTGGCTGGGCATCAAAGCCCCAGTCCTTGTAGTCTGATAGGGACAACTGAGCAAGAATGACTTCCATAGTTGTGTCACCCTCTATCAGAGACTATGTTACTCTCTAGTGATAAGAGGCAACTTGAGAAATGTGACACATGTTTGAAATTGCTGTAAGGCAGGATAAAGGCCTGTGCTGAATTAGTATGAGAAATGTCTGACTTCCAACATTCCAATGCTTCTTAGCCAAGGATTCCTCCTGAAATTTCCCAAGAATTGTATGTGAATACCAAATCATAAGTAACAGATGGTTTAATGACCCTTTTGTCTGGTTAAATTTTGCCTTGTTTGACTTAATTTCTGACTATAGTTAGCTCCAAACCATGAGGAAAGATATTGGTACCTCTCTTTCATCAGCTCAGCTCCAGACAAATGCTCTGCCTATATGGTTTTCTGGCCAAGGTTCTCTCTCAGTTGAATGAAATCACTACTGACCAAGTCAGACAACGCTGCAGCTCCTGCCAGGGCTTTCACTTGGAAGCTGGGACATCTTAACAGGAAAGGGAATAATTCTGTGCTACCCACAGTTTCCATAAGATAAGGAAGACATAAATGTTTCAAAGGCAGTGTTGAATCCTTTTGTGGATTCAGGATCAAATCCAGGTAAGTTCTCGTAGGCTCATGAGCTGGAGATTAGTCTTACCTCTGCAACGCTTTTCAGGACTGAGGATATCAAGGATCATGGTGACTTGGTATTAGCAAGACCATCAGGATCAAGGCACAGGAAGTTCCAGAGACATGTGTGAGGTTGATTTCATTAAGATTATAAGTGGATTATTTTACACTGAGTTTCCTAGATTATTTGAATTAATATAATAAAATTATCTCACACTTAAAATAAATACACTTTAGCAATTCTATATTATTGATTCAAAGTGTTTGATATAAAACTATCACCCTATAAGTGATTTATTATTACATTTTATTATACTGATTCATCTGCTATAGCATCAAGATCCAGCTGCTGACTTTGCTTCTCTTTCACTCTCAGGTGTCTTGTACCATGACTATTAAATTTTGTGGCATGTAGGTATTTTTATTCTACCTCTAAAGTCAGCATATGGATCCTGCTGTAGCTTATGGTTTCACAAAATGTGCTGTTACATAGGAAATATATTCTATCAACAACTTAGGATCTCAGAAAATTTAAGAAAAATTGTTTCTCTTTAGCCTGAATATTGTATTTATTAATGGAAAGGTTTAGTTTATTTTGTATGCAATTTATTAATTGGAAAATTAATAAATTAAATTTAATTTTAAAGATTACTAGAAAAATTGCACATTTAACATAAAGGAGGACAAATTTTCAGGTGAAGTCTGCAGTACAGAATGATTACAAGAATGAACAGAAATTTATCACGAAGTTGAAAAGTAAGCAGTGTGTGTGTTTAAAAATCCATAACTGCCCAGGAGGAAAGCAATTACTAAATTAATCTGTACTATTTACTAGTTCCTACTAGCTCATCATATTATTTTTTTAATAAAAGAAACAACTGCATTTTAAGTTTTCAAAAGGATTGGGCAGAACCACTGAAAAAACTATTAATTTAGACTAAAGCTGAAGATGGCTATAAAGATGAATTAATGAGGAGATGACGATTCTGCACAACATTGCTTGTGAAGTTTTGCTTTGGTGAATCATCTGTAAACTTACCTCGTTGTTTTATTTCTTTACTCTTTGTAATAAAATGTAATGTTTCAATGAATGCAATTCTTATAATGGTACTAATCTTTTTTCATCAGGATTTGTATTGTGTAATGTGCCATTTAAGATTCTGTTTATACTTCCAATGCTGTTTCAGACAGAAAACTAAGACAAAAACTCAGACAACCAAGTTAGTGTTTTGACTGGCAGACACAATCACCTCCTGGACTTGACTGCGAATAGCAATTTTCTGGCACATAGCTGTAAAGCAAACCATTGTGAATAGCTGGAAATCCTGACAGGATCTAATTAGAAGAAATAGGACATAAAACCAAGCAAGAAGTCATCTGTGATTTTTTGGTAATCTCATGATAACCAAGTTACATCACTTGCAACAATTTCATAGTAACTCCTTAAAGTCACTGCAGGTTAAAAACAATGCAAGCCTAACTTGATATGTGATTGAGAACTTCCAGTTTCACCTTGTCTGTAATTGCTCACTGTGTCTCAAAAGCAAAATATCTACATTATTCAGGGAGCTCTCTGGAGCTCATGGAATGTCAAGAGCCTGGAGTGAAAGCGAGGATAGCCTGGATTGTCACATCTGGGTTTACAACACACAGAAGTGTTCAGGAACTGTGAGAGCAGCTTTATGCTTCCCATATGAACACGCAGGAACTACCCAGGAGCCCAAGGCAGCTTTAAAATCTTGCTGTTAAAGACAAATGAAATTTACCATTCCTAAAAATGTAATAATGCTCTACATAGAGATAAATTTCACAGGTTCTTCTCTGAGAAACTTCCTACTCAACATATGCATGAATGTCAGACCCTACCACAAACTTCTTTGTAAAATTTCCACATATTGAAAGGCTATTTGAAAGAGCAGTGAAACAAATTCTCTTAAATATCCCATGTTCTTCTTATGCTAAAGCTTAAAATCTTTCTAGGCAAACCAGGAATCACTTACTGTTGCTCCACAAAGCACAATAAATAATACAAATAGATAAAAGAACAAAACCCAGAAAATAGGTATTAAATAAAATTCTGAAAATGTTATTAAATAGTCTAGTCTTCAGTATCTCACATATTTTAGGAAAATTTTGTCTTATCAAGTAACTCAAATGAAAGGACAAATGGTGCTAGCACATACAGTTAAGATAAAACATGGAGAATATTCTTAATCTCTTATTCTTTTTTTCACATATTACAAAACACATTACATGTTTTGGGTTGGAGGTTATACTTTTGAATTTCTTACATCAAAAGGAAACTTTTTAATAAATAATTTCTGCTGCTGGTGCTGTTTCTCCCTTACATTTAGAACTATTTGCTTTTTATCTTTTCCAGCATATATTAAAAGAAATGCAAATGTACACCAAAACTTTTGACAGAAATGTCTGCTTTTGCAGGAGAAAGGGTTTTGCCAGTTAATTCAATATTTCTCTAAACCTTGGTAAGAATCATGGAAAGTAGGCCAGAAGCTGGCTAGTACCTGAGATGTCACTCTTACTCCCCCATACCCAGTATTTTTGAATTCAAATCCTGTTTGAAAGTGTTAACAAGTGTAGTTGTTACAAGGAGACAGAGATGGACAGAATATATAAACATCTAGAGTGGATCAATCTTTTTTTTTTTCAAGCAAGAATCCTATCTTTGACACTGGCCAGAAGCAGATTAAAAGATAAAAACTTGAGAATGGTGGAACTCTATCACAAGTGATAGAGTTTCTTCCACAGGGATTCAGAGAGAAATAGTCTCTTTGCATTGAGTGTTTTTGAGAGCATAATTTAATACAAGAAAAATCATATGAGCAAATGAAAAGAAACTTGAGAAATATCTAAAGATTTGGAAATACAAGTTTACTGACATGTATTTCTAAAGCTTATAGCCTTTTATAATCTTATCCTAAACTGCATAGAAAAATAGAAATCAATAGTATTAACTCACTATTTCAGTTAGAACTCAGGAATCACCTGCTCTCTTCACCTGCACTCTAAAACCAAGTCTGCCGTTTTACTCTCCTCTGCACTTCTACTGCAAAACCTTTTTCTCCATGCAACTTCAAATTTATTATCTCTGTCGTTCCTTAATCTAGAATGCCACTGAACTTATCAAACGAGCTCTTCTGAGCATCCCTATTTTGCACAGAGACTCTGTCAAACTTCTGAATTGTCCAACAGCTGTTGCTGCCTGCCAACTGCTGCTAATGCATTATTCCCTGGCCATCTCACAGTTCTGTTACCATGTTTTGGCTCTCCATCCACTGACTTTGCACTACAAGTGTTACAGAGCTGCCTATTGGTACCCACCTAAAGGTAAGATTTCCCTAAATGAATCATGTCATCCTCTTACCTAGGTTTTCATTCTGGACTAGTCAAAAGGCAATGTCCTCTTCAGCTATGTAATGACTTACTAAATGTTTTTTTAACACCGAAAGCATCACATTTACTAGTGCTCAAACTGGAATGACTGAAAGGCTAAGAAGCTACTTTGCTGACAAGGATTGGTGCAACTCAAGTAATGAGGAACATGATATTTAATAGAAGAACTCCTGCTATGCTGGACCACCCAGCCCAGGGCTCAAGCACTGAGCATGGCTATAGTTCAGAAGGTTGATTTTGCCATAACACAAAAATTTGCAAATTTTATCACAAAGAATAAACATCTTCACCTAAAGAGTGGAAGTAGGCTTTGCAAAACAACTTGAAAATCATGTCAAAACTGATCTCAAAATGCAAAGATGTTTCAAGTTAAATATACGAAATAGCAAATCTCTAATGCATATAGTCATAACCACTTCATTTTCTGTGGTGTTTCTTTCCATTCTCCTCCTGGGACAAAGCTGGCATTTACCATTTTAGTAGCATCTATTACCTCTCTTCAAACAGTTCTCAATTTTAGCAGAAAAATCTCTACCTTCACCAGAGATGAAACCTATCTACAGCTTCAGTCCTTTCCAAAACCCCAATGTCACACAGGGGAAAAAGAAAGAAACAGGATGTCCAAGTAAAATATACAAAAATAGGAAGAAGGTTGTTTATGAAATGGCAACCAGAGTCCTGACATATACAATATTCTCACTGTTTTTTCCTTTGCCATAAGTTTTCTGACCCATCTGGTTTTTTGTTTTGTTTTATTTTTTTCTGGTTGATTTATTCATCAGCTTTTTCTATCACTATGGCAAAGGCAAATATCCTCTGGAAGGAAGACCATCTTCCCTCCTCCACACTTCCTCCGGGACAGAGAAGAAAGAACATTGATTTATTGTCCTGACAAAGTTGGCCACCTGGACAGAGCCACCCATCATTTTCAGGGCAGGACTAGGGCGTACTCTGACAAAATTTGCCTGAGGAACAGATAATTTGCCACTTTTGCATTTAATGTAGGTGCAATGTCTAACTTGCAGCAATAATCAACAGCAGTTGCTTCAGCAGAAGAGGAAGACTGCATATAACAGGCCAAGTTCATCATGCAGTTCTTTAAATTATGTCCTTATTTTCTGAGATTATTATGTCTCCTTATCTGAGGTATGACTTCCTTCTTTAGCTTGTCTTACTTTACTGCAAATATTATTCCTTCAACAGTTAAAAAACACAAAATTTTTTTTAAAAGTCAAAACCCATACAGAATGAACAATACATACAAAGACTGGTAAATACTGGAGCATATAAATTTCTATTATTCAAGCATTTTGTCTCTGAAGACAGCAAGAAACTTCCCGAAAGTTTCCCAGCTACAAATTATTATAATAAGACAGTATCAGTTTCAGAAATCAAAACATACTTAAATCAAGGAAATGTGAAACATTTGACTGGAAATGAGAAGAATTCTCACTTATTAAAGCACAGTTCTTGCTAGTCTTCAGACAAGAAAAGTAATCTTCCTCATTTCATCTATGCTGTGATATTTATAACATTCAAACTGCGTGTATTTAGTTTGTGACCTTTATATTTGAACTCTAATTGAAATAAGTTATAGAAAGACAGAACAAAAAATATTGGGCAAAAAAAAGGAATTTAAGGTTTATGATGGTCTAGAAGTTAAAATTATTGCCATGTGAAAACTGATTTTTACTTTTTATACATTCCAACTAGATGTGGGACTTAGACCAGTTTTATTGAACTTCACTAACTTGTGAGTTGACACACGGACACCTACAGATATCCTACATTTCAGTGTTTGTATCTGCAGTTTAACCCCATTGAAAGGATGTTCTTTCCCAATTTTAAAACATCTTACAACACAAAACTTTATGGCCTATACTTATAATACCTAAGTGCTTTATGATATGTGAAATATATGAAAATATATCAAGACAATGAGTTATTAATATCTATGTGACATACAGACTAAATAAGTGTATGCAAAGAAGAAAATACATAGCTCTTTCTCAATATATTATCACTTCTTTTAAAAAAATTTTTACTTAGTGATTTATGTATGTACTGCAGATTACTCTTGAAAATGTCTTCTATAAGCTCCCTTTATTAAAGGTACATAAAATACAAATTTGTTTTCTAGTGCCACAAAAATGCTATATCTGCATTTATTTTGTCAGGATTAAGACTCATTTCAACAATGATCTTATTAGTCCCATTCTCAATAAGACAGAGAATGTATATCTTAAATCATCGCAGATATATTTAAATCTCAGTTAATTTAAAAACATTTTTCTTGATTTGCTGGTGAATGCCAATATCACCAAGTTGTTTGCATGTGTACAAGTGGAGGCCAAGGACTCCTGTTTCTGATGGAAACTGCCATTTGACTTGGCTAATAAGCTCAAAGGAAACGGAAAACACAGGGAAGTTAAAGACTTATCTGTAGTAGCAAAAGGAGAGAAAATGCTACAATATTCCAAGTTCTGCTGGAATACTTCTAGGCAACTCAAATGTTGAACCAAAGTATCTATATGCTGAAGTACATCAATCTTCAAAAGTACTGTATTCTCTACAGGGCACATAAAATCCATATACAAGCAATTAGGGAAGTCAACCTCAATTTCAGTTCTCTTTTTAAAAATGGCTGAAAAACATTTTTAGTTAAAAAACCATAAATATTCACCCATATCTTCTTTTGGTTTTGGCATAACTGCCACGTGTATTCTCCAACAGAACACAGAATTCATCTCCCTGATGCAGGTACACAATTGCTTTCAATATCCTGGATGACTTTTTTTCCTTGTGTAATACATTCTATTTCTTATCATATTATTATAGATTTTTTTTTTAGTTTATATTTTAGTATTATTTTTATAAATGTCTATCAGTTGTTGTGTAGTAAAGCATCAGAGTTTTTTATAATAATAATAACAATAGCATCATCAACAACAATATAGTATTAACTTGCGGGGAAAAAATTAAGGCAGTTGAGAGGTGCTAAAATTTTTTATTTGCTTCTCTATTGAGAAATATGTGACCAGAGTGATTTGACCATACAAACATGCATGAGTTTTTCTTAATGTGGGCCCTGTAAATCTTGCCACCAATCAGATACCACAGGTTCTTCATTTGCAATAACTTCAGAAAATTATTGGCAAGGATTAGCACTAGGCATTGAATTTTGATTCCTTTGGACCAATTCAAAGAGCCTTGTCTTCCTTTGGAAGGACTTCAAAACTATGAATAACTGCCGAGAAAAGCAGCCTTTGCTAGGAAAACTAATGTTAAAACAGTACAATGCAATAGGTCACTGGAAGTTTCCCTCAATTTTTTTTTATATGCAGCCTTTTGGGGAGCAAAGGGAGGTAGGGCCTTCCACTTGAAACAATAAACCCCTACTATGATACAGAAACCTACAGTTACAGAAACCTACGGTTACAGAAACATAGGCATTTCACACAATTATGGTAAAGAACATTAGGTGCTTTGGGAGTCTCCACCCTGAAACGGTTTCCTGTTTTTCCAAACCTTAGCTACTGATGCTAAATGCTAACAGATTTACTTTAATGCAGCTCATCTCATTACAGCCCCTGCGTCCTGTTTGTAAGAGTCAGTCACTGACTACACTTTATACAGGTGTGAAGTCTGTGCAAACTGACCACTGTTGCCTGCCAGACTAGAACCTGATGTGAACTTACTTAAGAACCTGTCTTCTCATTTTCACTGTGGGATACCTCATGTTTCTGAGATGCTACAGTAATAATGAAAAGCCTAAAAAATACACACAAAAAAAGGAATATTGAACCACTGAACTAAACATCTTCTAGTTCTTGAAGAGTTTGTTCGTACAGCTATAGGGTTAGTTTTAGACTTCAAAAACACTCATTAAACCATAAAGATACATTTACAGAAACACAGCTTCACAGAATAAAAGCAATTAGTCATGGATCAAATACTGTTAATAAAATGGAAGTGCTTTGTACTTCCAAACTTGTTCTAGTGAAGATGACTATTGATCAAAACACTTTCTTAGAAACTCCCACATCAATAGCTATATGTAGAAACAAAAAAAAATTACATAGTCAAATCTGTATTGACATCATTTGATTAAACACAATACATCTCAGGGTCCCTTCCAAAGCATAACTCTGTTCTAGCCCATTTTCTGTCTTTGATAAAAAGAGAATGAATCAGGCTTGCAAGAGACCTGGAGTATAGATGCTTAGGAAGTACTGCCTTTCCCAAGTTTTGTCTAAGAACTCAGAAGACTTTCAGATTACCTCAGATTTTTTTTCTGATAAAATATGAATTCTTTAGATAAAGATATAAAATAAGAATTTATCTAGAAACTCTTAATTTGCTTAGTGTATTATTTTTTTCCTGACATCTCAAGCAATAGTTCTCAAAGTACAGGCTGCAACAGCATGAAACCCACTTAGACCTGCACTCCTGCTTTACTGCATTAATTCAATTTTCAGACTTTCATGAAACCACTGCCCTCCCTCCAAAAAAAAAGTAAAAAATAAAAAGTAATTTTAAAAATCGATCAGAAGATACAAAGCCTCTCCAGTCCCTACTCATTGTCTTTACAGTTCATGAGTTAAAGCAGATTGATGGGAATTACTGTATTTATCCTATAAAGGCTTTTAGGCTTTGAGATATTATCTGGCAAATAAGACTATTTTGAAAATGACTGCACTTCTAACTCCACTTGATTGCGTAAATTTTACATACTACTAACTTCTTTAAAAATCACTACAGAATCATTTCCTAGGTAAAATCTGAAAATACTCTACAATCCCTTTAGATTTTTTCTTCCATCTAAGTTTGAAGAATGATCATTTCCTACACATATGAATGCCTGTGTACATCCATATTTTACAAATACAGCAGAAAACATGTTTTACTGTTCTTTCTTATTCCACCATATTGGAGTTTAAAACTACATCACCAGTATTTTAGCAAATTTCATGTAAAACAGACTGGTCAAAGCAAAGTCCCCAGTAGATTTAATGGTATATATGCTGCTATTACAAAATAATTTTTAATATCTTGCACCCAAAAATATATAGTTGTTTACATTACTTCTTGTAAGATGTTCCTTAAAACACTCACAACTCTACAAATGTTAACTGTTTTAAATTTTTTTTTACCAAAAGTTGAGTTATTTCCTAATGGAGGTATTATCCAAGTATTGTGTATGACCAGACCATATACACGCAAACACCATAATCCCTTCAGAGCAAATAAACATGTCTCAGCTCTTGCTTGTGTAGTATAGTCCTAAATGTACCTACGTTGTAGCTCAGCAGCACAGCTGGTTTGGTGGAGCTGAATTCCCGTGGTCTCTGTCAGTATGACATGCTAGGATTGAATTTCTGCAATGAGATATTTTGTTTAATATGGCTATTAAGGTTGCAAATCCACGTGCTATAAAATGGGAAAGAAGAGAATTCAAGTTTTCTTATGTTCCCACAGATTTTTTTTTTTCCCCAGGAAAACTTCAGTTCCTTTACTATAGGAGATAAATTGATTGTGGTAATGAGTGAGGGTTGGACTACCAAGGGGACTCTTTGCACCTGAACTTTGTCTCATTTAGCCACAATTAAAGTTAGTGAACACTATCATTTACCTAATTAAAGTAGTAAGGAATGCTTATCACTCTGAAAATTCAGGTGCTTAATTTAGGCAATCAAACTTAGTGGAGTTGAGGTGCTCCAGAGAAGTGGGTAGAAAACACCAGTAAATTAATCAGTGGCAGTTGCCTTTCATGTTTTGGTAATCTGCATCAACTGTGTTGGCCTAGGTACAATACAAAAACATGCGTTCAATTTAGTACATCTATTATCCTCTGAATAAGATGCAAGGGAGGGGAAGGTTTTTGAATCCTATTACTAACAGGAATTGCTGTAATATCCTCATGATTATGAGGAAATGCTTTGAGATTACAGAGTAAATAGAGAAGATATAATGAGAGAGCAACTGAAAAAAACAGCTTTAGGCCATATCCAGCTTCTAGACATTTTTTACATGAGAAGGAACACCCATTTTGTTCCATTTCCTACATCCACATCCACTTCTACAAGGAAAGAACACCAAGCAAGATCCAGATCCTCACAGCAATTTCCCTTGACAGAAGTTCACATGTTTTTCTATATTAAGAGCACCTAAATTCCAGACAACTCAAGGCAAATAACATATGGAGTTCTTCAGTTATACCAGGAAAACACTTGGGCCTGATAAAGAACTTGTTCTGTGACAGGCCATCTCATAAAACACAATAAATCTGAGATCAATAGTTTGGTGGAGGAGTGGCTCAGATAACAGTCCAGCACTTGTGGAAAACCCAGGTGTCTGAACCCAAGCAGCCAGCGGTGCCTGCTGTGAGTTCCTCCACAACACAGACTCCTCTGGGCTCCTACAAGAAGGTCTTAAAGTTAACCATTAAAACTCGGTCCAGAGAGCTCATCCAGCAAAGAACAACAATTAGACTACGGAGAGAAAACCTTATGCAGAATTTGAATTCAACAGTGATTTCCAACTGTGGGGGATTCCTACAAGTGTGACATAACACTTGTAGTACAAGTTACAACACAGAAAAATACTGAAATGTAGCCTGTTTAATATCAGATAACTTTATATTACTTGTTACCATAAAAAGATGTATTTACAATAAACATACAAAATACATGCTCTGGAGGTCTTAAAAGCTTCAGAATATTCAAAGGTTAGGATTCATCTTGGAGGTATTTTCCAACCTTAATAATTCTACGATTCCTATTATCTCAATTTTCAAACTCAGATGGGCCTATGCTGCAACAAGTTGTGATACCAATCTTTCCCAGCTAGATGTGCCATAGACAATAGGCTACATTATACAATGGCAAAAATAATAATCTGTCTTTTAATATATTCACAACATACACAATTTCATGTATAATAATTTCCTTTTAGTTATTTTCCTTTTGGACAGTCTAAAGTTGTGCAAATGCCTTCCAGATATGCCAATGGCCTCCACTGATGCAGTGGAGAATAGGAAGTCATGGCATAAATATCTAATGAGCACAAACACGTAAAGACCTTGTATCTTATGAAAGGATAGCTATAAAGATAAATTCACCCTTGGGAAGCTCCCTCCTTGCTAAGAAGTTTTGCAGGACTTCAGTGGCAAATGCCCCAAGTTATTTTGGTGAGGTCAAGATTAGGGAAGGTCCACCATGCAAAGCATTGAAACAATTTACACGCTATTGTTTGCAAAGTACCTGCAGGATCTACTCACAAGCATATAATTCTCCAGACAGACCAAATTGTTCTCAGACCCAGAGGAAGTTAAAATATTTCCTCCTTCACTATCACATGTCTATACTTCCTTCTTGACTATTACATGCCCCAGCATCCTCGGGTTCCCTGCAGCTGTTTGGCACTTTTGTCCACGCAAACAACAATAACCCAGAACGATGAAGACAGTTTGCTGAATAAGATAACTTGTTCTGTCAGTCTATCTTTACAAGTCTGTACACCAAACACCAGCTACTCTTCTGTGGTATAACAAGTGCAAGTGCTAGCATTTAAAGTCACAGCAGGTATAGAAAACTTCTGAGCCTTTCTTGCAGTAGTATCTCTAAGTACCTGGGCTCTCCTCTTTCAAATTCTTTTCAGTTTGACTATCTTCCTCCTTAATTATGAAATCACCTGCGCCTTTATACACTAGTTTAAGCACACATAGTTTTCCTTTGCATATTTATTTTCTCTTTCCACTTCTTCAGAGGGTAACTTCAAAACTCTGCTTTTCTTTTCATTAAAGAGTCTCATCTACGCTGACAGCTCTCACATTTTCTATCACCATAATTGTTCTTGGGCCTTTTTCCAGTTCTCTCAAAATCACATGCTAAATGTTCTCATTTCCTTTCCAATGTGCCTTTCCAAAAGTCAGTTTCTTACATTTTGAATTACAGCCAATCTCTTATTCAGTATGTTGAACACCTCTCTTAGTCCTTTGTAAACATTCCCTCGCTTGTACCTGGAAAGAGTTAGCAAGAGCACTCAGATGACTACTTTTTCACAAGCCATTAATGGTTCAAGGCATTCCTGAATGTGGCCTGAAATTGTTCTGATAGTCAAAATTAGCAGAACTGTAAGATATTTTATAGCATCATATTTGCAGGCATTTAACCTCTTTACATGTCTTATAACTTCCAATATTAGCTAAATCCTCAAACTCCTTGCCTCCAAATGCTTCTCAAATCTAGCCCTATATTATTTCTTAGTACTGTAAAATCACACTATTGTTCTTTTCCCACCTAGTTCCTGCTTGTCATTCCAGCTAGTTCATTTGTACAAAATCAGTACAATTCATTAAGATTTCCTACTATTCTTTCTTTCAGTTATCTGTTGGAAATGCCTACTTAGAAATGTGGAAAAAAATTTCTGATATATTGAAACTGAAACTTTCTAAAGAAGAATAAAAAAGAAAGAAAAAGAAAAATATGGATAAAACGTGATATTTGTGAAATGAAACAAAACAAGATAGGATTAAAAAAATACTCTTGGTGCACTTCACACTAAATTCAGTGTAGGTTCTCAGCACATTGCACACCCTCAAAACTGAAAAAATATAATTAGATGTTACTTCACAGGCAAGTATTTCTGGTTATTAGTTCTCTAAGATACTGAACTATATACATAATATCAGAAGAGGATATTAGTTCTAGTTTACTGTGTAATGGAAGTCTCATATGCTTAAATGTTTTGCTAGGAGAATCCTTACTATCATTAAATAAGAATTGTAAATGGAGATATAAAAATGCTAGAAGCCCTCCCTTTAGCTGGTGGAACATTAAGCAGTGAACTCAGAGGCTCATAGGCTTTGTGTAAAAAATCTTTAACAAACTTTTACTACAGCAATCACATCTTAATAGCTCTGAACATGTTTTGTACATATGTACTAGAGCAGATAGTTGTTTAATGAGTGTTTGAAAGCTGTGGAAATACCCTTGTAAAAGAGAGGAAATGGAAATCCCCCTCATATCCATTATTGCTTCAAAATATTTTATATAAAATTAATATCATAGTCATGGATGGAGTTGAATCTTTAGGTGGGAAAATCTTGCATTCTGGATATTTTGTGAAGATCTGTAGGGGCCTCTATGGTTCCAACTAACTATTAACTTATAACTAACTATTCTTTTCCAGTAAAAACCTAATCTCTGTTAGAAACTGGTCCCTTCTTTAATTTATGTTGCAATAACTCTTGTATTTCGCAAGACTAGACTAAAACAGAAAGCAAAGGAAAAGGAATGTACATGGTCAAATTAACTCCTGCTTCAAGCAACTGCTGCAGACAGACCAGGCCCATGGAGGGGAGGCTCTTCACTCTGGCTTGTTCCACTGGTTATGAACGTTCTCATCTTTTTTCTTTAGTCCTCACCTGTGCTGGAGCAAGTAGTTTTTAGACATTCCTGCTCATAAGAGAAATATTGCAGTTTAGAACTTCTTTACTGGTCAAAGCTTACACTCAGAGAGAAAACCGAGAAAGAAGAAAAGCAAAAAAAAGAGTGAGAGGCAAGAGGGAATCTCTGTGCTTCCCACACACGGTGGGCCCTGGAAGGAAGGCTGCTGCTCCTAGGAAGGTGGCTCGTGGGTGAGGAACGCTGTGGAAGCTCCAGCTAGTCTTTGGGCAGGCAGGCGGGGGTCTCTTAATATAAACTATTAGAGCCAGCAAAATTAAGAGTAGCAACAGGAGATGAAAAGCAGGATGTGTGTCTTTGCACATGCTGTCCCTTAACTGCAAATGCAGTAGCAGGCTTGGGTTTGCATTCCAAACTGAGGGAAGCAGAAATGGTCTTTCAGCCTCAGCTCTTACTCTGTCTTCCAGCCTGCCTTCTTCAGCAAGCAGCCTGGAAGACACACTGTACCTGAATTAGGGCAACTGAGTTAGGGTGTCTCTGGAAATACTGAGCCAGCATTGGGAATTTGTTGTGTAATTTGTGATGGAATATTGCAGCAAATATTCACAGATGATTGAAATAAACAAACATAATTAATTTGGCACCTTCCAAGAATGTTAAACAAATTAATTTACCAGAAATTATTTTTTAAAGCAGAAGAGTGATTTTTAAGTGACTATTGCAGTTTAAATGTATTAATAATAATAATCTGAAATTCTAATCTGTTCTTCAAATCAGTGCAATGCAAAATGTCATGTCAGTGAAGAGCCTATTCAACATCCCATTAGAATGTTGTATATTTCTAAGGCAGTCCTAGTATTTCCAAGAAACTATCTTCATTGTAATAAACAACTGTAGATTTATTCAGAGCAGTTACCAACTTTAAGAAAAGCTCGTGTTTTCATGTACTGTCTGTGTCTTCTGCTAGAAGATTCACAAGGCTCTAGGCCTATTTCATAGACCCTGCTTGGACTTCCTGCGAACAGTCACCAGCCAAAATTTAACTCTACTATTACTTTTAGTATTTTACAAATATATTCCCCTTAAAATACATTGTTTTGATGAATCATCTTGTGAATAAATTCATGCAAGGATAGTGAAACAAAATAAGCAGCTTGAATGTGTGATAAGCAACTTGAAAAATACATTACTTTCTAGAACTTATTTTTAAACATATTCACAGATTTAAAGTACATTGAATTTAGCAACTTGTGCTTTATTCAGTTCACCTATGACACCAAATCCAAAAAACAGTCATGTCTGATTTCTTGCTGAGTGTGCCTATTTTATGGCTGTTGCTGCAATCCAAAATTAGTACTTTATTTAGTATCAGCACTTTCTTGAAAACAAATACAAAGTTGACAGTTATTTTTAAGAATGTGCTGCATCACACATTTAGAAAACACAAATAATGCCAGCAAACATGAAGGAGATGTACCTTATAGAGTGTTGCAGGAAACAGAAATCTGACAGAACAAAGAGATCTTCCTATCACCAATAACTAGAATTTGGGCCTGCTATTGTTTATTTAAAATATAGGGAAAACTCTGCTTCCTGTCACCATACATGTATTTTGCTCCATATACAACATGACCCTTGACTTCTAATAGACATTAGAGAACTCCTTGGCTTCCATTCACATTAGCCATTATAGACTGAACCTGCAGAAGGTTCAGCCAACATCCACACTGCTTTAAAAGGATTTGACACATCATCAGAAAAAATAAAACGTGAGTTTCCTTGAATTCTAGGGGGAAAGCACTTGAATGGCAAAAAGAAAAAAAAAGAAAAGCACAGAAACATTGCCAGGTCAGACAGTCCTGCTCCTTGTTGCTGAAGCAGCACAAAGCAAACCTCCCAGCTGCACAAGTACTGTATCAGCACCACCGTATTTCTTAAGGCTTTTGAAGGCTGAAACCTGCAGTCAGTTCTCTGAAGTCCGGAATCCAGTGGCAAACTGCATGGTACAGTCCCCAAAAAGGAAAGAAAATGTGTGTCTCCCAAACAAATTAAAAAAAAAAAAAAAAAAAAGATACTTTTAAATAAAGCAGCAGGAATCCATGGTTAACTAAGAACAAGGCTCATGATCTGCCATGTCTTAATATAAGTTAGAGGAATAGTAGTACTTACTGGATGATGCTCACCTTCCTGGGTAATCTATGGCATCTCTGTATTCGAAGCAAATGGGCAGATCAGCAAGTAGGTGGTGTTTCTAAAAGGTGTGAACAGAAACTACAGTTTTTCATGTGTTCCTGACAGAAGGGGAAAGATTTTGTAATTTGTTACAATTTCTTCTTAATTTTATTCCTAAATCCCTCCACTTAACCCTTTTCATGATGGAAGCCTTTGATGTTTTCTATCTCTTGGGAAGCACCATTTTTCCCATTTAAACTTGAAGTATGTCCTCCTAGCATACTGATATTAAGCTCAGGAGTTTTAAAGGACTCTTAAATCACCAAATACACAATAAAGCAGGAGTTGGCAAATTCAGTGTATCTTTAAATGGGAGGAAGATGTAAAAACCAAAAAATTGCTGTGAAATTAATTTCTTTTTTTTTCCTTATTTTTAAACAGACTGCCATATTAAAAGTAACTGATTTTTTGTTCTTTGCTAACCTAAGGGATATTTGTTTTGCTACTACTGGTTGTTCTAATAGCCTTCTACTAAGTTCTTAAAATTTCCAATCCCACTGCCAGAATTAATATGCACCTACTTCTCCGCACACTTTTTACAAACTTTTGAACTTCCTTCACTGTGCCTTGTGTCCACAGATGATCCCTTGTCTTCTAGGCTCTCTTGAAGCTTCTTTGATAAACTTCCTGTTTTCTTGATAGTATTGACTATTCCATTATCTCATTTTCACTTCCAAGGAGATGTCTTGCTCCCCCATTCCTTTCGATCCCATTTTCTCCCCTTTGTTCCTACTCCTTTGCTCTATTTCTTTTCCTGCTTGCTCCTTAAAACTATGCTTGTAGGATTGCAGTTCCATGAATTTTCTTCACTGACCTTCATATGCTGTTTTGCAAATGTGTAAGCATTAAAATTCTGTAATTATAATAAGCTTTTAAAGTCATCTTGCTCATCCTTTTTTGCAGGTTTCGCAGAAGGTCTGCAAGTGCCTTCCAAGCAACTACTAACTTTGAAGCTTTCCTAGCATTTCCAAATTAGTTACATGCTCATCCATACCCCTTACTGACACATTAGTGACATACTCAACTCTGAAGGAACAGTATGGTATTCTTTGGTTACATTCTGCCACAATAAAATACTACTAAATCAGTTATTATTGGCATCTCTTTTGTGACAGATGCACATTTGTGTAACTTATACAGCAATACCTCACCTCTAAGACAACAACTATTGAACTCCTTTAAAAATAAAGACTTTGGTCCAAACATGGCATACTACAATGCAGACCCCTTCATCGCATAAGAAAAGATACTAATGAAAAAGCCTAGAGGCTGGCTTTACTACAGATACAAAGTTGTTTGTCTGACTGGGTTCTATTTACTTTCAAAAGTTGAGACTTTCTTTAAAGTAATTATTAAATAAGACCTCCCCAGACTTCCAAAGCTTTTGGATGTTTTTGTTTATTTTTTTTGTGTTTTAATAACTTTGACATTATTCTAAGGAATTCTTAAGCTTAACCTGCCTACTTGTGCTCTTAAATAGTTTGCCTTATAATTTTAATAAAAACTATATTAATATATTCTTGTATAATTTTCATTTCTGATAAAAATAAAAATGGATGAATTACATATATTCATTAACTAGAAACTAGTAAAAAAAAAAGTGCTCTAAAAATAGAGATTAGGGAAACTGACATATGGTGATGAAAAAATATATATAAAATAATAACCTAATGAGTGTCTTACAGTAACTACCCCAGGTATTTCCTTGAACAAAATGTGTACTTTGGCAGTGCAGATACCTTTACCCTCTATCATTAAAAGTCATTAAAGGGAAGTTTAAATGAGTGTTTTAGGGTGGATTATTTTTCTCCTCTAGCTTGCTGGACCAAATCAGATGAGTGTGTTGGTTTCCTGTAATTGCGCACATGTGGTACATAACTTCTCTACTTCCATATATAATAACATATATAAACAGAAATATCTGAGTGCATTTAAAAATCACAAATATGCTTAAGTTATGTTGAGGCAATGAGGTACAAACTATTTCTCACAGTTTTATCTGTGTAGGCAATCTTAAAGCCATTTTACATCTGCATTCTCTATCATGTCTATATGCTTAAGCTTAAGCCTATTTGTGTTATAAAAAACAAAAGGTAACTAATTGTATCAGTGGAAAGCCTGTTCTCCCTAATTCCACTTCAAAAATGATGACCCTGTTTTGGCTAATACTGATTAAATACTAGAGGCTTTTTAGACCAGATAACTTGCACAGCTTCACCCTGTTCACCAGCAGCATATGATCCCTTTGGACCATAGTGCCATCTAGCTTCTCTTTTCCTGACCTCAGTAATTCCATGTGCTGAACACAGTTGTCTGATGTAGCAAGAGGAGGGTCGGGGAACTGCTGTTAATAGAATTGTCAAGTTAGTCTTGACTATTTATCTAGACATAGAGCTGAACTAGGGGAGTCTGACAATAACCCCTCTTTGATAATACAAACGTGAGACAAAAGGATGTATTTTTCTGTGGAATAGGTCTTATTGCTCCTCTTCAAAATGGAAAAATTAAGATCCTTACTGATGTTTTAGGCAAGCTACCAATGCCTTTGCCAAAGTTCTGGCACTGTGCCAATACTAATACACACTTCGCAGGACATCAAGGACAACACGGCTAAATCCTGTCACATTGCTGAAGGCATTTGTCTCTTAAAGAAAAATCTCTGCTTTCAAAAGCGTAATATTTGAAAAGGCTTGGAAAATTCCTTGAGGTAAGAGGGAAAAAATGCTAGAGAAAGTAACTTTCCCTTCACATGATGTGGTGGGAGGGTAATAGACTTCCTTGTATGCACATGGAATGTGAGACCCACTCAAAGATGCCTAGGTTTCATTTGCCTTTGCAATATATGCAGGACCTAACTATGTGCAAGCATACAACAAATCCCGTCCGTTTAATGAAGGTGTAACCTCAGACCAAGGCTGCGGTAGTAGAACAGATAAAGTCTCTTCCAGGTCTGGGTCTGACTCACGTCCTTGGCAGTGTCTGGTGAGCCAGGACTACACAAGATCCAATCTAGTTTGCTTAATGTTTCTTTCTAATCCACTGATGTGCTTGTTCCTACTAGGAAGGATAGGTATTTCCTGCTATGTCCCATAAGCATGGTTTGTTTCTCCACTGGCACCATTACCATGAACTTCTTACTACTGTAACACCTAAGAGTTAATGCTGTTAATGCCTGCTAGTAAAACAGCTGAGTCTTCCAACATTTACTACAGAATGAATGTCAAGATAAAGATTTTCTGTGAAATCCTACTAATCAACCAAACTTCTTAAATGATTAGGGTATAATAAAGCCTTAATCCCTAAATAATTAACAAACTAATTGAGATTCCACTGATCTTATTCCATTCCACATTAACCACCTTAAGTCTGTGAAGAGATGAGGATAAATGGGCTACTGAATGTGTAAAGATGGCATAAATGTGCGGCTGTTAAAGGGATGCAGTAGCTGTGGTCATTTGCAAGGGGCTTGTATGAGGGAGAACAACTCAGATCCCTGGCTATGCCCTGTAGAAGAGCAGGCTGCAGGTTAGCAGCCTTCTTGCTCCTAAAGAGCTGATAGACACAACTGTCTGCACTGTGACAGTATTCACCAGCATCAGACACCTTTGTTTAACAGCTACGGACCACCGTGGCATCACTGGAAGTTTTAGTGGACATTCTTGGTGAAAGTTTGTCCATGGACTATCTGAATAAAAGTATTTATATAATAGGTACCTATGCCAGCCACGAATGGCTGGCACACAAACAGCTTTGTACACTTCTGCTTGAAACCAAATATTGCAGTCAAAATATTGCCAAATATTTACAGCAACAATTCACCAACTTTGTTTCCAAAATCAATTAATAAAAAACAGTATTTCAATAAAGTACTGTGTAAGTGATGAGAATAAGAAACAAAAGAACAATTCAGTATTTCCATAGATATCTGATGTACAGAAATAAACTTCTATGTGCCTTTCTACCCTGATTAAGTTGGTCATAATTATTTTGAAATTACAGATCAGTATAACATATAATCAGTTATTTTATTAATTATGTTAACATCATATTTATAGTATTAGATGTTACTAAATGAGATATTGGTTACAATACTCATAGTTTTACATGCAGTGGGTTTTTACTTTGAATTATTTGCTCCACAAGTTGCCTTCACACAGATTCAATATGGACTCCCTAGAACCTTTTTCCATTTGGGAAGAGAATTGTTTTATATTATTTTATTAGTATACTTATGAGATGAGACAATATTTTTTCTTTATAATTTAAGGAAAATTGTCTCTGAAATCTAAAACAAAATAGGCCAACTCTATTAATAAAATCTGAAGAAGCTACAAGATGATGACTGAAATTTTTTCCTCAGAGTTCTGTCGTACATCCTACAGAAATCAGACCACTCTCAGAAAGCACCTATTTTATCCTCTGGGAAGCCACACTCTATCTGCCACCCGTAACCTGCAGTCTCATAAACACGTGCCTCCTAGGAGTCCTGGCTCTAATTTCCAGATCAGCTTCTGGGCATTAGAGGTCACCAGCCCCTGACACAACAGAGACCTTGGAGGGAGCAGCTGGAACACCTGGGGCTTCATGTGTTTGACTACAAACAGGTATGGGCTTATCTACCACACTGACACATGCTGCCAAACAAGCTTTCACATGATTTCTCTGAGCAATAACTGCATTTTAAAATATTCTTAAATTCCCAAATTCACCCGAAGGGTTGTTCATCAAGGAATAAGAAGTTCTGACAAGTTTTGTCTTTCTCAAATGAAATAAAGCCATAGTTCAAAAGGCTACATATTTTGTAATTATATATACATATATGTACATGTAAGTATATAATTCTCCTTGAATGTTAATAACTTATTAATGAAATATTTTTCCCCTCAACAATCTCAAAATCTATTTGTGTTTGGACTGATACCAAGCATGGGACACTACCATCTCAAGGATTTTTTTAGCATAGTATGACTACATTGCAGAAGGGACTATAATTATAATCTTGACATTACCATAACGACCGTGGTTGCTATCAGGTGACAGGTATTATATAGATAATCAGTAGACAGTAATATTTAATGATGCATGAGATAGAAGAAGATTAATTCATGCCTTTAATTCAGGTTAGAGCCATCATTTGTTAAATTTGCATGTGACTTTCCTAATCCTGTTCTTAAGGACATAACAGTTACATTAAACAACAAAGAGACAAGCAAGATATCTGCTGCACAATTCAGAGAGCTTATATTTACTCTTTATATATAATGAATAATTTTTGTGTTCCTATTTATCTCTATTTTTTAACACAATATAGTTCTACTGCCTTGATTTAAATAGCATACAAAAAAAGGCTGATAGCTACAGTGAAAGCTATGAGAAGTGCCTTTGCCTTGAAATCAGACAGAAGCAATAGTGAGGCTGGTTTTTGTTTTCCCATGTTGCAGTCTATCAACTCTCTCATTTAATCTGTCTGGGAAAAATAATGGCACAAACTGAGAAAGACTAATCTAGAGTAAAGGAAGGTGCTTTGTGAATGAAAGAGACACAGTTATGCTCACTGGAGGAGATAACATGGCTGAACATATAAAATCCTGCAAGATTTTATCACTATCTTTATAAAAAAGGATTAATTAAAAGTGGTATTTTTATGGAAAAGGACACTCCTGCAATGAAACTATTCCAGTATGTGAAGACAGCAATGGGTGAAATGCAACAGAAGACAAAGGAGTAATACTCAAACATAGATAAGAAGTACTACTCACATATCTTCGCAACATTTCTGGTTACTAACTCTGTTCAAAACTTGGTGCTCCTGTCCCCACAGTGACAACACTGCTGCAGCCATTTCACTGAACCTTAGAATGGAAGATGCAAAGTTTATAGAGAATCATAGAAATGATATTTAATGAAATGACATCAAAGTCAGTGTCAGAGGTTCCAGGATGAGAAGAAACTGGCTATCTCAGCACTATGGTACACTGAGGCAAGGCAGACAAAGGGGTCAAAAGAAAACCTGGAGGATATTTCACCGTGACACCCAAGTGGAACAAACATGAAGCAAAGTTTGCACAATGTTTTACAAAACTGAATATTTTTCAATTCATCATCTTTGTCTCTCAAGCTCTCCCTCTCATAGTTTTCTTCTGTTGCTAATGCTCACTTTGATGCTTTCTAACTGACATTACACCTCCATCACAGCTTCAGAACAGGTCAGGATGGATGCAGTTCATGCCTGAAACATAGCTGTGTTTTTAATTCTGCCCCGAGGCTGCCACAGAACAGGTGAAGACAGTCTGAACACAAGACATCTTTGTACTTAAATGAAGCTTTCCAATAACAGCAGCCCTGTTCTTGTTTCTTGTGCCTTGGTTCTTGAACCACAAGAGCTGATTCCATCCAGTAAGGATGAGCTTAATCTTCCTTCATTTGTGTTTCTTTAGTAATTAAAACTACTTACGGTTTTCATCAGCTGTCAATTCCAGAGCAGCAGGGAAACTTTGGAAGCGGCGGGGGGATCTTACAGAAGAGCAGGAAAAATAGGCATTTAAAGAATGCTGAAAAATTTTGGCAGAGGCACATTTTTATTATTCATTATTTCAACCCATTGTCCTACAAGAGGATAAGTTCAGCATGGAGAAGTCTATGGTGCTACACAGCTCCCTTGATTAGCTTGAGCTCCCCTTCCAACTGGCAGTTTCCTTTCCTTCTGAACTCTGAAAAGATTGGCTCTAAACTGATGACAAGCTTGACTTCTGGGGCTGCAGCTTAGATATCCTATATTTTTCCCTGAACACCAGTTAACCTTCCAGGAGTGCTTATTATATCTCTTCAGAAACCCAAAGCTTCACGCAAGAAAGCAGCCACAAGTGTTTTTTCTTGGGATTGTTTCCAGTTCTTTAGTTTCACGAATATCCACACAGACTAGCTGCAGGGCAGGCTGCACAGGAAGCCTTACCATATTGGCAACAAACTCATTGACAACAAACAGGCAAGTTGGCCCACACTCTTAAAGCAGAACTATTTTCCTGTCAGGTCATGATTTCCACACCAGAAGAGATCATTAAATCGCTATATATGGTAACAGATTAGTTTGAATACCTGCATAAAGGTGTCTATTCTATAATGATGTCACTTTTGGTTAGTTAGTAATATGAAACGCCTCAGCTGTAAAGGTTTTCTCTCCAGCCTTCAAACTATTTTTGGATTTTTCCCCTCATATTACCCTTTTTTTACACAGCCTTACTCAAATGCAAGTATCTGTAAATATAGAGATAGCCTTTGTCCAGTCCTCTACACACAAAAAGCCCATCTTCAATACCTACTCACTACTGAGTAGAAATTTAAGTATGTGGGATTTGTCCATCACTTCTTTAGTTTACAATTGTCTCCCAAAACTTAAACTGCTCAAGCAGTTGTGCCCAAATCAGTAGAGTCAAGAACTTTTCCCTTAGTGAAGAAAATTACAGAAAATACCAAGGAAAGGGAAAGAGAAGGAAAGAAAACAGACTATTACTCTGGTAAAATGATGACAGTGCATGGGAAGGATTGACATAAAAGAGCAAAAAAAAGTAGCTTTCTTAGAAGTTAAACAGTCACGAGAAAAGCTATTTTCGCTGCCATTTGAGAAAGGGACTTCTGAATTTAAAGAATATCGCAATAATCTAGTTATGTGATTTAAGATGAAATAGAAAGCTAAAGTATATGTTGTCACTTTTTTCTTTAATGAAATGCTACACTTAAATGTCTTCATTTGAAAATAATCTGTATGTGGGTTTTTTTAAAAATAGCATCAACTTGGTAGTTAGAAAAAAAAGGTTCACAGTGTGCTAATGGCTGACTGAATCTGGAGGTTAGCTAAGATATTATCTCTGCTTGTCAGTCCAGTAATGCTGTCAAATGCAGTCTCCACAAGAACGCTGCTGCAACTCATACCTTTAGTCTTTTTTGATTTCAGAGTTTAAAGAAAATTTGCTGGTGTATTGAATGCTTAGTTAAATGAAGAAATTGAGAATACAATTGCATGTTTTTATTTATTAAGAAAAGTACAGAATTCTATTTCCTCACATATATAAAGGAACAAATAATTTGAGATGGTTAATTTTATCATAATCCCAGGCCTCTTCTGGCTTTCAGATTTTTCCCTGTGTTGTTTCTCAGGATCACACCACTACTGCCCCTGTGCTGCCATCTTCACCTCCTCTTGCCATATTTTCACAGCTTCACTTTGCTGCCCATACTTTATATACACCTTTGTTTAGGGAAATGGCTGCCCGGTTTTGGAGACTCATATTGTTGTAGCTGCCTAATTCCACAAAGCAGCTTTATGGCTTTTTATAACTGTCTTAAATTAAGGGTAACTTCAAAAGATTTAATCCAAACTATAACTTCATCAACACCCTCTACAAGCAACTTTCACAAGTAACCATGTTTCTACCTTAGGGTGTTATTTTCAGGCATCACAATTTTACCTTCAAAAGGCAGGTCCCACATGTATTTCTGCATGGGCAATCCACAAACTGAGTGACAGATTTATTTGGGCCATAATATACCATATGGCAGTTTTCAAGCACATCAGTGCAACTGGCCACAATTCATCCAGCCTTCTACTAACTTCTACCTGCTCTTGTTTCCAGAAGCCCTGAGAAAATAGCAAAAGAATAGGCACCTATTGCACGTGAACAACGTGGCTGATCTGCACTACTGTATCACTACGGTGTAATAAGTTCAATGCTTTAATGAGATCACGCCTCCCATCTAATACAAATGAAGCTAGCTAAAATATGTGAATGCCAGCCAATCTAGGAAGGGCAGCATTAGGCCATGCTCAGACAACTTGCTTGGCACAACACCAGAGAAAAGGAGCAACTCAGTTCAAGCAAACCTCATTTGAATTGCTGACAGGATTTTTCATCATCTTCATTTACACCTCCTGAAAGATTGTTTGGTTGAGATATTTTAAAGGACAATTGGCAACATATCCCTTGTGTCTGTAAGTTAGTTGTTTGAGCATGACAGAAATTCACATTGAAGAAAAGTCACCATTAAACTAGCAGAGGACACATGTGAGTCATGTAAAAGTAAAGCATAGAATGACAAAAACTGAGAGTGAGATCCATTTTCTCAACCAAGAAGCAGTACCACAGAGTCAGGAGAACTTGAGCTAAGCCGAGCTTCCATTGCAATTTACCATGGAGTATTTACAATGTGGAAATACAAAGATTATGGCTGTAGAACAAGGCATACAGGACTTTTCTGAGCAGTAATTTCTCAGAGAAACTGATCTTGAGACAAATACTCTTTCCTAAATTCTTTAAATTAAATTTTCTTTTCCATGTAATGCTAATTAGGTCACCTGAGTATAGTAAAATAGTCAAAGATTTACAGTCAGATGTTATTACATCAAACTTTCCAAAGGATTTCCAGTTGTTCTCTGGAATTGATGCATAGCATAAGGATAGCTGTCTGGAGTTTTGTACATCATAGCATTTTTATACATGTTTGCATTTAAAACGTAGTCTATATAAAATACAGGCATTTCAGATTTAACTTGCATGCTATTTAACAAGGGAAGAAGCTCAGAAGTTCCAGTTATCTGATGGTTTGGACATTGAATTCTGAAACAGGTTATTGCTTTAATTCCAGACTAACATGTTCCATAGCCAAAAACAGGGAGGAGGAGTTGTCCAATTTTTTAATTTAAAGTTTGGGGGTTTTTTGCTTATGGGCCCAGTATTGAGCTTTACCAAGTGTCTTCAGTTCCTTTAGCCGTGGTAGGAAGTGGCAATATGCACCCTTCTGTGGGTTCCAGCCTAAGGATTATTTTATAGTTGAACAGGGTCTTACCCTTAGGTGGCTCTTGGTTGACCTTTATTTTAAAAGTGAACCAGAATATTTTCCAGTATTGGTATAGGTGAGGTTGAAACAGTTTTCCTTCTCCATTTGCTGCACAAAGATAGCTAAAGCATAGCCACTGCAATTAGGACAAGATATTACAACAAGGACAAAGCGGCTCCTTCACTCTCCAAGATACGTGCACAGTGTTAGTAAAATAAATCTTGCATCTCTTATATGTTCATGTTTCCTTGCTGTGCCTCCCATCTTTCTGATGCAGTCACTCAGAGGGACACTGTCTCCAAGATGGAGGAAGAAGCTTTCTGTAAGCCTCAGGCTCTGGGAAACTTCTCTTATTTTTCCACAGGTCCTTACAAGTGGCTAAAGCTGTTTTCAAGATGTTCATACATTTTCAGGATGTCAATTAAAAAAAAATTCCTTTTGAGGCCTTCGTTCCTTATGCTTTTCAAAGCCTGACCTCAATAAGAATCTCTTCTGTGATGATGGAGATTTTTTTTTAATGCAGAAAACCAGAATATCGGTATAGGACTTTTAGATACATCATTGTATCACAGGTACCAAACAGGTTTCAGACTTGTGAAAAAATTAAATTGTTCCCTTTCTTTTAAAGCAATTTCAGTGGAAACTCAAAGCACATCAGGTAAAGCAAGCAAAGTGGGTGGAGCATTATAAAATATGGCCAAAGGGCCTTTTATGTTATACCTATTGTGCATGTCTTTTTGTTATTATTCCATCATTCAAATATCTGCATCAGAGCTGCTAAGTTTGTGTCACCCAGTGCAACAAACTCTTGTGACAAAGTTCCCTATGTTCCCATGTGTCCATTCTTCTCAAGACAGCACAATTTAGGTGATACTGCTTGTGGATGCCCATGGATTCAGAAAACAACTACATTCTTCCAATCTTTTGTGCCAAAAGGCAAGCAGAGCACTAAGTATCATCACCATGAGAACAACAGCAACTGTGTTGGAAAAGAGGAAGGAGGAATTCAAGCAACAGAGAAGGAAACACAAGAATTTTAAGACCATTCCTGGGAGGAATAGGCCTGCAGCACTCAGCAGCAGAGTTTCAGTGCGAGGAGCTGTCTCCTTTCCAAATGCCAGAATCTGTCATTTTGTATCTAGCAGAGGCTGTGAAATCGTACTTCTGCAATAATGTATTTAAGAGAAATACAACTACTGGGTAACTGAAGAGGTGACAATCTTAGATGGACAACACCAGTCTTCAAGTGCCTGTGCACAGAGGCGTTTGTTAAAACAGGCCTTAAAGAGCTTTCAAAATAAAATATCCAAACCAGATCACCACAAAGGTGTATATGCTTTTGTTTTTAACAGTTTCCACAGACAGCATCACATCCTGAAGTTTACCAGAGAAAGCTGAAGAAGGGTCTTGTATGCAGCAGAGAGATTAAGTGCTCTGGGGGAAAGGAAGCAGCTCCTGGTGTCTGTGTGCTTGTGTGTGTAATGAGATACCTGCCAATTTTTCACAAACGAACCTTGTGTTCAGGGAGCTCACTTCAAAGAACTACTTCAAATGCTGAAAGAATTGCATCGATTTTATAAAAACAAACTTGCAGTACGTCTCAGAAAGGGCTGTCTAGGTGCCTGTCTTATACTGAAATCTTTAGAGCATAACAACAGTTACGTGCGTTGCCATATTTACCGGTTATCCCAGATTCCTAAATCCACCGCTTTGGCTGGAGTCCTGGCCAGCTCCCGGGGGCGGAGAGCAGCCATGCCGGGAGCTGAGCTGAGGGGGCGGCCGGGAGATCCCGCCCCAGTGTCCGTCCCGGTGCCTCGGGAAAGTACCCGGGGCTGCCTGTCCGTGCAGCGGAAGAGGGAGCGGGAAAGAAGTGCCTGGGGTCAGAAAGGAGCAACAGGAGAATGTAAAAAGGAAGAAGCGCTACCTGCGAGGGGGCCGGGGCGGCTCGGCTGCCCGGCAGGCGGTGACCGCCGGCGGGGGAGGCGGGAGCGGTCTCGGGACGCGCCTGTTCACGCCCGCGCGGCCGCCGGGGTGCCTCACGCCGCTCGGGCCCCTCAGC
>WBMZ01013638.1:0-15254 GCA_013400975.1 Atrichornis clamosus
GCCTCTTTCTGTGATGCCTCCAGTTCCATCTGTGACTCTTCAAACTTCTGCTTCCACTCGGACAAGATCTGGGGCCAAGCAAGCTGTCACTCTCTGTCCACATCTCCCAACTACTGCTTGTCCCACCATTGTGTCCTCCCACCTTGTCAAAGTTCCTCTGCTTCTTGTCCAATGCAGCGGCTGCTGCGTTTGACCGCTCCACATCTGCCATCAGGTCCTCAATCTCGTTCTGCAGCCGGTGCTTGGTCTTCTCCAGGGAGGAACACTTGGCATTGACCGCCTCCACCGCCTCCTCAGCCTCCTGCAGCCGCTGTGCCAGCTTCTTCCTGCCCCAAAAAACAACCTGGCTGTGGTGACCCGTGGACCAAGTGGGCCAACTCAAACCTTATTCTATTTATTGGTTATCTGAGGCTCTGCTCTGGATCTCCTCCACCATTTCCAGGTTCCTCTACCTTCTCTGGATCCTTCTATGGTGGAAGGGTCTCCACTCTCCCCTGCCCTATAGAAGCTCCCTCCATGGGGAGATGACTCACTTGGCCTCTTCCAGCTCCTCAGTGCGCTGGATGGCATCCGTCTCGTACTTGGTCCTCCACTGTGCCACCTCAGAGTTGGCCTTGGAGAGGGAGCGCTGGAGCTCGGCCTTGGCCTCTGTCTCCTCCTCATACTGCTCCCGCAGCAGGTCACAGTCATGCCGTGCTGACTGGAGGGCATGGGCTAGTGCATTCTTGGCCTGGAACGGAAAGGTGAGGAGAAAGTGAGCTTGAGCTATGTGTAGGTCCTCAAACTCAGTAAGCAGTGGTATTGCTCACCCCAGCCTTCTCTAGAGCATCCCAACTAAATTCAGCACCTCTACATCCAGAGAGATTTAAAGATGGTATCTCTAGTCTGGCACAGTTTGACTCCCCCTGGTCCGGTGCCCTGCAAGCACCCGTATACCAACCCAGCAGCCTCACAAGTGACCTGCTCAGCCCAACCTATCGGCTGTTAGACCAAGACAACCCAACTCAACCACTCTTAGATGAACCCCCCAACTGAACCAGACTGAGCTTGACTTCTATTTGGTGCTACCACCATGAAGCTGAAGGATACCTCGTCTTGTGGCCTTCCTGGAGACCCTCTCAGACACCCCACAAACCTCACCTTCATCTCCTCCTCCAGCTGCCTCTTCAGGTCCTCCATCTGCTGGGTGTACGACTGCTTGCCTCTGGTTAGTTGAGAGACAAGGGCCTCCTTCTCCTCCAGCTGGCGGGACAGCTCTCCTGCGGGGGGGGAGGGGGTGGTTTCAGGGGTGCGGCAGGGAGTGGAGATAGGGGGGCAGGGGCTGAAGATGTGGGGTGAGGGGTATGGTGGGTCAGGGTTCCTACCGTTCTCAGTCTGGAGTTTGGCTCGTTGGGTGCTGGTGTCATTGAGGACTCGTTGGGTCTCCTCCAGCTTGGCCCGGTGTTCTGCTGCCTGGTCCTCCATGGTGCGAGAAACCTTCTCCATGCCCACCTTGGAGGAGGAAAGCATGGAGGGGAGGAATGAAGCAGGACAATTATGCCGAGCGTGGAGATGAATTGTCCACCTTGGTCTCCTTCTACCTTGGCCTTGATCAGCTGCTCCACGTTGGAGCTGAGGTCATCCAGCTCCAGCTTGAGCTCGCTCTTCTCTTTCTCCAGCTTCTGCTTCACCCTCTGTAGGTTGTCGATCTGCTCACTGAGCTCGGCCACACTGTCAGCGTGCTTCTTGCGCAGCGCAGCAGCCGTGGCCTCGTGCTGCAGTGTGGCCTCCTCCAGGTCCCGCCGCATCTTCTGGAACTCTGCTTCCCGCTTCTTGTTGAGCTCAATCTGCACTGAGGTGGCGCCCCCTGCCTCCTCCAGCCGCTCACTGATCTCCTCCAGCTCCCGCGACAGGTCTGAGCGCAGCTTTTCCACCTTGGCTCTGCCCGTCCGCTCTGCTTCCAACTCCTCCTCCAGCTCCTCAATCCGCGCCTGTGGTCCAGGGACAGAGATGCTTTCAGAAGACTTAGTTTCACCCAGCTCCTCCACTCAACCAATTGAGCTGGAGACTTTTCAACCCAGTGCAACCCAACAAGCTGACAACTCTTCAACGCATCCCAACCAGCTGTATACTTGTCAGCTTAACCAACTGGAAACTCCTCACCTCAGCCTAACCAGCTGAAGACTATTTCACTCAACCCAACCAACTGGATGCTCTCCAGTCAAGCCCAAATAAGCAGAGAATAGATCTCTCACCTGCAGCTCTTTCAGCTTCTTCTGGAGCTGCAGAGCCAGCGCCTGCTCATCCTCTATCTTGCTGTTCTGCTGGTTGATCTCAAACTCTTTCCTGCAGATGAAAGCGGTTAGCAGTGAGCCTTGGCCACCTGACCAGTTTAGACTGAGGAAAGAGGTCTAGCCTTACTTCTTGAGCTTCTCCTCCAGCTGCTGCTTGTCGTTCTCCAGGTCCATGATGTTCTCCTGGGTCAGCTTCAAGTCTCCTTCCAGCTTCCTTTTGGCCCGTTCTAGGTCCATCCGGATCTTCTTCTCCTGTTCCAGGGAGCCTTCAAGCTGAATGGAAACGTGGAAATGGGGAGAAACCTCAGTTTTTCATCATCTCTGCCCCAGTAAGCTCTTCAGCAGTACCCATATTAGAACCAGACCACACTCACATCATCCACTTGCTGTTCCATCTTGAGTTTGGCCTTTGTCAGAGTGTTGACCTTGTCTTCCTCTGCCTGCAGGTCATCCAGCGTCTGCTGGTGAGATTCTTGCAGAGCTTTCTTTTCCTTCGTTAGCTTGGCAATGGTTTCATCCAGCCCAGCCATCTCCTCTGTGAGGTTCTTGACCTGCAGGAAAAGAAACATGAGGCCTCCAGCTTAGTACCAGAGGTAGGGTAGAGCTGGGGGATGCTGCTGTTGTCTTTGGCCAATGATGCCACTTCAGTGGTGGAGAACCCAAAAGACATTGAGTCTTGATGTAGCCCAGATCACATAGATCCAAATCCCCACATCTTAAGCTCAAGACCCCTCCCCACCCTCACCTTGTTCTCAGTAGCATGTTTCTCCTTCTCAACCTTGGCCAGAGTCAGCTCTAGGTCATCTATGTCCTTTTTCAGCTCCGAACACTCATCCTCCAGCTTCCTCTTCTTAGCTGTCAGCTCTGCGTTCATCTCTTCCTCATCCTCTAGTCGCTCTGTCAGCTCCTTCACCTTGGCCTCCAGCTGGATCTTGTTCTTGATCAGCTGGTCGCAGCGCTCCTCAGCATCATTGAGGTTGTCCTGCTCCTGTATTGGGATGGTGGGTGAAGTAGGGTGGCCCTGGGGGGAGGGGGTGGTCACCCCTCTGACATGATTTGGGGGGAAGTCTCACTCACAGCCTGCACTTGAAGCTGAAGGTCATTCTTTTCCTGCAGCATGGAGACCATCTTCTCCTCCAGCTCCTTCCGCCGGGTCTCCGACTTCTCCAGGGCCTCCTTCAGCCGCCCAAACTCTTCCTTCATGTTCTGCAACAGAGTCCAGGAGACCACATCCAATCCCCTCCATCCATCAACCCCACCCAAGCCATTTTGCATCCCGTGGTGCCTGGCTCATCACCTCCTCTCACCTGCATCTCCTTCTCCGTCTCGGCACTCTTCAACAAGGGCTTGATCTTGAAGTAGAGCTTCATCCAAGGCCAGTTCTTCACCCCCATGAAGGCCCTGATGTTCCACTGGATCACCAGCAATGAATCCCTAGAATGGAGACACAGATGGCATCACACCACAAACCTGGTGACCCACCAGAGGTCCCTTATCAAGAAGAAACACCCTTCTCCTCTCACCTGCGCTCTAGGATCTTCTTGAACTCAATGCGCATGAGCTGACCCCGTGCCTGGGCCTGGATGCGGGTGATAATACGGGAGAGGCGTTCATCCCGCATCTCCTCCAGAAGCCCCAGCAGCCCAGCCTTGAAGAAAACCTGATGGAGGAAGGAGGCAAGTGAGAGGATGGATTGGTTGGGAGGGGTTAGTGGACAGATGGATGGGTTGATAGGTTGCTGGGGGGATGAAGGGATGGATGGTGGGGTGAATAGGCAGATGGATACATCAGTGGTGGGACCATGGGGTCCACATGACCTCAGGGGTGGCAGGAACGTGGAGAAACCAAGTGATCTCACCTTGGTATGTCCAAATTTGTACTGATTGTGGTCAATGTCAATGGATCCCAGGAGCTTCTCAGCACCCTTGCGGCTATCGATGAACTGCCCCTCGGGGATGGCGGCAGGGTTCAGGATGCGGTACCTGGTGACCATGAAGGACAGGAAAACTCTGAGATCAGCTCCACTGGGGTTTTCCACCCCCTCTCCACACATCTGTGCCTACCGCTGGCGGAAGTCTCCGTAGAGGATGCGGTTGGGGAAGCCCTTGCGGCAGATGCGGATGCCCTCCAGCACCCCGTTACAGCGGAGCTGGTGCATTACCAGGGGGTTGTCCATCACACCTGGTGGTGGGTTAGAGGGTTGACGTCAGCCACAAGCCACACCTAGCCCCTACCCAGATCTCCCTGCCCTCAGTTCTGCCCTTTGCTCACCTGGCTCCTTCCGCTCATTGGGGATGATGCAGCGGACGAAGTGAGGGTGAGTGGTCTTGAGGTTGGCCATCAGCTTGTTCAGGTTCTCCTGTGAAAGGGGAAGGAGAGAAGAAGCTGACCAATGAGAGAGCAGGAGAAGATCTGGGGGACTGGAGGGGTCACCCACCATCCAGGAGGTTGTCCTCCCACTGCCCCACACTGGGTCCACTATATGGGTCCCTCACCCGATGCAGGGCTGAGACCGTCTGAAAGGAGGAACCTTTCTTCTTGGCTCCTTTGCCCTTGCCTCCATCACCGCCTGGGGAGAAGAGGGGTGGGGTAAGATAGGAAAGAGGGCGCTTCTGGTGGAGAACGGTCTTCTCCATCCACTCATCCCTCCATCACCCAACCATCCATCCACCCACCGGCGTCTGCCCCAGCGTAGTTGGAGAAGAGGTTGGCCAAGAGCTTCAGGGCTGACTTCTGGTACAGCCCCACCACTGTCTCATTGAGGGGGTCCTTGTTCTTTTGCAGCCACCCAATGATGTTGTAGTCCACTGTGCCGGCGTAGTGGACAAGGGAGAAATGGGCCTCTGGCTTTCCCTTGACATTGCGTGGCTTTCCAAAGTTGGCCGACTTGCCCAGGTGATTATCAAAGAGCTTGGCCTTGAAGGTCATGTCCGTGGCCTTGGGAAACATGCACTCCTCTTCCAGGATGGACATAATCCCCATGGGCTGAGAAGAAAAGACCCCAGCCTTTTGGTGGTGGAGGACACCAAGCAGAACCCACCTGGCCAACTTTGGGATCCCTGGCCATCTCCAGCTGAAAGGGTCCTTCCCCAGCAGCCCCCTCAGCCCTCATGAGACCCTGGGGGAGGTGGTACCTTCTCAATGAGGTCAATGCAGGCCTGGAGGTCCATGCCAAAGTCAATGAACTCCCACTCAATCCCCTCCTTCTTGTACTCCTCCTGCTCCAGCACGAACATGTGGTGGTTGAAGAACTGCTGCAGCTTCTCGTTGGTGAAGTTGATGCAGAGCTGCTCAAAGCTGTTGAACTGGGGAAGGAGAGAAGAGATGGCCAATGGGGTTAACTGGGTCAATTCCACACCCAGGAGAGCCAACACAAGGCCAAAGGAGGTCAAGTTTCCACCAGAGGTCAACATGAAGCTTCAGAAGATCAACTCAACACCCAACTGGATCAACCCAACTCCCAAGAGGACAAATCCCCTCTACCCCTTCAGTCCTCACATCAAATATCTCAAATCCAGCGATGTCCAGCACACCAATAAAGTACTGCCGTGGCTGCTTGGTGTCCAGAGAGTTGTTGATCCTCACCACCATCCAATTGAACATCTTCTCATATACAGCCTTGGCCAAGGCCCCAATGGAGTAGTACACCTGCTGGACATTCTGCCCCTTGGTGACATATTCGTTGCCCACCTTCACTCGGGGGTGACACAACCCCTTGAGAAGATCAGCTGAGTTCAGCCCCATCAAGTAGGCTGACTTGTCAGCATCTGCAGATCATGGAGAAGAAGACATGCTGTCAGATTCTGCCTAACCTGGTGACCCCAAAACCTATGTCATCATCCCCTACCCACTCACCTTCAGTACCATCTGGTTCTGCCTGCTCTTCCCGTTGCTTCTGCTTGAACTTCATGTTGCCAAAGTGCATGATGGCGCCTGTCAGTTTGTAGACCCCAGCCTTCTCCTCAGCCGTGAAGCCCAGGACATCGAAAGCGCTCTGGGTGATGGGTGAAGGGTGGTGGGAGAGGGCCTTTCCACCAGCTGAGGTCATGGCTCTCTGCTGGCCACCATTTTGTGTGTCCCTCTGCCCTTCCAGCTCATCAGCTTCTCCATCCATCTGAGGACTCATCCATCCATGGACTCATCCATCCATGTGAAGGACTTACCCATGGACTCATCCTTCCATCCATGACTTTCTTTGTCTATCCATAGACTCACCCATTATGGATTCCCCCATCCATTCATCCATCTGAGGACTCATATATCCATGAATCTGTCCATCCATCCATCCATGGATTCATCCATTTGAGGACTGCATTCATCCATCCACCCATCCATGGAGTCATCTAGCTGTGGATTCATCCATCCATCCGAAGACTCATCTGTCTATGGACTCATCCATCGACCATGAACTCCATCCATGCATCCATGGACTTGTCCATTTGAGGACTTGTCTACCCACGGATTCATCTGTCCACCTAAGGACCCCCCATCTGTGTTTATCTCCACCCATTACCTCCTCCCCACCCCACCCTCCTGTCCTACTCTCTGTGCCTCACCCCAGATCATCCCACTCCACCAATACACCATATCCCTTGCCCTCCACCCTTCCCATCCTCCACCTCTCATCCCTGTATTGCTCCTCTCCTCCACCCATCCATCTTCTACCATCTCAACCATCTTCCTGACACTTCACCTTTGATTCAGCCCAGGGATGTCTACCTGCCCTCCCCACCGCTTACGTCAGTTGCCAACAGCTCTTCAGAGTCGTTGATGGAGGCCACAGTCACCTCTCCTTGGGAGACATAACTGTAGTCATAGGGGTTGTTCGTGATGAGAAGCATCTCTGCTCCATGGGCACAGGATGGAGACAAAAACTGAGCATTTGCAGTGGCCAAGCAGCCTCAAATCGTCCTCAATTGCCCCAGGAAGGAGCAGAGAAGGGGAGGAGGAGAGGGAGTAGAAGACCCAAGGCCAAACACCCGACTCACCCAGTAGTTCTGGCTTCTTGTTGGAGAGGATCTGGTAGAAGATGTGGTAGTTCCTCTCAGCCTTCAGCTGGAAAATGACACGGGACTTCTCCAGGAGGTCTGAGGTGGGGGTGGAGAGAAGGAGGTTGGAGATTGGGGTGAAGAGGTTGATTGAGACATGGCGAGATGGATGGTCGGATGAGGAGATGGAGAAGGAGGGATGGATGGATGATGGGATGAGGAAATGGAGGGAAGAGGAGAGGGAAATGGAAGGTCAGATGGACAGTGGGATGACAAGATGGATTGATGGATCCATCAACCATGAAGATAGATGAAGGGATGGACATGGGCAGGGGGGAAAGGAGGCAGGCAAGGAGGGAGGGAAGGAAACACAAGGAGATAGAGGGACAAAGAATTGGAGGTAGAGGGTCAGATGGATGGTAGGTTGAGAATATGGAGATGAAGAGGTGACTGGATGGAGAGAGGAAGGGAGGGATGTATGGATGGATAGAGTTCCTGGGTGGATGGATGAAGTTCATGGGTGGGTGGATGAATGAAGTTCATGGGTGGGTGGATGAGTCCATAGATGAATGAGTCCTAGGATGGATGAATAAATCCATGGATAGATAAGTCCATGGAGGGATGGATGATGGACTACCAGACGTCCTCTCATTGAGCTCTCAACCCACTCACAGGTCTCAATATCTGCTGATGCCAACTTCCCGGTGGCCCCGAAATGGATCCGGATGAACTTCCCCTGGGAGAGCAGTGACAGGAGATGGCTGCCTTTTCACAGCAGACCCCACACCTTAGACCCCATCCAACAGACTGCCCCATAGACCTTTCCTCATAGAACCCACCCCCATCACTCACAAATCGGGATGAGTTGTCATTGCGGAGGGTCTTGGCATTGCCAAAGGCCTCCAAGGCAGGGTTGGCCTGGATGATCTGGTCCTCCAGGGTGCCCTGTTGGGGTGGGACAGTGCTAGGTGTGGGCACTATTGGGGGACACTCCATGCCAGGGGTACATAGACTGAGGCCCTCACCTTGCTGCTATTGGTCGCCTCCTTCTTGCGGTCGCCAATGGCAGCAATGCTAGCGAAGTACTGGATGACCCTCTTGGTGTTGACCGTCTTCCCCGCCCCGGATTCTCCACTGCGGGGAAGACGGTGAGATATTGGAGAACATCCTGGTGGATCTTTCATCCCACCCCACTGCTACAGGGCAGGGTTGGGAGGGTAAGGGCTTACGTGATGAGGATGGACTGGTTCTCTCGGTCTGCCAAGAAAAGAGAGGGTTCAGATGTGATGAAGCTGGGAAACATGCTTGGGATCTTGGGGTTGGGGCTGAGGTTCTCCATCCTCCCAGGTGAGGACCAGGTCTAAGTCAAGACCCATTTTTTGGGGTGGGGTCTTCAAGTTTGAGGTCCTCACAGGATGTCCTTACCTGTCAGCATATTCTGGTAGGCATTGTCAGAGATGGAGAAGATGTGTGGTGGAGCTTCACTCCGTTTCTTTCCCCGATAGGCAGCCACCACCTCGGCGTTGTAGACGGGCAACCACTTGTAGGGGTTGACTGTCACGCAGAAGAGCCCGGAGTAAGTCTGGAGGAAAGTGCAGGTGCGTCAGAGCCAGGAGGTGCCACCCCACCACATGGGTTCATCCTAGGTCTAAGTGGCCCAAGGGATGTGGTAACAGAACATCCTGATTTTGGTTGGCTGAATGCAGGGGCTGGAGAAGAGACATTGTGTGTCTGGGTGGCCCACAACATCCAGAGATGGGATATCTTGTCTGTTAGTGACCCAAGGGGTCCAGGGATGGGACATCTTTTGCCACATCAAGGGGAGCCATTGGAGTGACATCTTGGTTCTGGGTGGCCTAAGGGGTCAGGGGATGCAACATCTCAGGTCTTGGTGGCTGAGGCGGTCTAGAAGTGGGACATCTTGGTTCTGGGGGGCCCAAGGGAGCTAGATAAGGGCCACCAGGTTCTGGGTGTCCCAAAGTTCATGAAAAAGCCACACCAAGTTCTAGGTGGCCCATAGACTCTCTGGAAGGCTCATCTGGCTCTAAGTACCCCAAGAGCTTTAGGGAAGGTTCCATCCACCCCATAGGCTATGGAGAAGGCCCCACCTAATTCCCAGGTGCCCCAGGGGCTTGTGGGAAGGCTCACATAGATCATCCAAGAGGCGTAGCGGTCCTTGAGGTTGTAGAGGACGGCGGGCTCGTGGAGGAAGGTCAGCATGGCCATGTCCTCGATCTTATCAAACTTGGGGGGATTCTGCTGGTGAATGTCAGCCTCCTTCACCGTCACCGTCTGGGAGGAATAGAGAGACATGGGGGTTGGAGTTGGGGGCTGTCCCACGGCTTGGGGTGTGACCCATGGGGTAGGGGGTGCTCTGTTGGTAGGGTTTCTTCCATGGGTTGAGGGGGTCTCCTGGGAGTTGTGGAGCACCCCCCCGTCAATTGGGAGGTCTTCAATGGGTCAGGGCCCCCACCACTATGGACCTGGTTTCCCCCTCCCACCTTTGCCTCCCCCCTGCCAAACCTTCAACCCCCCTCCTTCCTTTAACCCCTCCTCCATTAACTTCATGCCATGAACCCCTCCTGCCTTAACCCTTTGCTTCCCAACTTCCCTCCAACTCCTCATTGCCCATGATGCCCAACCCCCCTTCTTCCCCCACAGCAGTCACCCCCTATGCCCTCACCACCCATCAGCCCCTCCCTCCCTTAACTGCTCCCTCCATTACACCCTCACCCCTATTAATCCTTTTGCCCCCCCACCATGACCCCTTGCCCCCTCCCATCACCCACCCCTATTCCCCCAATTGCCCACCTCTCCCAGCTCAGTCTGGACGGTAACCTCCCCTCCTTGGCGCCCCGTCACCCGCCCCCGCACGAACTCCTCCCGGGGGTGGGGGACGAAGCACTCGCTGCGGGGGTCGAAGGGTCTGGTCTGCGCTGCCAGCCGCTCCCGCTCCCCTGGCCGCAGGAAGGGGGCTGCTGCCCCCAGTGCCCCCAGCACTGCGTCCCCCATCCTGCCCCACACAGACAAGGACCCTGCATCACCTGGGGAGCTGTGGGGCTCTGGCCGCGGGGTTTTGCCCCTCATTCCATGGCCCCACACAACCCCATTGACCATAGCCCATTGCCACGCATGGGCCCCTATAGCCATGCTCAGACCCCTATAGCTGTGCAGACACTATAGACAGACACAAGCCTCACAGCTGTGCGCAGCCCCGTGTGTAGGCAGCTATAGATGTGCAGGGAGCCCTATAGCCCACTGCAGACCCACAGAATCATGCACTGCTCCATGAACAGATCCCTATAGTGATTCAGGTCCCTGCAGGGACCCCTATAGCTGTGCAAGGACCCCTAATAGCAATGTACAGGTGCTCACAGTTCTGTATGGCCTCATGCACAGAACCCTATAGCCATTCATGACCCCACGTATAGAGCCCTATAGCAGTGCACAGACCCCCTATAGCTATGGGCAGGCCCCAATTGTCATGCAGAGACCCCAATACCCACACACAGCCCCATGTACAGACTCCTACAGCAATGCAGGGACCTCCACAGCCACCCACCAGCCCCTGCAGTGAGGCATGGACCCCTGTAGCAGCACACAGACTCCCACAGCCACGCACTGAGCCCCTTAGTGATTCAGGCATCCCTATAGTGATGCACGGAGACCCATAGCAGTGCAGGGATCCCTATAACAATGCATGGCACCTTATAGTCATGCACAGCCCCACATGCAGACCCCCATAGCAAAGTATGGATCCCCTGTAGTGATGCACAGACCCTACAGCGACACATGCACCCTATAGCAGCCCACACCCCACTGAAGCATCCATCCCCACGCTGCCCCACAGCACCTCACCTGGAGTCTGTGGATTTAGCAGGTAAGATGAAGGAAGCTGGAGGGACATGCAGAGGGTGAGTAGGGCTGCACACCATAGATTCCTGCACCCTGCAGCCCCTATAGACCCTCTTTGCACCATAGACCACTTTATGCCCCATAGGTCCCTTTGCCATATAGATCCCATGTGCCCCATAGCCCTGCTTGTGCCATATAGGCCTCCTGAGTGCCCCACAGGCTATCAAGTGTCCCATAGATCGCTGTGTCCCCATAGATCACTGTGCCCCACAGTTACCCTCAGTGCTTCTTAGGTCCTCTGTGCCCCATAACCCCATGTGTACCCCACAGATCCCTACATCCCAGAGAACCCCCCTTGTGTCCCATAGCCCCCCTGTGCCCCATAGCCCCCACAGATTCCTATGCCATATAGATCCCCATGTGCCCCACAACCCTCCTGTGCACCCCATAGCCCCCCATATCCTCCCTCAGCCCCTCATATCCACATCCTATATCCCACATCCCACATCCCCACTGTGCCCCCCACCCTCTGTCTCTCTGCCCCACGCCGACACCTATGCCAGCCCGCAGCCCCATGGCCTTTATAGGCCATCATGGGGTGGGGAGGGGAGGAGCATTCCTGGGGAGGGGGTGGCTGATAAGAGAGAAGGAGGGGGGCAGCTCCCCCCCTTCCCCAGCCTCAAGGTGGCATCTTTCCAGTGAACCAGGCATCTAGGACCCGTATATTCACCCCACATGATGATCTATGGGGCAGAGTTATAGGGAAGAGCAAGGGCTGTCCAGGCCCCTTGTAGGTATGGGATATGGGGTGGTCTATGGGGCCTGGATGCCTGGGTCCCTTGTGTAGGAGGTGTCTGTGGAGCTCGGACGCCTGGGTCCCTTGTGTGTGGGGGGAAACTATGGAGCCCAGGCGCCTGGGTCCCTTGTGTGTGTGGGCGATCTATGGGGACTGGATGGCTGGGTCCTTTGGCGGGGTTTGCAATGATTCTATGGGGCTCAGACGCCTGGGTCGCTTGTGTGTGTGGGATCTATAGAGCACAGACGACAGGGTCCCTTGTGCATGGAGGGGGGTCTATGGGGCTAGGACGCCTGGGATTCTTGTGAAGGGGGTGCCTGTGGGGCCTGGACGCTTGGGTTCCTGGCCAATGTCCTGTCACCCTTGGGGTGGTGACAGCTCTACTCTGCCAGGTCTATATCGGGATATGACGGGGGATGGGGGGGGAAGATTGTTATCTTGTCCACCCCAGTGAGGCGCCGTGGGGCTGGCAGGGATTTGGGGGACGGGGAGGAGGGGTCTGGCATCAGTCCCTGAACACCATGTCCACTTTGTCATCAAGGAGGTGACAAGTGTTCCCACGAGGTGACGCATTCCAGCGGGTGGGGAGGTCCCCACCTCCCCATTGTGCCCCATAGATCCCCTCCCCTGCCCCATAGACCCTCTCCTCTGCCCCAAAGGGCCCTTACAGAGCCCCATAAGTGCTCCATCGAGCCACAGAGAGCCTCCACGGATCCCACAGAATCTCTTTAGAGCCCCACATACTTTACAGAGAGCCCCATAGGGACACTACCCCCACCCCTGCTCGCCCGAATTTGGTGGGGGAGGGGAGCTGTCTGGACTCCGGGGTCCCCTGGGGTCTATCATGCGGCGCCGCCAGGACCGGGGAGGGACGGGTGACAGATGACCGGGGGAAGGGAGGGTGAGGGGGGAAGGGGGTGGGACAGAGGAGTTGGTGGGCAGGGAGAGGAAGGAGAAGGAAGGAGACTGGGACATGGAGAACATGGAGGAGATAGAAACGCAGTGGGAGTTGGAGGAGACAGGGCTGATAGGTCAAGAGGTGGTAAGATGATGGATGGAAGGTTCAGAGGGATGGAGGGACATAGGACAGAGTGTCAGTAGGGCATAGGGGGCAGTAGGACATGGTGTGCAGTGGGACAGAGAACCTGGTGACCAGGGGAATACTTGAGGCCAGGACAGAGGGACATCAGCACCTGCAGCAGGAGAAGCTGCAACCTCAGGAGTCAAGACATGCCTGAGGGCTCCACTCAGGCTCTGCCCCATATGTGGGGGTCCCAGATGCTGTCACCCACCTCCTGGGGTCCCTTCTTCCCCAGCCCCACATCTGACCCCACACATGTCTCCCCAGACATGGATTTAGGTTGGTGTGGGGCAGGTTGAGGTTGCAGAACACCATGGGGCAGGTGGAGATACACTGTGGGGCAGGTCAAGATTGAGGTGAGCCCTATGGGTCACGTCACAGTGCACTATAGGTCTGATTGCATCATGCTGTGGCGCACGCTGGGTAGCACACTGGTGGTGATCTTGTGTGGGCTACATCCATCTTGTGGGTGCCATGCCATGGGGCAACCCCACCCTCCCCACACAAACCCAGCCCCATACAAACTGCTGCTGCTCAATGCTTTTTATTGGCTGACCAAGGTTAGGGGGCTGAGAGTGGGGGTGGGCCACTTGGAGGTCCAGGGGATACTGTTGGGATTCCAGAGCTTCACTCCTCGTTGAGTCCCTTCTGATAGAGAAGGAGAAAAAGGAATTGTGAGCATGGGGCTGTTATGGAGCAGCCATGGGGCAGCCATAAGGCAGCTGTGGGGCAGGGGCAACCGTAGGGCAGGGGTGCATCCCACCTTGGCTCCAATGTCACGGCTCTTGGCCCGCAGCTTGTTGACCTGGGACTCGGCAATGTCAGCACGTTCCTCTGCCTCATCCAGCTCATGCTGTGCCTTGCGGAACTTGGCCAGGTTGGAGTTGGCTTGTTCTTCCTGAGGGGCCAGGGACATCAGTGAGGCTCCCCCACAGCTCCATCTGGCCTCCTGCCACCCTGCCAACTGTCCCTCTATCTGACTTGCTTACTGCTCCATCTGGGCCACTGTGGACCCACCTGTCCCTCCAGACAACCCATCTTCCAGCCATCCAACCATCTCCTCAAATAACCATCCATCTAGCCTTCCTTCCATCTAACATTCCATCTACCCAACCTTCCATCCCACCTTCCATCCATCCATCCATCCATCCATCTAAACTTCCACCCACTCAACCTTCCTTCTGTACATCCATTCCTTCTGTACATCCATTCAGTGAGCCAGTCATCATTCCATCCATCCTTCCACTCACTCAACTTTCCATCCATCCAACCAACCTGTCAAACCTTTCATCCATACAATCATCCATTCATTCAACCGTTCAGTCATCCATCCACTTGTCTCACCAGGATCTAGTCAACCTTCCATTCATCTAGACATCCACTCAATCTTCTAGTCACCTGTCCCACCATCCATCTATCCATCCATCCATCCCACCACCATCTCTCCATCCCACCACCCACCCACCTCTCTCTTTAGCCACCCTCCTCACCCCCTGACACTCCACCCTGGACAACCCCATGGTCTCCTGCCACTCCCCAAATCCTCTCCCACACCACAACCCCACCCTATCCCTTCCTGGAGGGTGGTCCCACAGCTGCCCCAGCAATGCTTACCGCCTCCTCCGCCTGTCGCTTGTAGGCCTTGACCTTCAGCTGGAGCTTGTCCACCAGGTCCTGGAGCCGGACCAAGTTCTTGCGATCCTCCTCTGTCTGTAGGGTGAGACACAGGTGGGTCAGGACCTAAACCTACCTGAGCTTCGGATCATCACCAGAGCAATGAGGATCAGGAGACAATTAACAATGTTCCTGGGAAATGGAGCCATTCTAGCTCTGTGGGCAGCCTCGGCTCTGGGGGCAGAAAGTGAACTGTCTCCCTGTGTGAAGGTGTCTTCTTGCCCCTGATGAGATCCCACCTGAGGTTCTCTATCATGTAAAGGCCAGATAGATACTGGGAGGTGGCCTGCATGGCTCAGGACCACTGGGCCAACAATGGTCTGAGTCCCACTACAGTATTGGACATAGAGGCAGTGAATGGACTAGTTCACTCCTGTCTCTCTGGCTAGGAGGTGAGCCATGTTCTAGGTCATGTACAGCACCAAACATAAGGCCCTGTGGCCACTGGGACAGCGGATGACCTCCAGGGTCACCTCAGGCAACTCACCTGGTAGCTGAGCTCTTTCACACGACGCTCAGACTTGCGGAGACCCTTGACACTCTCGGCATGGCGTTTCTGCTCACCCTCCAGCTCATTCTCCAGCTCC
>WBMZ01013640.1:0-125593 GCA_013400975.1 Atrichornis clamosus
GGAAGCGCCACCCGCGCCCCGGCGGCTCCCCCAGCCCCACCGTGTCCTCCTCCTCCATGGCGGCCGCGCCCGGAGCCGCACCATGGCAACCGCGCCGGGCGGCACCGCGGCCCGCCTGGAAACGGCGGCCCCGGCGATTGCGTTCCGGGTCGGCGCGGGGCCCCGGAGGCACAGCGTGGCAGCGTGCGGACTCGGGCGCGTCAAGGGCGCACTGAGTGCTGCACTGAGGGGACACAGATACGGGTGTTAGACATTAGATATGAGGAAGAAATTCTTAACTGTGAGGGTGGTGAGACACTGGAACACGTTGCCCAGGGAGGTTGTAGGTGCCCCATCCCTGAAAGTGTCCAAGGCCAGCCTGGATGAGGCTCTGAGCAACCGGGTCTAGTGAGAGGTGTCCCTGCCCATGGCTGAAGGGTTGGGGCTAGGTGATCTTTAAGGTCCCTTCCAACCCCTTAACATTCTATGATTCTATAGCTTCTATGCTTCACCCGTGAAGGGGACATGGGAACTTAAAGGGGACATGGGGTTCTTCCCCATCCTGGTGTCCCAGGGACTGGAGGGTACATGTCAAGGAATCACAGAATCAATCCGGTTGGAAAAGACCTGTGAGGTCATCCAGTCCAGCCTAGGACTGATCACCACCGTGTCAAACACGCCATGGCACTGGATGCCACATCCAGTCTTTTCTGATGACTCCACCACCTTCCTTGGCAGCTTGTTCCAATGCCTAATTGCCTTTTCTGTGAATAAATTCTTCTAATGTCCAACTGAAACATCACCTGGCACAGCTAAAGACTATGACTAAATTTACCCTTTAAGACTAAGGCTATGTGTGCCCGCCCAGCCCCAGCCATCACCATCCTCAGCGTGGAGCTGCTGCATCCTCACCCTCACATTGCCCCAGCTGGGCACACGTGGCTGGCGACCACCGAGGCTGTGCCAATGCTGTTGGAAGGGGGCTGCTACTGCTCCTGTACCGGGGGCCACAAGAACTCATTTAACTATGTAAAAGTGCTTGGAGATCCTTGAATGAGGGAAACTATGATCTGAAATTCTCTTTCAATTAAAAAACAACACCCAAACCTCCAGATCTTGATGTAGGTCTCTAATTTCTTGCACACTAATAATAATGTTTAGAGATGTCTAAACACCAAGATCTGTTATTGCAGTGAATTTGCCCACAAAATTGGAGAACAGGTTTAGGCCCTATAAAAAAAAAAAGGTCCACTAAGTGAAAGCATGGGAAAAAATTAAAGCTAAAATATGCATAGAGGTGAGGCTGCCTTGACAGCTGTGGTTACATTGATGTTGGAGGATATGTACAGAGCTGGAGGGGAACTGTTTATGTTCAAGAAAAAAGTTATTACTCATACCAACTATGATCTTTTTTCAGTGTGGGCTGAACATTTGTAACACCCATTAAAGAGAATTACACATGTAATTCCTGCCATGTTAGAAAGGTGATTGTCAACCTCACAGAAATGTAGCTAATACTTTGATGAAACAGATCCTACTTGTGATTTTAATTTCCATATTTTTTGTTTGTGGAAATACTGTTCTGGGAAAGCAAGGCCATTTTGTGTGACAGAGAGAGTTTGATCTTTTTCTAATGTATTTCCAAGATGAAATACTACCTTGAAAAAAATCAGGGCATCTGTACCTGTGATAAAAGAGGAAGAGGTGTGTTCCAATGCAGGAGATAAGGCATTGCTCCTACTGAGAGCAGTGCTTATGTGTGACTTGATGCTGTGAGCAGGCAGTGAACCTGTTCAGCACATTAAACTAAATTGAAGAATTTGTTTGAATTAAGCGTAGAATTGACTGATTTGATGAGGAAGGACCTCGGAGTTAGGTCTTCTGTTTTCTAATTTCAGCTGATCAATAAAATATTAAAGGAAGTGTAGTCGCAGGACTGCCAACTTGTCAAAATCTGAACACTTCATATTCAATGGCAGCAGTTGAAGATAAGCAAGAAAAGAAGAAAGGTGTGGGGGACTGCATGGGAAACTGTGTTGGTGTAATTGTGGCCATACTGGTGCAACATGCCAGTGAAGTTTTTGAACAGGTAAGCCCTTAACTCTGCTGCTGGACAGACCACACTGCTGTTCTGAGCTGCATTTTCTGTGCAGGTGAAACAGATGTGAAAAGGTACCAAACTGTGGAAAGCAACTTGTACAAAGACTGATGCTGATATTGCTAGTTACTTATTAGTGTCCAGGCTCTCAATAAATGCAAAGCTTCTATCGGTATTTCTGAAGTCCATTAACTAATTAGTGCAGGCTAGTAATCTGGTAGAAAAAAACCTGAAGTATAATAGGGTTAGTGAGTCTTATATCTATTTCTTAAATATTTTTTGAAATGACATGTATAAAACCGGTTTTTCAGCATATAAAATTATGTGTAACCTTTGTCCCTAATTACAAGTTACCCAAGCATACTGATAGGGGTATGGTAATTTCAAAGCCAGGAGACAGACTGTCTTCCTGCTTCGGCTCACTTTTCTAATTAAGATCATTATGCATAGTAGTCAGATTGATTCAAGGCTTAGATAAATAATACGTCCTGTTGTTTCCATTGATTTGAATTTTTAATGAACTGAGTTCCATTGCTGATATCACATTTCTGGCTCTTGACTGCAGACTTTCTGCATGTGAAAATGTGAAAACTGCATATCGGACTGAAAGACATGTCCTTTGGCCTATCTTTTGGGTTACTGCTCATGAAATTGTGCTGGCTCCAGGATACAAACTTCTGTAGCAGAGATTCTCCCCAGAGTCTTCAACCATTGTCAGACACCTACTACAAAGAGTTGGACCAGAATAGTAACCTCAGCTGCTTCAAAGATTGTGCACATAAACACAGGGCAGATCTACCAGATTCAAGTTTACAGAAAATGTACATAGTTATTAGCACCCAGAATTTCATCTTTGCACCATCTCTCTCTCCATGGGAGAGCTCATCTTTAAAGGCAGACAGAAAGCAAAAGAGAAATCAGGAGAACAAGAAGCAGATGGCTTCACTCTAACCGATCTTTAGAGGAGACCACACTGGAGAAAGGGTCAAGGGAGAAGCTGCGCCTGCAGACGTGCGGTGGAGGCAAAGGCGCAGCGAGTTGTGCAAGGAGCCGGCAGAAGAAGGGACAAAGGTGGGAACAGCAGCAAAGCGTAGGGGTTGCTGCAAGCTCGGCAGGGAGGGATAACCTGGGAGGGGCTGAGCTCCGCGGAGCTTTGAAGGAAGCAACATGAGGAATGAATTTAACGTTACAGCTCAGACACACCCAGCATGGCCTTGAGATAGTGTTTGTTATACAGCTTCAGCACTCAAATTTTATTAATTAAATACATTTCTAGCCCTACTGTGGAAAACCTGAAAATATGAACTCAAACATCCAAATCAACAGAAGGCAAATAATCTTTTTTACCAAAGTTTACTCAAGTTTTCTTAGGATATAAACAACAGGAATTTTAATTTTTTACTACTGAAAGTGGCAATATTGTACCCAGGAGGGAGGGCAAACTTATCCAGTCTTACACAGCAAGGTTGGGGTTCGCACCATCAGCCTTTGCTTTGCAGATGTGTTGCAGTTCAGCCCCTCTCATGCAATTACCCTGCAGTGCCACAGTCCCATCCCAGTGTCACCTGTGGCTTTCCATGCCACAGAGAGCTGGTAATTACGTGTATGGTCATCCAGCCAGGGGGGTTTGGAGACAGACCTCAGGGCAGGACCTCACATTCAGATGAGCTGCTCTAGGAGGTAAAAGTTTTTGCTGACACGTGGCCAGCCACAAAGTGATTTGAGAGGTGTGCCTGGGGATGCTGAAGTCCTAGTTAGAGTCAAGTAAATACCTGATTGTGAGTCCTGGCCTTCAAAGGCAAGATCTCTTTCCTGAGGAGCACCATGCTGCTATCCTGCCATCCATACTATCAGAGATTGCACCCCTCAGTACCTGGTGACTATGTTAACCTGATCCTACAGAGATATGGAATAGGGGAAGGACACTTCTAAGAGAGAAGCCACAAAGGAACAGAGCAGGCAGTGAGTGTTTGGAATGTCCCATTTCACATTCAAGCATGTATAATGTCTTTATTTTCTTGTTTTTCAAATTTTCTTGAGCAGTTAACATGAAACATTCCTTCAAATTGTAATACTCCAGTAGTGTCAGACTTTGTCTAGTTTCCAGCTTTACTGAAAGAAAACTACACTGCATGCTAAAGGGGATCTTGTGTTCCGCTATAGTGTTCAACATCCACAGAGCCCTGATGATTGTCGGGATCATTCTTGGGTAGGTTTAATCCACAAATGCAGTGATATTTTTAAAGGAATCGAGAGCCACCTTGTGGAGCTGGGACTCATGAAGGGGTTCCAAATAATACCACTGGAAACAGCTACTCACTGCTAGAAATTCAGATCCAATGTGATCCTGGAGATTGTCAGTCTGGGAAACATGCACCATGCACATGTCTGTGCATATTCAGTGCAGAGTGCATCAAACAGCTCCTCTGATGACTAAGACTGGGGAGCAAAGAAATATAATTGTGGCCAGTGGCAGGCAGGAATGTAAAACTGCCAGAAAAATGCAGAAAGCTGCAGAATCAGGGAAGCAAAGTAACATACTCATTATGTCCTGCACAGCCTTGGTGTGTGGGGGGTGTTGCTCACAGGGCATTTTTCACCATATGATTAATTACATCCTCAAAATGCTGATAAGTTTTGGAATCATTATGTGTAGATTTCTGTCACAGGCTTATTTTCTTCTGCAGTCATTCATTACCATTGAGAATTAGGATTGCCAAGGCTCAAATACTGGGCCATGCTCCATAATTAGAGAAAGAGCAAATATGGGATGACTTATGTGAGATCAGTCATTGTTTCTTCAGAGAAGTAAAGAGTCGTCCTTACTTCTCAGTCTCTGAGGTTGCAGCAGGGACTATGAAATGTTTCATTTACCATTTCTCTTCCATCATTTCTCATGATGGACTCTGAGCTGCTTGTCAGTACCAATATGTGGATACCAGCACATGATCTTGCCAAAGAAAAAGGTGTTTGGTTTTTTCCAAATTGTTTTGGTCTTTTCCAAGACTTTTATGCAGCAGCAACTTTATCCTCAGCACATTAGATGATGTCTTAAAAATGTATTTTATATAGGGACAAATTTTAAAAACCTCTCTAAGTAGTAGACCATATATATCTGAAGAAACTAAAAAAAAAAATAAAAGGAGTATTGTGATGCTTGAGTCATTCTCCAGGTGCTGGAGAAGCCAGTGTTGAGGTAAATGGTTGGTAGTCCACTGATAATCAGTCCAGTTATTGAATCATGATACAACCGAATCCAGTGCAGTCCTACGTGCTTTTACCATCTTCTGCTGAGGAAATTTTAAGTTTGACAAGTTTTTAAAATTAGTTACACACTAGCAGAGCTCAAAGTTAAGTTGAATTTCAAAATAGATACCACTTTCAAAATCTGTGTTAGCCAAACAGTCACTAATATCCTGAAGCACGATACAAAGCAAGTAGAATGTCAAAGCAGCCTGAGAAGTCATTCTTTTTAGACTGAGTCTTAACAGACAAAGCCAGCATATCCTTTATGCTTAATAGAGTTCAGTTTTCCTCTTTGTTCAAACATTGTTTTGGTAAACAGGAGATATCTATGGGTATCCTTAATGGTTGCTTCAGACTGGATTAATTTTTTCCCCAGTAATTTAAATGTAACCACATATAAGATGACATGTGGTAGTAGGAGAAAACTCATAAAGAGACACCACAAGGCTATGGCAAGGAGTCAACAACTTCTGGTTTCAAAAATATGGAAATCTCAAAAAACTCTGCACCTTTTCCTGTTATACTCATTCCATCATGCTTCCAAGAGGCCATGGTGTATGGATGCATAGAGCACTGGAAGCAGGTTTTCAGTGTTTGTCCCAAAACCCCATCATAGATGATTCCACATTATAATAGGTAGAGGTGAAGGAGAGCCAAATCTAGAAGAAATAGAGATTAATAGAATGCAATCCCATATTTTCAGAACGTTCCAAAGCTTTGGTCTCAAGTCTGCACTTTTCAAGTTGTCTCTGTTAAGAAAGGAATGTAGCAGCATTCAGGAGAATCCAGAAGAACCAGTAGGATCACTCCAGCCAGGGTGCTTTACTCTTCAAAACTGACATTCATGTTCAGGGTGACAAAGGATGTTTGATAAATGCTGTTCTAAACTAGACATGATCCTGGAAAAGTGAATGTTCTGCAGAGAAAATGAAACCAAAAATAGTATTTAATATATCCTTACAATAAAGAATAGAATATTGTTTCTCAATTTCTATTCCCAACCCACAATACACAGCTTTTATGATAGTTTTTATTGTCAATACATATGCAGAGTTGTGGAGTTTAAAAGGAGAATTTAGAAAGATACATTTTCTGTTCTAACTACAACATTTTTTAAAAATGGTAATTAAATTTATAGGACCCTGTGCAATTAATGAACTATTTTTTAAAGGGTAGGCTATAAAATGTAGTTGTAAGTGCTATTAATAAAAATGAAAATATAGTAAAGTAGAGGCATAGCTTTGCTTTGATTTACAATCTCATTTCCCCAATGGCTTTTGCCCTCTATATCTCATCATCTATTTTTCTGTCCCTTTCTTCCTAAAGAAAGAAAAGGTCACCATCCCTATTCAAAACTTGATTAAGGCTGTGAATTACAGCATGCTATGGGACCTAGAACATATTGTACCTCACCTGTGCTCAGTGCTGTTTTGAGCTCACCTGTGCATCGGGGTGTTTGTGGTGGTGGTGTTACTAAATTGACCTTCCTGACAAAGGGACAGAGCTGTGATGGTTCTTTTTCTGTCTCATCCCTACATAATAAAATCAAAAGAACTCATTTCTGTAGGTACACAGGTCACGTAGGAAAGCTTTGCTCCTGCAACGATGAATCATAAAATCATTATAGAATCACAGAATTGTTTGGGTTTGAAGAGACCTTAAAGATCATCTTGTTCCAACCCCCCCTGTTATGGTCAGGTATACCTTCCACTAGACCACTAGGTTGCTCGGAGCCTCATCCAACCTGGCCTTGAACACATCCAGGAATGGGCCTTCACAGCTTCTCTGAGCAACCTGTGCCAGTGTCTGAACTCCCTCACAGTAAAGAACTTCTTCCTAATTTCTAATGCAAACCCATCTCTGCACATCTTTGTTTTAGTTATTAATTATATGATGGGGTCATCAAAAATGCAGACAGTCAGGGTTGAGATGCACCTGAGACTCTGTGAGGATCTGTTTGAGTACAGCAAATTGTGTTTCAGCCCTGTTTTATCAGTACAGTTCTAGCAAATTTTTAGCTTAAGAGGGTGCATTTTGCAGTGACAAAGGGGTCATGCATTACAATTAGGAGAAAAATGCTGAAACCAAATTTTAGAGCTTTTGTGCAATGAGGGTGAGAAGAGGAAAGCTAGGGATGAGTCATGCTATTTTCAGCTTTTTATGTTTCATCTTAAAACTTAATAGGTTTTAAACAGTGTAGTTTCTACTTGAAGACAGCAATTTGATTATGATTGAAAGTTGTCCATCTGGTGGCCTTTTAATGCCATTAAAAGTACTGATTGTGTTCCTGCACTGGTTGTTTTTCTGGTTTTAAAACTAAAGATGTTTGGCTGTTCCTTAGAGTATAAGCTTCAAGATCCCATCCAAAACTCATTAAAAGACAGTGGAACTTCTTTTCACTTATTTTAGTGGATCTTTGATCATGCCCTCTTGAACACTGACTCAGTCTAGGTGTATTTATGCATACTGCAGCAATTATCACAGAAGATTATATTTAGCCTTAGCTGACCCTTGGGAAACAGAAGTGTCACTGTCACCACTTGCAGATGCATCTGTAGATCTGCACACCACGAGTTGTCTTAGTCAGATCAATGCATAATCCTGGAGCATGTTATTCTGGAGTGATAGCTTACTCTTGCATCAGGGATTTATCTCCCTGCCATGTCTTTGTTATTCGTTTATTTATTTATTTATTTATACCTTCTTTTTTGTTCCTGGCACATGAAGAAGCTTTAAGTAATTAATTTACATGCAGCCTCCCCTTTTTGGTTCAGTCCACACACAGAAAACATTTTACTTTGACTAGAGAGGTTTAAAAAAAAGTAATTCTCTTTCCGTCTCCCTGCTGCCTACCTAGAGCACCTCTTCAGATGAGCTCTCCTTGGAAGATACTTTGAAAACAGGAAGGTGGGATGTAAATCCCCAACATGCAGAGTGCTCTGGGAATGCCACCCTTGCCCAGAGGAAAATCCAGCACATTCCTGTGCACTAAAGTCGCCTTTGCTTAGTGTTCTGCTCACAGTCTGAAGGTAGCATGTGGAGTCATATGGTTTCATGGAGTAGGGATTTGGGGCTTGATTTTACTCAGGGAGTTTTTTTCAGTGGTAGCTAAATAGATGCTTGCTTTCTTACATGGATATAATGTGTGGTAAAAAGGCCACGTGCCCAAATTACTGGTGCCTTCACCATCTTTATTCCATTGCTAGTTTTTAGCCACACACATAAGGCACTGTGTGCTAATTCAAGGGTATACAGCAGATAGGGAAGGGATAATTTACTGATTAAAGAATTCTAATGTACTCTAAGTATCCTTCACAATCATCAGAAAGGAAGAAAAAGGATATCTCAAAGTCAGACCAGGAATCTTATTTTCATCTATCTCTGTCTATAATATGAGGGTGAACAAACCTAAACAACTGCATAAACAACATCCACCCATCCCCAGAATTGCTCACACCATTTAGGCAATTTAGAGCAGTAAACAAAGATAAGCAATCTGCATAGAAGCAGCTTTAGGTGACCACAAATGGATACCGCTGTTTAATTCAACCCTCTCTCACCTAAACAAGTTTGTTTTCTCAGCAGTGTTTATTTGTATAAGGGAGTGTTAGGGAAAAAAATTCCATCCTCCTCCAGATTATCTGCTTCAATGTTGTGAAAATTCAGTACTTCCCCAGCATGAGAATATATTCCTCCTACAGACACAATCTGTATTTTGTGGTCTCGCCAACATTTGTTAGCTGGTTGTTTTTTTCCTGTAGCTCATAGCGTTTAGCTGGAACTAGAGCTGGTCTCTGAAATGGGAGAAGTCCCACAAGGCTCCGTCTGGAAGGGAAACCCCATCTGATCAGCATTTCTGTCTCGAGAGGCAGGAGAATGGGGAAAGGAGAGATAAGACAGAAGTGGATATGTGAAGGTTTGAAAAAATAAATTGGGGAATGGTGATGGGAATATTTTTCCCCTTTTCATAAATTTTCTTCTGCTGGACAGTGTAAATGGTGAGAAAAAAAGATAGAAAAACTTTTGTGTGAACTATTTTTTTAAAAATCCACAATGAAATAGTTGTCTGGCTGAAAATTATAAACACATCAAGTTGTCAAAATGTTTTTCCCTATCTCCTACACATATCAATCTTGTTCACTTTCCTGTGAAAACATAGAGTATTAGGCAATGGCTCATCCTGTGTGATGCTGCTGGCCCGGATACTGGAGGCTACCCTTACTGTAGTCCTACTGAGCCATAGGCTGGTTAACCTCCCAGGTATAGGAATTCAGTAGGAAGAGACTATCAGTTTTGGGCTGCCTTCATCTGTCTTCTTGTCTTTCTCTGCAAGCACAGACATGGGAGGTTGGAATAAAGAAGCCTGTGTTCTTTTTCGCCCTCTCTGGAGTTTTGTGGTCTCCCTGATCAGGCAGAGAAGCACACCTGAGGCTGGAAGGGAGTGCAGAGCAGTGCTGGTGTAAGGGCTGGGAATGGAAAAGGGAAACCGACATAGGATGAGAACTTCTGTATCAGCAACTACGTTCAGCAATGTGGGGATACTACTGTTCTCCTCTATCTGCACCCAAGGACAAGAGGGTCTTGGAAACATCAAAGGACAGATCAAACCCCACAACTTCTTCTCCAAAGAAATTTGGGCTAGTTGCCTGATACTTAGGGACTGGTGCAGGAGCTTGGAACTTTCAGGATGATGGTCCTTGAGAGATCTCAAGCTTTGCCAAGGTAGTGAGAAATTGTCTGTATTTTATTCTCTACTGCACCCCAGTGCAACCTGGCAAACAAAAGATCTGCATATGCAAGGTGAATACATGAAACTGGTGCAGAAATAACATCTGAAGTGAAAATCTGCCCACTTTCCACCCATATTCATTCACAAACCCATGAGAAAAAACAACACTAGTTTGCTTTGGGATTTTTAAACTTGCAGGAAGGTCCTTTCAACAAAATTATATAGTAAAGTATATTAAAATAATCCATTCACAAAGCAAGTCTGAAATAACTTTGAAGCCCAGGCTCATGATGGCAGAAAGTACTTGTATGTGACCCTTAGCTTCAAAAGAGTTAAGAATGTGCTGGCAAAGGCACAGAGATTATCTCCACCCACACAGGAGAACATACATGGCAGAGTAACTCTGTAGCACACAGGGAAAGAAAACATTCTAGGCCGGAATTATCCTTGGGAAGGAAAAAATGCACTCTGCTGGGTAGCAGAGAGCTTCCAACCTGACAAATAGGTAAGAGACCTGCTCTCATGTCTGAACGCTCCATTCTTATGTCTCCGTCACACTTTGGATAGGGTGTAGCCACCAAGAGAAAGAGCAGCTAAAATGTATACACATTCTGGCTATTAAAAAAAAACATGGTGGAAAATATGATCCAGGTCTTTATAGCATCTCCTGATGTTGATAGTCTGGGTGTCCCATGCAGATGCTGAGCAGTTCTGCAGAGCACTCCCCAGTGTCTGAGGAGATGCTGCTGGGCTGTGTCTGGCTGGCAGAGCCACAAAGTTGCTGCTTCCTGGGTTTGCCAGGCCCTTTCCACACAAATACTTCTATGCATTCCTAGCTCCAAAGGCTTCATCATTAAGGAAAGTAAAGTAATATGTGAGTAGACTGAGGAGATGCAAAATTACCTATTTTTATATATATATATATCAGCATTTATAGTATGTAGCTGCAATTGTCACAGCTCTCCACTCAAACATCACGTTCTGGGAATGTCTTGTGTTAGGAAGCAGGCCTTGGGGATGGATTTACACACAGTTTAAATATTCTCTGGGCCTAGCTCAGAATAGTATCATGAAGAACATTCCCACTAGAATCAGAAAATACAGAACATGTTTCTTTTTCTGAGGGAGAAAGATAAAGAAAAATTCATGTTTGCTAGTTCTTTTTGAAACTGTGTGTTTATGAATCGCGAATTGATTGTCACGGAACCTCGGGTGTGTCATGTTCTTTCTGTCTGGGATGCTTATCTTCAGGAGAGCATGAGGTTCACTGGAGCTGCGGTTGCTGTGGTCAGTACACAGCGATCAGGCAGGAACCTGTTGTTTGCCAAATGTATATGACAAACTGGGTCCTCTTTTCCATTCACCTTCCCTGCCCTCCTCAGTGGTGTCCACTCCTTTTGTTTCCTAGTCGGTCTTATCAGTAGCCTCTTAACCCCAAATACACAAAGTGAAGCACCTGAAGGAGGCAATATCTTAACTCTGAGGGTTTTCACTATAGGACCCTTTGGGAACTGCTGACAACCCTTTGCAAAGTTTCCTACTTGCTCTTATCTCTTGCCTTCTTTTCTCAGGTGTTGCTGAATGGAAAAGCTGTAGGTGGCTAAGAAGCAGAGGTGGCAGCCACCAGTGTCCCAGTGCTGGGGAAGACCTGGTGGGTGCTCTGGCATGGAGGCTGCTGAGGCAGGAAATCATCGGCCCATCTGTGTTCAGGTGTCAGGTGTACTTAGGATCTCACATGATTAACAACATGAAGCTGTGTCAGGGGAAGCTTAGGTTAGATATTAGGAAGAGGCTCTTCATCCAGAGGGTGGTTGGGCACTGGAACAGGCTCCCCAAGAAAGTGGTCACAACACCAAACCTGAGAGAGTTCAAGAAGTGTTTAGACAATGCTCTTGGATACACGGTGTGGCTCTTGGGTTTGTGCTTTGCAGGACCAGGAGCTGGACTTCAGTGATCCTTGGGGGTCCCTTCCAACTCAGGACATGTCATTATTCTATGATATAGCTCTCTCCAAATTCGCATGTACTTGGGCTTCTGCAGTGTAGGCTCTTGGTGTTGCCAATAGCATCCACACTCAGGAAGTGCATTCTAGTCCTCTAATTTCAGCTTATTAGGAACATCTATAATGAAGTCAAGCTCCTAATTTCATTTATATGGATCATATTTGGGTTACATGCCTAAAGTGAGCAGTGTGGTAAAGAAACATGCCTTGCTCCCAAAGTGATAGCAGCCACTGAAGCAATATACCCATACTTCCATAATTGCATACCTTCACGTGTATAGTGTAGGGCCTATGACAATATTTTGCAGTTCCCTGTCTGAAAAAGTGGAAAAGACTTTCATATCAGTTCCCACTTCCTTTTCTAAGCACCCTCAGTGCTGGCTAGACAACGGCAAGGTTCTGTAGAGGTTTGCTACAGCATGGGGTATTGCTGACGCAGCTCTCCTTGCTGCAGCAGCTTCTGTCAAACCTGTCACCCTGTTCCCCCTTCCCAGCCCTTCACTGGCAGTTTCTCTTCTCATATTATAGTTTCTAAAGAATCAGTATGTATATACACTGTGCACTTTTAAACCACTTTTCAATGTTTCCCAAGAAAAAACAGCTAGGAAGCTCTCTGTGCTGTGACAGAAGTTTTGTTTGGCTGCTGCATTGCAGTGAGGCTGGTATCACTATGTTGCCGTGTTTAGCACAGATTGCCTGCCAATACAGTCTATACTTCTCCATATTTACATGCTTGATTGCCAAGTTAGAAACAAGCAAATATGGTGAAACAAATACAAACATGCAAAGGAGTTTTCAAGCTTTCAAATGTAGCCCTGGTTTGCAGAAATTGTGCAGCTGTGCCCAGCCCTGGAGCAGAGCTGCAAGGCTGGATGGTGGCCATCAGAGCTGTAAATACAACCAGTGTTTTCTGGGTCCTTAATAAATAACAGCTATGGGAGGTCTGATGATGACACCCTTGAAACAAATGCTTAATAGATATCAGAGGACTTGCCTTATAAAAAAAAAGGAAAATGAAAATGAAAAGTAAGTAATTCAGAGAATGAAAAGCAGTGAGGAAGTGTCCATATGTGGGCACCTACATTTCAGTCCTACAGCAATATAAGATGCATAAATCATTCTCTCCATACGGGAAAAAAAGGTGCAGCCCCAGGACTAGTAGCAATGGTGGAACCTTTGACTTCAGCATTTTAGGACTGTGGAGGAACACGCATCCTGCTGAAATACTGATTGAGTGACTAAGCCATGTGCATGCAACAGCTCCTACATTTACTGCTGGTCAGAGCTGTGTCATCTCACGTGAATCCAGTCTGCAGACAAGCACCTTTGTGTTATGGTGAGACAATGAATTAGGTAGAAAATCAGGCTGTCTCATTAAGGCAAGATTCCAGCATTCAATGGGGGAATATTGGGTGGTGGGCAGCAGTAGCATTTGGAGAAGAGCTGCAAGATTTGCATCAGGACGAGAGCCTCAGTTCTTGCCTTCACAGCTTTGGTTGGTTCAGGTATTAAGGATGGCAAGCAAACCAGACTGCTTGAAACGGGGTCCAGCTCCTTTCCAGGTCTTGCTAAAGTCCTTTCCAGCATCTTCGCTTATGGGGACAGCAAAGACAATGTCCTTCTTTCTGCTAGAGAGTCACCTCAGAGAGATCCCAGGACATTGTAGAGGCTATAACATGGGGGTTTTTCTCAAAAGTGAACCTCTTTTGGAGATGGAAGCTGCACCTGCAAAAGAGAAGCAGGTTGAGGTCTCCCAGCACACTCTTCAATATAAAATGACACCATGTTACTTCCGAGCAATGCAAATAAAGATACTTATGGCATGTGGTTTTTAGAAATATACTTTTTCCATCTCAAATTGTGCACATAAGAGATCACAAATGTGTTCTTCAAAGCTTTTGCATAATAATTCTGTTTTTTAATCTGAGGCAGTTAAACCATCAAATAAACAAATTCTTGCATTTCCAATAAATATATGTATCTGGATGCATCCCAATAAAAAAATCACAGAATCACATTAATAACATATATTGCATTATAGAGGTTAATTTATTCTTGAACAGACCATTAAATATATATTGGTTTTAAATTGCATCATTCATACCCACTGAAGTTATACTGATAAAACACATATAGCAGAAACAGCTGCATAAATATTTATTAATTGAGCCCCTAAGCAAATGGATATGGTTATAAATTATTTGCCATGTTTCCAAATAATAAAATTGGGCTGAATTCCTAACTGATGCAATGCCACTGTCTTCAGAACACTCTGTTTATCTTGTTGTCCTTAGATAATTTGTTACTTGCAGTTGACAAAACATTTTAAAAATCTCTTGAGGTCTATGTACAGCTTTACATCCCAGTTCTGGAAAATCTCATAGCTTGTCTTAACAAAGACCTTTCTGTAGGAATAAGGGTTTCAAATTACTGCTTTTAAGGGTTCACTTATTTCAGCTTTCTGGTGTATAAATAGCTCAGGGGCCTACTGAGGTGCAGGTAGCTATCCCAATCACTGATGAAAGAAGTATGAATGGAAATGTAATCCTCTACAGTCATCCTGAGTTTTTTCTTTATTTGAATCCCTGCATTGCTTTCTTGTCAGTGTCCCATTAAACACATCATTGAGTTATCTGGATTGTACTACAGGGACTGACACAGTTTAAATACTGTGGGTGTGTATCTGCTGCTTCAATGCTGGATTATAAACAGCCACTTTTTTAGTATGTTTGCCTTTCCAGTGTTTTATTGATCTGAGATTTCCACTTCTGATGATTGTATTGATTTGCTTGGCAAGTTTGGAAGTGTTAGGATATTTGATGGTTTCCAGTTTACACAGTTTTCTTGAGGCAAACATCAAGGAAGGACCATGATCATTTTCCTAAGAAAAAAAACCTTTACCACACTAGGTAGGTTTGGAAGACTCCTTTCGAAGCAGAGCTTAGAAACAAAGGGTATTTCTCTCACATCTGTCCAGAATTACAAACTGTTACTGTTTGAGCGGATTTAATAATCCCATTATCAATCTGGAATCTTGGTGGGATTTGGCTGCCAGTGGACACGAGTACAAGTGTGCCCAGCACCCCGGCAGTGAGCCCTGGGCTCCCCAGGGTCCCTGGGGAAGGTTTACCTGCTCCCATCTCCCATGTATATTCAGCCTCCTCTGACTGCTGAATCCAGACATGGTAAATCCCACAGAGCTGGGAACTCTGCTGGCCGTGAGTCAGATAGGGAGCTATGGGCTACACAGTATCCACATTTATTTTGTGCTTCTGAATTTACTGCTTGTAAAGCTGCAACAGAGGACCCAGCCATAAAACTCTATTCTATAAGCACTGGTCTGGATTAACCCCCAATCAAGCCCTAAAGTAAAGCCTGGCTTGCAGAGGCTGCTCTTTTGTATGTCTTCCACATATTCTTTTATTTCTAGTCAACTTTCCCTGAACCCAGTAGGAGCAGAACTGCCTTAAATGTGTGGTATGATTGACTGCAGGGGCTGCCTCAGTGACTGTGCTTTATTTTTCAATAATGGCATTCTCCAGGCTTCATCTGGAATTTGTGCAGTTTATCTATCGATCGAATGAATTGCTGCCTTTGCCAGCTATTTGTCATCTCTCACTACCATTTGGAATACAGGAATACATTTTAGAGTAGGGGCTTATTTTATTTTTATTTTTGGCAGCTTGGTGAATCTTTTATTCCAGTAGCAACATGGCACTGTGCTTGATATATTACAGCTACCTCTTAAGCTTTAGGATTGGGGATGTAAAGATATTCTTGGCTCAGCATATGGTATCACCACATATGGAAAACATGAATGGTCACAAAAGCTTCTTGATTTAAAAGGTGGGATTTATTTTCCTTTTACTAAAGCTCTTTAATTTCCTGGTTGTCAAATATTTGCTGTGATGACCCCTACTTTGCTTCGTATTGCAATGAAGAAAGCCTTAGCTGGGGATTGAAGCTGTTAGGTCAATACAAGAGTTTTCATGGGGAGATTTGTCAGAGCAGGTTGAATAGTGCACCATAAAGGTGAAGACTCATTTATAGCTGTGGAAAATAGTTCCCTTTCTTTGCTCCAAAGTTTATGCTTAGAACAACTAAAATTTTCCATGGCTTTACCCACAATGCAGTCCTGATAAGTGTTCTGTCATTAATATTATTTTGGACAAGTTGTAAGTATAGAAATAATTTTCATTCTATTTTTGTCCTTAGAACATTGGCTCAGTACACTAGACAGGACTACATTTTCTTACGAGGATAATTCACAAACATAGTAGCCTTCATCCCCTTTTGGACTGTGAAGCTTCTTAATGTCTTGCCAAGAATGTCAGTGCTTACCTAAAAAACTTCATGCCAGGATACAACAGCTCATGTAATCTGCAAGATCCTATCTGTTGTGGGTTGACCCTGGCCAGATGTCATTAAACCATGCTGCTATTAAAGCCAGTTAGCAGATATATATGCCCAAACCTATATCTGCCTGACCTTTGCTTCATTTCCGATTTGCTCTCACAGTTGGAGAGCGGAAGCGACAAGAAATGGGCTCCATTGTTTGCTCTACAACCTGGCAGGACCCACCTGAAATGGCATCTCCTGAGACGAAGGGGTTGGAGGTCTGCCCTGGGGAACGCAAAAAAGGAAAGGACTTTGGATTTTTTCAACATCGTCAGGTCAAGAGATTTTTCAGAGGTCTAAGAGAGACCTCACATTAACTGCTGCAACGCTGTTGAAGATGTCCCATATGAAAAAGAAAGATCTCTTCTAAACGTTCCTTTAAAAACCTTTAAAATTTAAAATATTAGGTAACCTAAGTATATGGTAATGGTTTCCTCATTAACACTGTTTTTGCAGTATATAATATATTAGGTCTAGCTGATGTGAAAAGGGAAGGCCTGCACAGGTTGTAACTAAACCACTGAAGATGTGAGGATTTTAGTTGGTCGGAAAACCAAACCATTCAAAAAACTGCATGCAATCTTTTTTAATATATCTTTTAATGTGTCATCTTTTATAGTGCAGCTAAATCATCTACTAGTATTCAGATTTTTCACAAAATCCCTAAGGAGAAATAAATATATATATATATAAGCAAAACATATATATACACATCTTAAAATGCTGCAGTTTAGCAAAGAGGAATAACCTAGAATTTTTTTTTTTTTGTCTCTGTCTATATATGCATCAAGGTTAAGGGCTGCCACGCAAGGTGGCTGTTTAAGAAGCATGACTATAAAAAACTCCTTGAGTCTATGGAGGACAATATGTTTAGTGCACAAAAATAAATACTCATGTAAAATTGATTGGGAAAAAATTAAAATAGGATAATTATAGTTATAAATCCACTGGAACAGTGGGATGTGAACAGCATGGTTTGATTAGACGATTTGCAAGTTGATTAGTGATCCTTATCTTTTCCTCCAGCATTTAATTGCCCCTGTTGGTCTTAGTTGGCCTGATGAGAGATCACAAGGCAGAATTTAGCACCTAATCACGAGGGCAGGTGCTCAGAGAGCAACCGTATCACCGCAGTGGAAATCCAAACCCTCCTCACAGCAGTCTTTAGGAGGGATTTTCACTGTGCCAGGGGAGTTTGGTCCAGGATGACTTTATTCCCAAGTCTCTGTGGTATATGCCAAACAGTTTTCCCATCTTCTCAGTTTAGTAGCTGTGGCTGACTTGCAGTCCCAAGTTGTTGCTTTCCACTGGAGGGTCCTGGGGGTTTACTCCTCATCCATACACATACTCCTGGAAACTAAATTTTTTGTTTTGCATTAGTGCCCAGACTTTTCCTCTGGTAACTCCCAAATCTTTGTTGATGGCAGAGGAGGGTGATGTACCCCAGGTTTTCCTGCAACCCAAACTGACCTCCCAGCACCCAGTGGGCCCCATGGCATGGGGATGAGGAAAGATGGCAACACCTCTGTTTTGTACCCTCTTTCCCTCGGTTTTCTTAGGAAAAGTCAACAGACCAAGGGAATGAGGATACCAAATAAACTGAGATCATTTGTGCCATGTGTCTGACCCACCTCCTTGGATTTCCAGCTAAGTCCAGCACCTTCATCTTCGCAATGCAGCCGTCAATAGGGGTCACCAAATGCATAAAAATATGCCCCCAAACCTTGGTGATGTAACTCCACGTGTTTGCAGAGATTTCAGCAGCTACTCGTGGCATGCATCTGTGCAGTCACACTTACCCCGTGAGTGTTACTGTAGGAGGGCCCCCACCACAGCAGCACTTTGCTGGGGCTGAGCTCACCACCACTGCTGGTTTCAAAAGGCAGACAGCAGAAGTGTTTCAAATACAGGGCTGAGACACTCAGTGCTTTCAAAAATAATTGAAACTTTAGGAGTCTGAATTTATAGGCTTGCTTACCTCCCATGAACTGCTTCAAAAAAAAGCCAACAGCACCATGCAGAATGAATTACTGTGTAAAGCAGGGCTTTCATGCCAGATATTTCTCAGACATGTTCATCTGACCTAACTTTAGACATTCAGACTTTGTTGTCTAAGTTTAAGGTAAGTTCCAAATACAGGTCAATCATCTCATTTTATAATAGGAAGTCTCAGTGTCTTATTTCATTTCACTGACTATTAAGGAAACCTAAGGTTGCAAATACCAAGTTTACATTTTTCTTCATCATAGTTACCTGGCTCAAAGGCTCCAGTGGTCAGCTAATCCACTAAGGTTTCTTGCCCACCAACAGATTAATTCCAAGTTTACAGCAAAACCACAAAAAAAATGTTAGTGCATGGCTTTGTCCTTAAAATCCATCATTTACTTATTCTTGTAATCCTGAAAGCCCTTCAGGTTTTTCTGAGCTGTATTTTGATTCTTCTGTCTTTGTCAGTGACAAATGTCATTAGCACTGTAATGTTTTTTGTTGAGCTCACTAATAAAAATAGGAAGTTGATATCAAGATCAGTTTTTTAGTAGCTCCCTAAATAGTTGTCTTCTACCCCAATAGTTTATTTAGCTCTTATTTCCACATTAGCCAATTCTTCACCTTCCTTGTATATCTTCCTCATTTGGCTGTTTCTAGAGTGATGTCATATGAAATACTTTACTTAAAATAAGATGAGAAAAAAATTGGGGATTTTTCCAGCTAAGAATCAAGTAAGCTTATCAGAGAAAAAGAGCAGGTAGTGACCTACCTTGGATTAAGCTGTGCTAAACTGTACGCTTTTGTCTATCTCTACCAACTGTTGAAGTCCAGCTAACAGTTGGTGTTTAGCTAGATCAAAATTTTCATACTTTTAAAAATATACAAGATACTCTTGTGTTTCTCTCAGCATCCATTCCTGAACTAACATATCAATTTACTACTTTTGACAAGTGCCTGTGTTGGTTCTTTCAGGATTTTGGATAGACATGGGACTGCTGTCTTTGTCTGAAAATATTAAGCCCTTAGATTTTTTTTCTGCTCCAAATGCCGTCTCTTTAACTGGAGTCACACCATCTTGGCTCCATATGTCACTGTGCTGACTAAAAACTGAAAGCAAAGTTTTCACTTCGTTTTTGACCCATGCTTAAGTTATCTTTTACAACCACCAATCTTTACTGCATAGCAGCCTCAAATTCCTCTTTTTGCCCTCTATTTGTTTATGTGACTAAAGAACTTTTTACAATGTGTTTTTAATTTCCTTTGCAAGGTGTAACATGGCCCAGCTTTTGACAGATCTCACTTTCTCCCCACAATTTCTGACCTCCAAGAAACAATTTTCCATGTTAGTCAGCCTCTTTTCTTCCATTTCTTGTAGGCACATTGCCTGTTCCTCATATTCATCTCTAGTTGGATTGTCACCAATTGGGTCTGGAGTTCTTCATGAGTTTTTTCCCCTTCCCAAAATGCAAACTCAATTTTATGTTTTTGACTTCAAGAATCTCCTTTACAGCCAAGTCTCAAAGTTCCTTCACTCCTCTGACGTTAAGAAAAGCCAAGCACGAGTACCAAGAAAAGCACAGGGTTTTTTATCTTTCTGTTCAGTTTAATCAGAAAGCTCTGTGATCTGCTTGTTCAGGGCTATTTTCTACAGCCACGTCTTCTATAACATCCCTGCTCTGTTTGAATTAGCACTGCCTCCTGAAAGCTCGATAAATATATTCTTAAAAACATCTGTCAGCAGACCAGAATCAGTAAAAACGGAGCTCTGTCATCACCTGTAGCCTCAGTTTTATTATTGATATCATTCTGCTCTGATCTGTCTTCAGGAGCAGGAAGTCTGCCACAGGTCCTGTTGACTGTCTAATACTGTCCCACTGTCCCATAGCCACAGTCAGATTTTATCTAGAAGGTCTTTAGTGGATCTATACTATTGCTGTATAGTGCTTTTCAAGAAGGCAATGGATCTTGATTAATTTTATAGTATCATGTTTTTTCTTCTCTACACACTACCACAGTAGTGTACACTATCAGTACTGTACAGGGCTCTTCTGTCACCCCTACCTCCCTGCCTGTCTGTCTGGGTTCTGCCTTGCTCCCAGTGCTGTACTCCAGCCAGAAGGAACGTCCCACCATGTCGTAAATGCCTGGTTGCAGGTCCTACCGCAGCAGATTTGGCTCCTACATCGCACTGGATGGGCTCACTGTGCAGTGTCCAAGCAATCAGCTCTTGCACCCCGACCTCTCTCAATTTCCTTGCAAGTGAAGTTGTTCCACTGCCTTTTGATTACCTGGCCATCCATCTTGTGAATATAACTTTGTGTTTTCTCCTAGCTTTGCAGATTCCTATCTCAACTATGTTGGTTTTTTTCCTTCCTCTTCGCTTATTCCATTTTGTGTTTCCTACCTGGCTGAGATAACTTGAGTCTGTTCCAGCCTTAACCTTGGCACTTTGATTCTCCATGTACAAAGGCAGTTCAGCCACTGAAGGCAGTTTTCCTCCTGTGAAAGCTTTCCAGTAATTGAATGTGCCAAAACCATCCTTTTCAGCTCTGTCCTTGAGCTATTTGTTGGTTTTATAAGCTTGACAAACTTTCACCTTTTCTTGCTAGGAACTCTGAGACTTAAACTGCAGATCACTTAAGCGTTCACCTCTTTGGCAGACAGAAGAAGTAACTTCAAAAAAACATCACTGGATGATTTCCACCACCCCAGTCTTCCCTTGTGTCACAGAGAGATCTAAGAATTCATGTACATGTAATTTTCACGAGAGCAACGAATAAAAACAAGATTCAAAGAAAAGGTGCAAATTAAAACCTATTTCTGTTATTCTTAAAAATATTTTTTCTGTATTGTTGAAGCTTTGCACATGCAATCCTATGTAGCTGCTTTATATTACTGATAACTTCCCATCTGACATGCTACATCAAGGTTATTCTCTTGTATAGTTAACGTGACACATACTCTTAAAATGTTAAAGAGATGAAACTTGTACTTTAAATGCCTGCCTAAAATGGCATGTGCTTCATTAAATATATATTTGGAAATGAGGAGGTTGTTCTAAATGAGAATATATTGACAAATATTTAAGATAGAATCAATAGAGTCAGTCTTTCTAAGTTTCATATTAAGCAATAAAAATATTAAATGAACAGTCTGTAGTACAGTTTCTTACACAGGCTTTCCAAGAGTCAGCACTTAGTGTCTTCTTTGATACACTTACTTTAATTTAATATGTATGCTTTGCCTAAGAACATGAATAAGTCATTCCTTTTAATGTTTTCATTTGCATGTTTAATTCAAGTATGGGAATCAGTGGAAACACACTTAAATGCTTATGCTAGTTTATTCACTTTGTTTTGAAAATTATTGCGTGCAGCATGGGTGAGAAAGAAGTAATCTAAGTAGAAGCAGAGTTGATGGGAAAGTAGGTTATAATTTACTTGCCTGTTGTCTGGGTAGTGGACATGTGGTCAAATCTGCAGGGAAATCAGCATTTTCTAATGCATTAGAATGGGATGTTAAAAGAACACCCACATGATGAGAATCAGTTTCTGTAACAATGTAAGTTTATTGATAAATTTCCGAAGCGATATATTTCTTGACCCCACCCTGCTATAAGACCTATCCTTCCTGCTTCCACCCAAGTTCACAGAAATCACACCATTTGTGGAGGCAGAACTGAGGGTTTTATGAGCATGTGTGAACATTTTGACTTTCAATTACAAGATCATGATTATTTTTCCATAATTCTCTGGAAGTGCCCACTCCATGGGATCAGGATTTCTTTAAAAACTAATTGAAGAAGCCACAGAATTTTTATAGTAATGTAGAACATTTCTGGGGTTGATACTTTTGAACAAGCCTGTTATAACAGATTCTATTAGGAGAAGGATATTACTTCCAATTAAATTATAAAACATAATCAGAAATGATAAGGAAGACCCATCTTTTTTTATGATATCAAGGAAGGTTTGTGGATGGACAGATAATGGGAAAAGGAAGGGAGGGAGTGCTTTTACTTCTGTGACAGCACCCTAGGGATGTTTTAATGCACTTCTCCCTAAGAGTTTCAAAGAGCTCTTACAAGAAATGTGATGCTGCCCAGTGCAGGCACCCATCTCTCACATGAAAGTCTCTTAGCAAAGAATGTGGTCTGACAAAGAAGGGATTCATGTGCCAGGGGTTCCTGAGCATGCACTGAACCCAGCAAAGCACCTTGTGGTTCTGTCTTTTAGAGGGCAAGATCTGGGTCTCACAGCCTCCATCTGAAGAAAGAGAGATGCTCCCACGGCCCCTCACTCCTTTTCAGCAGAAGCTTTGAGTAACAGGGACGCCCTGTGACATCCCACTCCTCCTTTGCCCTTGTGGGAGCTAGAGCTCATTGTGCTGACCCCAGTCCTGGAGCCCTGCGTCCTTCCTCTGTAGCCAGAGACATCTTTGGTTTTGGTCATTCCCTTCTACCCCTCCTCACCCCAGGGAGCTGGGCTTGCTCTTCACTTCATATCCCACATCATTCTCCTCACTACCCTCTTTTCCTACAAGGAACCAGGCTCCCCCTGAGCACTCCCTGCCCAGTTCCTCTGCCTCTCCTGCCCCCTTGCCCAGCACATGCCCCTCAAATTCTTCTGTCCAAAATGAGACCTTTAGCAGCTACCATCACCCTCAGTTTGCAGGAAGTCAACTTCTTGCCCCAGAATAAAATTATTGGTGAACTCTTGCATTTGGATTTTCAGTGGATTTTTCTATTATGGGCTCTGAATGGAGGCTGCAGGATCCAGCCTGAAAATTCTTGCTGGGCCCAAGAAAGATTCTTCAGAATTTGGCTACTTTGCTCATTGCTTTTAACTACTTTGCAAATAAATGCACCCAGAGATCTGACATCCCCAGACCTGCATCTTAGCGAGCCTTTTCTACAGCAGCCAGAGAAACCACCACACATGCCACAGGGTAACTTCTTGCCTGAGTCAAAGAGGTGATGGACGACAGGGAAGGGACAAAGTTAGGGAAGACTACAAGGTGTCACAATTACTCAGTTTTAGGCTATGTACTTCCAGAAGGTTTTACGCGTTTGTTTTATACCTGTTTGACGTGGTCTCACATTTTGTAGACATCCCTGAAGAGTGAATGTTGAGCAGAGATATAAATGCTACACAGGAAAAGGCTTTCTTTGAATCTGTCTTGTTTAATCAAGAAGTTCAGTGATGTAGAACTAGTTGTATATCACCAAATTGTGGGTCTTCAGGTTTTATTAAGTCTTTCCTATTTTTTTGTAACAAAACTGTCCAAAAGTCTTATATTTTCCCTATTACATTTAAGAGCATAGCACAATTTCCTTATGAATTTGGGAAAATCAAGAAAAGTTTGGAGTTTTTTGTTCTTCTGAACACATGATCCAATTATTGAAAAGCAAAAGAATGATTCACTACGTAACATTGAACTTTCTCCTCCTTTTGTACTGAATGCTCCTGCCATTGCACTAGTTAAATTTAATTTGCTAGAAAGACAATTTCAGAATTCCATCTCACCTGCTGCAGAAGAACTCAGTCTCAATCTTGTCTTCCTTTTTTTGCCCCATAAATAAACATGCAAAGAAACAATATGAACTGGAGACCAAACAGTAAAATAATGAATCACAATTTCCTGATATACTTTCCATAAAGTGCAAAATGCCTGGAACTCAAATCAATCTAAAGTGAGAAGCTGGAGTTCATATTTTACAGCACTGTGAGACATCACTGTAAATTTAACAGTGTGTCACTGGTATGAGGGACTAAGTGAGCTCTGCATATAGACAAGAACCAGGTGAGGAGGAGCTACTTTCACATATGGCAGAACCACTCTGCCCCTCCTGCTGGTACCTCCCAGGGTTCTGGCTATCTGCAACCCAATTGTAGGTCACCCCAAAATGCCAAGAAATGTGAAGCAGGCCCATGCCTTCTGTGGAGCGAATTCTTCTGCCTCTTGGACCTTCAGATCTTTTCAAGTCTGTATGTGCATCAGCAGCTGCACAACACAATGAAATATCAAGTGTTTCTCACTCCACCTCAAGACTTAGTTGATGCTCAAAACTCCACTCATGTTATATAGTGAGAAATCTGTCATAGGTGAGCAAGGACATGCTCTTGTCACTCACCTGTAAATGCATCCAGGTATCTACAGTCCCCCTTTACCTTCTAGCAGCATGGAAAAAGCTATTTCTCACCCCGAATTCTACACTCGCTGACATGCGTAAACCAACCGAAGCATTGACACTTAAAAGCTCGGGTGAGATGCATTTTCCATGTTTTTAACCAGCTAAAATTGCAAAAGGAGATTCCTGCCCTTGCGTGGATGGTGTTTTAAGATGGGGCGAATGCTCCCTCTGGAGGTGCTCATCTCTGCAGCGTGCACGGGAGCAGCCCGGGGCACGCATGCTCTGCCGCAGGCAGAAGCCAACAGGTATTCCCAGAAATTCTCTAAGCAGGGAGGATGATCAGAAGAGGAAGGGAAAAGCTGGAGTTTCTAAACCTGCTGGCCAGTTTTGGTCACAGAAAGGTACAATGGCTGAGACCTCAAAGGTATACTGGTCCCTGTGACAAGTCCCTTCTTGTACTTCTTTGGCATGGGAGGACTCACAGGAGACATTGGGGGTGATGGCAATGGAGGGGGGTGCTGAGATTAGAGACCTAAAGCTGTGTGAAGTGGGGTTTCACCTCCTCTCAAAGACGCCACTGACCCATGTGTGCTTCAGCCTGGTCGAGTGCAGGTGAATCATTCCGTCTCCCAGCAGCCTCCGTGCTGGATACAGCACATTGCAGCACCCTGATTTTGACATGAATTAACTCATCTTGCTACAGGAGCACAGAAAAAGACAGTCTCAGATGTCGGGGAAATCAGCCTTGTCGATTTTTGCACCATTGGAAGGGGAAAGCTTGGTGGAAAAGCAAAGCCAAATTTGGCCCAATGTTAATACAGGACAGAAAGATCATAAACTCATTGGGCATGTCTGTGTCTGTACTTGTGTGGCCAGACACTTCAAGAAAGTATATGTCATGCTGAGCAGATTTGAAAGAGAAACTTATCCTAACAAACCCAGCATTTAAAGGTGGAGAGAAATAAATAAGATGAAGGTGTGTTTCTACCTGCTACAGCTCTGTTGTGGTTTACAAAATTAGCCTAAAGCACTTTCCAAAATAATTTCCAACACTCCTGAACACTTGCAAATCATTTGTTTTGTTTGGTTTGGGATTGTTTGAGTTTTTTAATTTAGAGGAAAAAGAGAGCATATTTTTTTCTGTATTTTCTGAAATATAAAAACAAGAGCTGCAATGCATCTTTCTGCTTAGTAGTGCATGGTATTGTGGATTACAGGTCACCATGTTCCTAAATGCTGCTTGTTCTTTCACTGGGGGATGATGGAGACCAACTAGCCCTGGTGGTCATCCTGACACTGTTCAGATCATCCAGAGATATTGTGGCAGCATCTAGTGCAGTAGGAAGTAAAATCATGACTATTTCCAATGTAAATTCTCTACATGTAGAGAAGAAAGATAAAAGCTGTGTAAAACTGCCTTTGGTTGCTGTGAGTCACTGTGGTGGTTAGGATTACACAGGAAAAACAGTGAATTATTTTTGGTTACTCTTTTATCACAAGTTTGTCTGTTTTAGGATTATTTGGACTGGCCTTCCTCTAACCTGTGCTCATTTTAGCTGTGTGTGTAACCATCAGCCATCAGTCTGTCACCCACAGTGCCTCAATAGTGCTCTGTCTGACAGAGACACCAGGGTAGAGCTCATAGTTAAACCTGGAAACCATTACATTTGTAAAAGGATTCATCATAAGTATTCTAGTGACCACACTGGTCCTCTTCATCCACCATCAGCAAGAGTATTTGATCATTTATGTTACATATGTATGTATTATTGTTCATTATTATATTATTATTGTTACTATACTTGTGTTATATAATTGTATATTTGCTCCTTTGGGGGAATTGAAAACATCTGTGTTAAAGATGCCTCTAAGCAGGCAGCCGTGCCAGGAGCAAACAGCAACCTCGAAGTCTTTGCAGACCAATCCAAAGAAATCAGAGCACCTCCAGCACATGGCTTGTTCCCTCACACGACTGCTCTGCCACCACCCATCACAAAGCAGCCTCAGGCAGTCATTGACCAAGGGAGCAATGTGACAAACCTCTGGGTCAGAAATTCCTTTGAACCTGAAGACTCTGGGCCTTTTTGTCACATCCAGCCAATTCATGTTTGTCCCAGAAGTGGAAGGGAAATGCATTAATCTCTTTTGGTATGGGGGATTTGGGCTGGTTTTAGCCCAGGATGCTAAGGCTGGTTTTAGCCCGGCCTTTGTTATTGGCACAGAGATGTCTGGATGCTCAGCGCTGGTTTCCAGGCAGACCAGCCTAATCCAGGCTGTCCCCACGGCTGCTCCGCACCAGCCACTGTCCCCGTGCTTGGGGTTCACACCAGCTGCTCTTAGTTTTTTGCTATTCCCAGCATAAGGATATTTGTCAGGAGATAAGGGGGTCTTTTTATAGTCAGACCTGGAGTTTCCATGGTGAAATTAGCCAACAGGAGTTTCCTTTGCAAAGCAGAGCATATCCTTTACTGGCAAAAACATGTTACTCCCTTGGTTGTGAGGAAGTGTCATTGTCCAAAATCTATTCTGGTTTTTAAGGGCTCTGTATCCTCAAAGAAATATTTTTAACCTGAAAGGAATATTTATACTGTCCAGTGAGAGCAGTTCACTGGGTTATTCTTAGTTCTGCGTCTGTGTCTGCTTTATCTGTACATCACTTTTTCTCTATTGATTTTCTTTTACAAATGTTTAATAGAAAATGAAAGCAAAGGTAATAGATTAAAGTAATTCTGGGAATTAATCCACTGACAGGGCCAAAGTAACTCCAGGGATTAATTTGATTTCCCACAGTTCATGTGTATCCTAACCAACAGGAGTGATTTTGATACAATATTTTCTAAAAACTTTTGAAGCCTTTGAAGATGCCCAGAGTCAGCATGTGGGCTGGATCAGCTCTTAGTACCAGGCATTAAGCAGAAAACCATCTCTCATCCTTCGATATTCAATGTACTGGGCTAGAAAATGAAAATTCATTTTATTTTAAACTAGGCACCTTGAAGCAGGAATTAATAAAGAGCTGATTATGAAACCATATGCAAAAGCTCTGGTGTTGGCACAGAGTTCCCTTCATGGGCTAACCCTGACCTCACCTGTGGTGGATGAGGACCAACTCCATAAAAACCCACAGGATTACGACACTATAAACCGGGTGTGTGACCACAGTCACAACCAAAGTCAGCAGGGGATTATATATGTAATAAGTTAAAGAAATTTGGGGTTTTTTTCCCTTAGGCCTGGTTATCTTAATAAATTGGCATTTTGCTGATGCTCAGTATCTAAGGTCATGCTTATTTCCCCTGCCTGCTGAAGTCAGCATGACCAAAATGCCCCTATTTCAGTGTTTTGCAGAACGAGGGCCTTACAGTGCTTATTTGCTCCAGCATCCTTGTCTTTCTTTCCTTGATGCTCCCCTGAGGGAGTGAAGTGACTGTGATGGATGTGTTTTACATTGCTAACAGTCAGTTAGAGCTACCTGCTACCCCCTGATGGAACAGCTCTGATTCTGCTGCAGAATAATGAGATTTAATGACTCATTCACTAATTATACTTTTGTTGTACACTTTTCTACTTATTTTCAGCAGGAGCTGAGCACCCTTGACTTACGGATGGCAAGGCATGAAGAACCCTTGAAAATCAGGGTGCTGAAAATCAGGATGATATATAAACACGAGCTTGAAGACATGCTGGAGCTGTGACATGTGGATCTCATCTGCATTGCTGAGGTCACCAGGGCAGATCTGCCTTCTACAAAGGGAGGATTGCTTCAGGCAGTTCAGAAATGCCCCTCTAAATACATCCACAGTTGTGAAAAACGTCAGTGGAAACCAGTTCTTTGACATGTTTATTTAAACATAAATATGAAGAGAAAATGTAGATAAAATCATTCAGATTGAAAATTCCAAACATTCTGTTAAAAACATATGGATAATAAATCTTATATCTTGTTCTTCTAAAATAAGCAATTCGCCAAAACAAAAATGTATGTGCTAGAGAATATGATCTTGAATTTTTATGTCTACATTAATCAAAACATTTGGGCTAAAAAGCATCAAACCCCAACTTTTCATCAAATACAACAGATAAATATCTGTAGAGGCATGGACATGCTTCCAGAAAGAGAGATGCTGCAAAACTCCCCATGGCAAGCTTTGGAAATAGGCTCAGACTTTACCTAATACTGCAAATCCACACACCACAAATCCAGATCAGGCTGCTGGATTTTAAGTTTGATTTGAACTCTTGAGGCTTAATGTCCTGATTCCCATGTCCAATATTAATGATGGTATCGAGCAGTGGGATGTGACTTTATGTCAGTATGTCACCTTATGCAGCATGTGACTTTAGGGTCACCTTGCTTCCAGGAGACAAAACTGTCATTAAGGGCAGGTTGTTCCAAAAACTGTAACAATGTCATCCATTTTTGCTTATTTTTTGTTGGTTTTCGGTTGATATATTTGACAGTCTGTGGCAAGTAAGGGCATGAAGAGGAGAGGCAAGGGGTCGGAGCGTGCCAGCTGCAGTGCTCCCAGCCCTACTCTGCCCCTCACTTTCTGTGGCCTGCAGTAACTCATTTAACCTCTCTGTTTCAGCTTCTTCAGAATAATTATGCTTAGCCCACAGGGGTGTTGAAATAGATTAATTAGCTAAGGTTTGTAAAGACCTTTGAAGATGTCAAGTACTGTAAGTGCTGCTTGTTATGGAGGTATATTATTGCATACTGTATGCATGGCAGGATTAGGGACTATTTGATATTGTGCAATTGGAGAGGAAAGAGAAACCAGGAACATCCTTAGGGAGCCTGAGCAGTGTGTATTTCTAAGCACAGTTCTTTCCTCATCTCAGTGTTATATTCCATTTAAATACCTTTCTCAGGGCCCTAATGAATTGCTGTGAAGTTATCTGATATCCATATGCAAACTTCAAGAAAAGGTATAATTAGGAATTTAATATTTCTGTTAGCTTCTTGGCTTCATGACTGATGTGGCCACAGCTGCTAAAACAATAGTAACTTTTAGCCAAAATCTGTTAGTTTTGACTTTCAGTTGTGTTACTTTCTTAATCTAGCTGTTGATGTGGCCAGGCAGGGGCTAATCTCTGGATGAAATAGAGGTGTACCCCAGAGGGGCTCTGGGCTCAGCTCAGGGCTTTAACTGTCAATATGCTTATCCTCACAGCATCTTTGGGATTAAAAAAAAGTGCAGCTATTATTAACCTAATGGGTTTGCTCACAAAGTACCACCACTATGGATAAAAGTTGTAGAAAATGGGTTTGGTGGCTTCAGTCTGTTTGAAAGTCACCTGGCTACTTCAGTAGTGACGGCAACACGCAATTTCCTTTCTCTCTGATCAGCATAATTCTGAAATCCATATGACTCTCCCTCTCTTCCTTCTGGCTATCAAGCAAACTGAGCCTAAGCACTACAGTCTCTCTCTGAATGCAGAAATTCTCTTCCCCCTCAATAATTTCACCTATCACTCTTTTTCTAAGATCATTTACAGATGAAACAGAACAGACCAAAAAGTGCTCCCACCCCAAAATATGCACAGTTTTCCATGGAACAGCTCAGTCTTCTTTCACTTGTTGTATGAAAGAGGTTAGTTAAGTCACTGGTGATCATTGTGAAATATGGCTTTCAATATTTGTAAATTATTACTTATCATTATGAATCATAGTATAATATTATAAATATATGTTAGCAATTTATGTATGACTGTTATAAACAGAGTAAATGCAAATCATCTCAAGTTATTACAAATTTGGTATCTGATGACACTCTAGCAGAGACAAAACTTGAAGTTTTTCTATCCCCCATTGTGATGTCTTTGACCCTGGTTATACAGTGTTCAATCTGATGTCAGCCCACTCTTACTGAGATCATCACAAGACCCTCCACATTACTCCTCTCTCTCTGCAGACCAGGGCAATGGGGCCCGTGTCCTTCAGAGAGCTGTGCAGCGTCTCTGCCTTCACTCACATCTCACTGAGAACCATTCCTTCTGTGGGATTGTCATGTGCACCACTTGCACTTTTTAATTCGTTGTGATTCCTCCTGCAGGAATTTGGCCATATCTTCTCTGCTTCCTCTCCTTGGCTTGTGAAAGAACTCAGTTTGTGTCTTTTGCTCAATCAAGAATATTTTTAGCACTTAAAAACTAAGCTTGAGATGACTAATATGGCAGTACTGATGCCAAGGGGTCTTTTTGCTTATTTCCTAGTCTAGGTTAGAATTCCTGTAACTTTTTCACTGTAATCCTAGTTAGTAATACCCTGTATTCCAGACAAAATAGTCACCTATCACTGTAACATTCCAGAGTTGAGAACATGTTAGAACATGTTATCGCAGAGTGATGACTGAAAGACGAACATTTAGAGAGAACAGAAGGGCCCAATGGAAAGATGCCGTGAGGAATTAACCCATGAATTCTGTGCCTTAATTGGAGAATCTTTGTAAACTATGTTAATTTGTTAGACCAGAATATATAGAGCTGTTGCACGGAGAGTTAGAGAGCTTTAATGCTTTTTCTTACCCAAACCCATCCTTTGTTTTGTACACTGGGCTTTGTGTGTGGGGCGTGGGGGAAGCCCCCCCCGCAGTTTGTTTCGGAAACTTCTGAAATAAAGTTTTTGCTTTTCCCTACCTTCATAAAACCACCTTCAGCTCCTGTTTGTAACTCTAGAGAGAGGCAACAGTACGGTAGCTGATTTTTCCTCTGGGCATTTCCCCTTGCTGGAACGGTCACAAATGGGGAAGCTCTCACAGGTAACACTGTTCCCCTGTGCCACCTTCCCACCCCTGGTATGGGTCGGAACACATTTCTGACTGGAACACACTTCAACAAAACAGTAAGTTCAAGGCTGGATTTTGCTGGGCATCTCTGCCCACTCAAAGGATCTGCTCCCCCATACAAGCTGAAAAGCAGAAACCATGACCTCATTAGAAATGAGGCTGTGGAAATTCATACCCTAATAGAAAAGGAGAAGATGTGCTTGAATGAAGATGTTTTTCTGTGCCAAAACTCTGTGTGCTCCTAAGCTTTTCCTGCCCATTCAGCCTTTTTTTCCTTCTCCTTGCATTTCTGCACCAGGTGGTGCCCAAACTTGAGAAGGCTGGATGGTTCAGACAGGCTGCCTTTCCAATAAGAAAAACAGTATTCACAGGTGAAACCAGCTAACAACCTTGAAATACTTCAATTTGCTGGTGCACTGCAAGGCACAGGTCACATATAGGAAGATGCCTATGATCTCCAGCCTATAGCCCATGTTCTGTAAGAAGAGGCCAGTGCACAAGAGCATGTTCATCCTCAAGACACAATTCAATTACAAACTAGTTCAGTGCATCCGCAATTTAACTCCCTAGGAGTCAGAGAGAAAAAGATACGTGAGTATTGCTGAGTGTCATTTTACTTTGCCTCTTCCTTCTTTGTGGCTCTCAGCCTCTCAGACTTGTTTTGGTAAGATCAATCCTTTCTGTTTGTCTCCAGAGGAGTCAGGATGCACAAATAAATCAGTAACTATGAAAAAGCACAGATATAATAGAAATCAGAGAGGAAATTACTGTCCTGCAGCACATTGTCCCGCTCCCTTCCAGGGTTGGAGTCTTCTCTAGAACAATCTCAAGATGTACACCGAAGATGTATTTTGTTCTGAATGTGTCTGCTGTATAAGAAAAACTTAGGAGTATCTCCCTACACTTTTTCCCTATGGTAGAACATGTGCAGTGGTGATTGTTTTGGATGGAGATGGAAAGTTCTCATCAGATATTTAATTGAAGTGAAAAAAAATTTGTTCTTTCTGCCTCTTCCCTACCTTCTTCAAGTCAGTGACACTGAAAAGGGGAAAACAAAATATCCAAGAACAAGCTAGGGGAAAGAACATGAGGTTTTAGTTAGAAAAGCTTTTGAAGTCCTCTGGAGTTCTCTCCTCTCCTTGCTCTTTCCCTGATAGCTGAAGGCTTGCCAGCTTTTTATCTGATCTCAGCCTCTGAGCTGGATGTGCTCTGAGCTACATGACAGAGTCAGTGATGTGGCAGGTGCTTCTCAGTCACTGTTTCTTGAAGCAACAGAAAAGCAACCATAACATTTCCGCTCCCTGCCGGGAGCTGAGTGCTCAGAAGACGGGGCTGGTAGAGGACTACAAGTAGCAAAGTGTGGAGGATTGTTTCAGCAGGAAAACAAACTATTTGAATGTGTGTAGGCCTAAATTAAGGTTTTGAGATAAGTTGATGAGATTTTTATGGTGATTAATTATTTAGAATTTGCTTATAAATGTTCCTGCATATAAACAATAACACTTTACGTATTCAAATATGTGACTTCTAGATTTAGATACTGTGTGCTAGGTAGACTTCTTTAAAATTTTCACTGAAAACAAAAACCAGGCTTCTGGTGTGCTACCCTTGCTTCAATACTCTCTGAGTATCCACCTACACTTCTAAGTTATCAAGGCAAACGTAACTAATCGCCAGTTTTTCTGAGCAGGGAAGATCACAAAGTCACAACCCCTTAGAAATTACAAGATATGCTGCAATGAGTTGAAACCTGTGGGAAAGCAATTAATAACCAGCAGATTTGATGAAGACAATTTGTACCTGGTGAGGTGATGAGTGGCCACAGATGGGTTATCTTGGAAGAAGGTCAACCCACAGGTCGAGGGAGGTGCTTTTTCCCCTCTACCCCCCTCTGATAAGACCCCAGCTGGCATACTGCACGCAGTTCTGGAACCCCCAACATAAGAGGGACATCGACCTGTTGGAGTGAGTCCTGAGGAGGCCACAAAGATGCTCTGAAGGCTGGAGAATCTCTCATACAAAGACAGGCCAAGGAGTTGGGGTTATTCAGCCTGGCGAAGAGAAGGCTCTGGATTGACCTTCCAGTACCTAAAGGGGGTCTGGAGAAAGCTGCAGAGGGACTGTTTACAAGGGTATGTTGTGACAGGACAAGGAGAGTGGCTTTAAACTGAAAGAGGGTAGATTTAGATTCGCGATTAGGAAGAAATTCTTTGCTGCCAGGGCTGAGAGGCACTGGCACAGATTGCCCAGAGAAGTTGTGGATGCCTCATCCTCGGAAGTGTTCAAGGCCAGACTGGGTGGGGCTCTGAGCAAGCTGGTCATGTGGAAGGCATTCCTGCCCATGGCAAGGGAACTTTAACATCCCTTCCAATCCAAACCATTCTGCAATTCTAAGAACTCCTCTTCCTCAGTGATGGCCAAAGCAGACCATACATCAGCCAACAGACCTTCATCTCAGAGAGGCAAGTGGTGTTAAACTCTCCTCAAGCCACGGCAGCTGTCCCTTTGTTAGACCATTTAGGAGGTTTGGAGCAGACAGAAGGAAACCTCTTTTACCAGGAGAGTAGCACAGAGCTGGGAGAGGCATCCATCAGAGAGGGGTATCTGTCCATGAAAGTTTCTAGATCAGCTAGGGAAGGTGGTGGCTGACTTGCTCCACTGCTTTGAGCAGCATCTTGGAGTAGACACAAACACACACATGCTGCAACCAACCCACCTTTCCATGGGACACTAATTCTACAAAATCACAAACCTTAGGAAAATCTTTAGGAGATCCCATGTCAGTCCAAACAAGGTTTTCTTGAAACAACTGCAGGAATGAAAATTTGAGGGTCATAACCCCAAATCACCAGGTCAAATCACAGAAGCAGACAAACTTAGGTGGCTTTTCAGCCAGCATATCTGACTCTGGAAGAGACAAGACAAGCAGGTGCCACAAAGTTGCAGATGGGTCTTGGTCTAGAGACATCTCAAAAGCCTTCCTCAAGGAAAAAGAAAGGACAGTCAACATGGGAGATCATCTCTCCAGCGTCCCTTGGCTGTACATCTTCAGTCAACCCTTGGTCACCCCTGCAGCATCAGAATTTCCTAACCAAACCATTGTTTTTTAATTTTCAAAGCAGACAATATTTTCCTTGGAACAGGGCCTGATTTCTTTACATCAAGGACCAGACAATCAAGGTTGTTCTTGGACAACCCTTAGAGAACACAAGAGCCATACTAAGGGCTTGTCCATTTGCAAAGATTGGACCATTTTCTTCACTGAACAGACAAATAAAGCAATGCTGAAAGGCTCTGTGAGCATTCAGTCAAATACAAACGCTGAAATCAGTACGTATGTGTGGGAAGGGAGAAGCCATCATCTTAATTCACCTCTTAATTTTCTATAATGTTTTGTTCCCTTTCTGTTTTCGCCCCCTCTTCCACTTCATCAATGTTTAGCATCATTTACACTCCGAGTACTATTTGTCTGTCCTCCCCTCATACAAGGTGAACTTCCCACTGAACTTATATCCACTGTTCATACTAAGAAAACACTCTTGAGCATAATGCTGAAAGTTGCTGAACATCTTTCCAGTGCTGCAAAGCATCAGCTTTCATTTACTTCAAGATAAGTGGCTGACATACTGCACATCGTAGGATGTTCTCCTGCTGGGTCTATGCAAAGAAGAGCTCAGGTAATTATTAAAATCTTCATTTTAGCTGTCAGTAATAATTTCACTTCTGCCTGTCAAAGAGGGTTGGACCCCACGCTGGAGCAGGGGAAGAGTGAAGAGTCCTCCCCCTGAGGAGGAAGGAGCAGCAGAGACAATGTGTGATGAACAAACTGTAGTCCCCGATCCCCATTCCTCTGTGCCACTGGGGGGAGAAGGGAGGAAATTACATAGTAAAGTTGAGCCCAGAAAGAAAGGAGGAGTGGAGAGGAAAGTGTTTTAGGATTTGGTTTTATTTCTTATTACTCTACTCTGGTTTGTTTGGTAACAAATTATTTCCCCTGGTGGAGTCTCTTTTGCTCATGACAGTCACTGGTGACTGATCTCTCCCTGCCCTTATCTCAACTCATTAGCCTTTTGTTCTCTTTTCTCCCCACTGCCTGGCTGAGGAGGGCAGTGGTAGAGTGGCTTTGGTGGGCACCTGGCATCCAGCCAGGATCAACCCATCACATGCAGTCTATGTGCACATTTGAGAAGAATGCTGGTCATCCCCAGGGGAATGTGCTGGAGCACAGGGAGCCCCTTGCACTTGGTACTCAAAGCCTTTCCTGTTATTCCTTTCTCTTTGTGCTCTTCTCCTTTCAAAATCTGTATAGTTGGCCACTGAAGAACTACAAGAGATCTACATATTTGATATTCAGGAGCCAGCAGTCCACAGCCATTGCCTGTTGGGGATCCAGACCCTGCCATAGTGATGGCCAAGGCAATGTGGGGAAGCACAGCTGAGATTCAGTACTGGAAACCCTCAGGAACACCGATGAACTGGGTGCTTGTGCCAACAGGGTACAGAGGTGCTGATAGGAAACTAAGAGGTTGTCATAGGTTGACCCTGGCCAGACGCCAGGCACCTATGAGAGATAGGGACCAGGAGAGATCACAGGCAAAACAGGCTCAAGCTTAAACATATGAAAGTGAATTTATTACACTAACAGAATCAGAGCAGGATAATGAAAAGTAAAATGAGCCCTTAGAAAACACCTTCCCGCCCCACTTCCCCCTCCCAGCTCTACCTCCTGCCCCAACGGTGCAGGGAGACAGGGAATGGGGATTTTGGTCAGTCCATCACCCGTTGCTTCTCTTGCTCAGGGAGAGGAGTCATTTTCCCCTGCTGCTCTGTGGGGTCCCTTCCCACGGGAGACAGTTCTCCAGGAACTTCTCCGACATGAGTCCATCTCACGAGCAATAGCCTTCTGCGAACTGCTGTGACGTGAGTCCATCCCATGAGCAGCAGCAGCAGCACCTCTCAAAGCTGCTGTGGTGTGGGTCACTGCTCCACGGCATGCAGCCTTTCAAGGACAGGCTGTTCCAGCCTGGGAGCAGGGCCTCCCTCTCCATGGGTCTCCCACAGGTCCACAGCCTTCTTCCAGGTATCCACCTGCTCCAGCGTGGGCTCCTCCAGGGCCTGCAGGTGGATCTCTGCACCCCTGTGGCCTCCATGGGCTGCAGGGGCACAGCTGCCTCACCATGGCCTTCACCACGGGCCGCAGAGGAATCTCAGCTCCGGCACCTGGAGCACCTCCTGCCCCTCCTTCTGCACTGACCTTGGTGTCTGCATAGTTTTTCTTCTCACTCCACTCTGGTGAAAATTAAAATGCCACCAGTATTGTTTTTCTTTTCTTCTTAACTCAGTTACCACAAAGATGTTACCACTACTTCTAATTTACCCACCCTTGGCCTGAAGCATGCCCATCTTTGCAGCCAGCCAGGGATTGGCTCTGCTGGACAGGGTGGAAGCTGCTGGGAGCTTCTCACAGAAGCCACTCCTGTGGCCCCCCGCTACCAAAAATCAGGCCATGCAAATCCAATACAGAGATCCTATTGCCTTCCGAAGAGAATGGCAGCAATTTGGTAGCTGCCCCAAGTGTGTAGATCAAGAGAGGCATTTTCTCATCTGTTTTAAAAAATTTAGATGTGTCCTGGCCTTTTTCAACTAATTTGTTTCATTTCGATTAGTCCTTCATCTTTGTTTTAAAGACAATGCCCTAAATTTCTCAAGAACATGGTCCTCACAATTGCTTATTTCTACAAAGCCCCTGTTTCTGTGAGAAAATATTTTTATTACTCTGAAATCTAAACTACATTTCAGCCTCACAGTTAGTTGTCTCTACTGGTGTAGCTACATGGTTTTGTGTCTTCTTTTCAACTGAGATCATTTCACTAATACCTGAGGTCCCACCTTACAGCACAGCCCAGAGGTGGTTGCATCAGTGGGGAAATACCCGTGCAGAGGGCTGAGTGAGTGGTGACCACTCTGCACACCAACTTGGCCAGTATCAAAATGTTTATGCAACACATGGTGATTTCAATGTGAGGATAGACTGATAGATATATTCTATATATAGTTAAAATTACCTTGCACTGAAGCAAATATTAATATAAATGTGTGTACTCCTTAGAGCTACATGACTGTGTTGTTTGATAAAATAGAAGACATCGTGATTTTTACTTCTGTTACAATATTAAATTTAAGCAGCAGAAGCACCAGTTATGGGGGGACTTTTTCTTCCTAACTTCCCCCTGGCTGAGTCAGCCTCTATGCACTGATAAAGAATCCCATAAAACTCTACATAAAGTAGTTTTCAATTGCACAGAAATGTATCAATCTAGAATTTTACAGTGCATAACCTAATATCTTATTATTATTTACATTTTTATAGCACACGTGTACAGATAATATGCATTGAGGTATTCAGGGCGAATAATATCCTTTAAAGTAATAGTAAAAAACCCACCACAAAATAGCCTGGTTTGCAGATACTACCTAAGCATTCAAAGCTTAATTATATTCTTAGTCAATTCTGATTTACATTTAAATTACAAATTACATTTTGCTAGCATTAATTTACAATGCTACTTAAAAAATACATATTCCATGGTACATGAATAATAATTCAAAGCAGTCAGATCTTGTTGGATTGTTATGATCTCTTGATAGTGGGGGGTGAATAATAATATTTCTAGAAAGTTTTCTCTATTTGAATATAACATTTCTCAGTGTATATTCCTTGTACATTTGAATTCAGCCAACCATCCATGGTGCAAACTGTTGCCATAGGATTTGTAGAATGAGCTGCTTGCACGTGCATGTTTTAGAAGGCTTCAGCATCACTTCATGGAAAAATGCTCTAAACCTGTATGCACTTGTTACTGGACCAGAACAAGGAGCTTTCTATGAATCACTTCACTCTGTGACCCTGCTATATGTCAACAACAGAGTACAATCCATTGGCGTTAGTGTCTGCCTGGGAGGTTTTCAAGGAAGGCTCGGAAGTGAGAGGAAGAGTTCATCTGGGCCCCACAGCAGGAGGATCTCTCCTCTTTTTCCCAGAAGGGAGCTTTTGCTTCCGTGGAACTGTCTCCAGTATTTGCACTCTTCCCCAAGTAGCTCATGGTCTCCTGTTGACTACAGGCATGTGTTCATATTGCTCATGGAGCACATTTTGCTCTGATGGATAATCATTTCATAAATCTCAGAGAAAATGAGCTTTTAAATCGCCTTTCATTAATCCCACTCCAGTGCAATGACAAGTATCTTCCTTTGAGTAAAAACCCAGAACTAGATGTTTGCTTCTTATTGCAAATTCCCTTGGCATACGTATTTGCTCCTACTGCTGTGCTACTCCCAGAAAAGGCTGACTCTGGTAATTATACTGCATGTAACCAGGGCTGTTGTCATTATTTCACCTGCAGATGACGTCCTGCAGCTCACGAGACTAAGAGTGGCTTAAGTCAGTTGGAATGAGAGTTAGGCAGGGTTGTACAGCATTAAATTCCTTTTAAAACTAAAGTTTAAAAATATTTGAGTCTTGAGATTCAGAAACATTGAAGACACATTCTCAGTTAAAAAATCCATGCTCTTCTGCAAGGCAGGATGGGAAGAGGTTGTGAACACAAAGTACAAAACAAAACAGAAACAGTCACTCACTCCCAAACAGTAATGACAAATGACTATTAGCCATGACTGTTCATAAAGCTGAATTTATCTTTAATTTCCTTTCAAAAACTTTGTAGGAGCATGAGCAATATTGACATTTATTTTCCAAGGTAGCTTCTTGTTGGTGTCGGAAAGTTGCGCTATAAATGCTGTAACAAATTCACCTGGATTGTATCATTCTCAGGCGATTACATTTCAGCTCCCTGAGAGAATTTGCTGTAGAAAGGAATCAATCGCAATGGCTACTTTAAAAACTTTTAGGAAAGTTGTCAAGACAGAGGGCCTAGCTACTTTAAAAATCCTTTTCCATTCCAATGTAACTGAAGGAGAAAAACAAGTGTTAGTAGCTTTACAGAGATACACTAATAATCTTCAACAACACATCTGGGAGGAACTTTGCTGAGAAACTGGCTCCAAAATAAAGAGGATGTGGCTGAAATGATGGGAAAGGAGACATAATTAGGATTTACCTTCATTAATAAAGATTTTATTTCTTGTTGGTCTTCAGGATGAGGACCTGTCAGGGAGGACACTCTGGTACATTGAAATACATATCCTTTGCAGAGCAGGAAGCAGCTCTGGGAGGGCAGCAAACATACTATTTCAGTCTTGCTATTGCACAGTTGGTAAATCCTTTCCAGTAAAAATGGTGTTGAGCAGCTAAAGGGTATGCTTCTGGGGAAAAAAAAGGAGTATAACTTTGCATATACAAGGCACTGTTCCAAAAATGTACTAAGAAGTTTAAATCAAGAATCTATATAAATCTTCATTTTTCTATTAAGCAACCCCTTTTCCAGTAAAAAATTATCAATTTTCTATGCAAAATACATTGTATTAATCAATATATTGAAGGATATGAATTATATTCCCATGAGAACAATAAACTTTGTACCTGTATTTCTCAAAATAAAATTACTTTTTAAAGCCATTTTCAACTTCTTAAAGCCCTGTTACTAACGGGCTAGTGTAGATATATGATCAACATCCCATGTTGCAGAATGGATGATGAAAGAACTTCTTTTGGTCCCATTATGGTAGCTAGTAATCCTTTAGCTTTGTTCTTGGTGTTCAGGCCTGTGGGTCAAGAGGAGGATCTGAGGTTACTCATCTATCCCTAATGCAATGGTGCTAATGGTGGTAGAGTGCAACATGATACTAATGTGAAGTCGGGGGAGCTTTGGATTAGTGTTGGCATTGTCACTGCTGGTTGATGCCGGTGCTTCATTGCCTCAGAAAGGGCAGTGAGCAACTCCCACACTCCTTTCTTGCATCCCTGAGGTGCACGTGGGGAGCTCAAAGTCTGGTCTCGCTGCTCCACTTGGATGCCTCCAGGCTGTCCTCCAGCCTGTCCCACACCAGCAGGGAGCACCCCCTGGCTCCACCCCTCGCCCCAGCCCGACGTGAGTCCAGCATCCACGGCCAGCCAGGCAGTGCCAACACAGAGGTGCTCTCTTTCCTCACTCCTGTCCCTGTCTGTGCCTCTGCAAACTTCAAGTGTTGACGCCTCGTGTGAGCGCCATGAGGATTAACCACTTTCACTTCTGTAGCACCCAAAGCTGTCACAAGGGCTGTACAGGCATTGTTAAGAGGTTCCAAAAACATGAGTCTCTGTACACTGCAGTTCAAATGTGTCTCACGGGTCTGGACTTGGCAAAGTCCCTTTAGTCCCAGCCCAGCCAGGAACAGAGACAAGGCAGGATCTCTTCAGGTTTGGACAGCCTGGGGAAAAACTAGAGCATGCTTTTGAAGAGAGATGATCCCACCATGCCCCCAAACAACAACTGTACATGTGCTGTCCAGCAAGCAAGACACTTTCACTCTATGAACTATGTAATTTTCTTCACCTTTAATGATTTCCACTATGACAAGTTACCCTCTTTGGGTAGAGGGGAAGACTCTAGGTTGAATATTCACTTGTGTGTTTTCCTGGCCTGGGACTGCATGGAAGAGCAGAGAAACCATCCCACCAATGTTGGTATCTCTTCTGTGGGCCTCTCCTGGTGCTGTGGCAGACCAGCAAGCAGTTCCTGGAGTCTTGATCAGCTCATGTGCTAACATCTACTGAAGTGTCAGCTTCAGTGAGGCATGCACATTTATTCTGAAGTGTCATTTTCATTCCTCCCACCAGTTGTGCTTTTATTTACTGTTTAATTTGTAGACTTCCTCACTGCTCTCTCCACTGTCACCTGGATGTGTGCTGTTTCTGAACTGTGTGCTTGTGGCTGTGGTTTTTAAGAACAGAAGAGAATTTATAATGACCAAAATGCATCATATTGATGCCGTCTCATTTGTTCACCTCCTGGCTAGCCCATGGCATAGCTGCTATCTTGCAATCCCTTTCATCTCTGCCCTATTCCCTTGGAGGTGCTTTTTTCGGAGCATGCACCTGTCTCCCAAGCAACTAACCACTTTTGCTGGGAGCGAAGCTGCCGCTCGCTGCCGCCTACTCACGATACCTCCCATCACGGCTGTTCTCCATCGCCATAGAAACCATCCTCCCTCTGCGATCCCATCCTGGCTGACCTGCTATTTGCTTTATCAATCTCTACGGTTTATTCCCAGTGTGGATGCCAGTTTCTAATATCAGAAACACCTTGTAGGTTACATCTCATGCCAGGACAAAGTTACTTCTCTTTTATGTGCATTCAAGTGAGGAGGGGTTGGGTTTGGGTTTGGTTTTTTCAATTCTAGCAACAAGAAAAGTAAGTTTTTATCTTGCCATCACTTGCCTGAAAAATATTTGTTTCACGTTAGGTTTTAACAGCTTAATCCCTCAGGTACAGACAAGGAGCAGAGGTGACAGTCAGAGGTTGTATTGCTTTCTCCCTCTCTAATTTCCTTCAAAGCAAGTTAGTTACTGGAACAGATTGTTACTTTTAAAAACCACTCAAGGTTTCCAGAAGTCTGAGAATGACCCCATTAACCACTCCAGAGTGCGCTTCACACCAGCATTCTGAGCAGCACAGGTTTGGTTTGTCTCCTGGAGACCTGGAGGAGATTTGGCACGTGCCAGGACTCTTCCCTTACCTCCAAACCCTGGGAGAACTCTGCATTTGGGCCAGACCCTCCCTACATGGAAGGCAAGAAAGGATGTGAGCGGGTGAGAGTTTCTAGGAGACCCCCTTGGTTCCAAATTTTGGATGGAATTGGAATGGGATTGGAATCCCCTCTTTGAGCCCCATGAGGGGCACCTACTTGGTATATAGCAAATTATGTGCAAAATATGTTGGCTGGAATTGCATGTCAGATGTTGAAGTTAAATGAATTTACAAAAATTTTGTCCCAGCTTTGTCTTCTCTTTCTTCCTGCTGTATTACTTGACAGACAGGTGGGAAAATAAAAGGAAACAAGGAGGCAGTATTACTTACAGAGCCTTTTTAGTATGCACTGCTTTCTCCTTAGGAAAGTATCTTTGCACCCTGATGACATCACCTCTCAATCTCTCCTTTTATCATAAACTAGAGTGAAGTGTTCATGAGTAAGGACTTTTTTCCAAAACTTCAAATAATTTTACTGGCTCTTCACCTCTTCTGAATACTCAGGATCAATTTCAGCCTTTCATCCTCAGGGTCTTTGGGTTTAGATTTTGTTTCACATTCTGTCCCAGTTTACTAAATCTCAGTCCAAAGGTCCCCACTTTTTCCATGTCATCTCTGCAACAAAAAGCTTCTTATGACAATGGGTGAAATTACAGGGCACCACTTTCCATGGAGTGACTGTGCTGATCTTCACTCTTCCCCTGGTATGAAGCAATCCCCCAGGAGCCCTTTTCCTTGAGTGCTCTGCAGCATGATTTGTGTTCACTTACTGCATCTCAACAGCCTCTGCACCTTGAGGGAGAGATGCAAATCCTTGGCAGGAGGTTTCAGAAATCCTGCTCTGCCACTACTGTGTTGAAAAGTGTCCCACCCCATACAGAACAAAACTTTCTCATTTAAATACTGACACACATGAGTTTATTATCCATTTTCTGCAGGCATTTTTCTCTCACACTGAAATGGTCATAGGAGTGGTGAACAAAACAGCAGGGATTCCAGCCAAACCCATGTCTGTCTTTAATTCCAACGAGTAGCCGGAGAAATGCTGGGCAGTATTCAGCCAGCTCTATTTTTAATATCATGTTTACATGTGTAATGACCATGTGCACATAATAGCTGTCCCCCTCCCTGCTCCACCCAGCACTTTCCAGTATTGCTCACTATAGCTTGGAGCAGACATGCCTTATGGCCATTCCCAAATTTGCAATGGCATAATCCAGGGAAAGCACCTCAGCCATTACACATGCAAATGCACTAACTATCAAGAACATTATTTTAATAGATTTTTCACAGATAACTTCTCCTGTTTGTCCCACTCACCATCCCAGACACCCATTCAGACCGGGATGCAGGGAAGGGGAGACATCAAGAGGGAATCGGGGATCCAGCAGTCAGCATGCTTTACTGCTCCCAGTACTCCGCAAGACCATCAGAGCCTGGAGCTTCACAGGCAGGAAAACGAGGCAGTCACCTGGCCACTGCTGGCAGGTGCCTTTGCTGTGAGATAAAACACCTGGAATCATGGCTGGACTGGCCTGAGCCCGACCACAAGGGCACCGAGTGCTTTAGTACACCCTTGGTCAAAACCTGCCTTGATTTCTGGCTGCCCAGAGCAGCAGTCAGAAGTCAGAAGCAGTGGCAAGCTTGTACAGCCAGCCTCCCATCCCAGCTATTTCCAGCTCTGCAGTCATATTTTCAGACCTGCTCCTGCAGCGATCTTGTTGATGCAGCTTTCAGCATGAATACAATACGAGCTCCCCTGGCAGCAGCAGAAAATTATATGTGAGCACTGGTCAAAGCCGTGAGGACATGTGCAGTACAGAACTCCCATGCAAAAACACTGGAGTATGATGAAAAGGAGTATTTAGCATCATCAAGGATGTCTGTACCAACAACACTTTCCAAACTGGTACCTTCAAACTTTGCTGGGAATATTATTTGTTAAGATGTGATCAGTGCAGGAAACTAGTTTTGGAAGCAACCACTTACTGTGCTTGCTTCTTTATGAGGTATCTTGGGATTCAAGCATATAGAGTGGCCCCCCATGACAGCAAGTGCAAAGTGCAGGGCCCCATCCCCCTGAAAAAAAATCAGGATCTACCTTTATTTTGGTTGCTGCAATCAGAGCTGGAGAAACTGAGGGTACAACAGTACCACTGAATTGGGCTGGAGGAGCGAGAAAGGCAGTGGGGACACACCCCTCACTGTTCAGGCCCATTGCTTTGGGCCACTGACCTGCCTGTGACATGTACCAATCCTGCGTGGCACTTGCACATCATAAACACCCCGATTAAATTATAAACTCATCCATTTTCACTCCAAAGAAAGCACATCCTTTGCTGTAACCCATGCTGGTACCCCTGTAGCCATAAACACACAGTACCCCAATGCTGCACTATTCTGTGATTAAGTAAACTGTGAGGACTAAAATCAGTTTTAATCCCTCAATGCATAATTCCTGTCCTTATGTATTATTAAACCGTGCACTAATTCCCAGTGTAGCAGGATGAAAGTGAGTAGGAGTTGGTGACAACCTGCAGCCAACATTTGTGTTTATTTTACCCACAAGAAGGGAAATGTCTCATCCATTCTCCTGAATTAAAGATTGGGTTTGTATTGCTTGCTGAGCTGGGTTAATATGAGGGAAGGATGAAGCAATGGAGTAGAAAACACCAAAATGTTAGCCCCTACCCACAGGAGAGTTTCTCCATTATCTTGTGCGGTGCCTGGCTGGAAGGATCGCTGGCCTGTGGGCACAACGGCAAAGCAGATCCGCCTCAGCATCACAGTGATGGGAAATGGCACAGGAGGAACGAGAGCAAGCAAACAGCTAAAGTGACCACACTTATTGTGTTTGCCATGGCCATGGGCTGCTGTCTTCCACCTGCTAGCCATGTATTTATAATGGGATCACTCTGGGATGTGATTTCTTTAGGGAATGAATTCCAATTTCCATAACAAATTCTGCCCTTGAGAAGCATGATCTCGTCTACAGCACTCTGTGAATAATAGCTGTCTCACTGACCAGTTATGCCAGTCACAACCCTATTTTATCACTAGAGCACTGATAGAGATGACAATCCTATTTTTATCTGTTCTGCATTGCCCATGAAAACTTGTTGTTTACCCCACACTCCTCTTTCCAAATACTTTTTCACAGAAGGAGACTGTGTGAGTGGGATCACACATGTAACCATTGTCAATGGAGAGGGACAGAAAGTTTCACAGTCTTTCTGAAGCAAATGGAAAGAAAGATGACATGGCAACCAAACAACTGCTTGTGAGCACTTCCAAGGAGCTGCCTCACTAGAACAAGTCCTGAACAGTCAGGTGCCAAGAAACATTGCTGACTCCATAATTTTCTAGACATTTTTGCAGTTAACTTCTGTTGTCATGTTACCAAAGGTATTCAAGAACATTTTGATATGGCCTAACCTGTTATTATCCTCCCAGGGCAGGGTACAGGAAATGAAGATGGCAATTATCCACTATTTAATTACGCTGTCCATAAGTTAAGCTTTTTCTTCTCATGCACAAAAAAGCTTCACCCAAGATGAGTCCCTGCTCTACACCTTCATGGACGTGTGAAAATGGACAACAGCTTGAGCAGCTCCAGCCATCCACAGGTGGAGCCCACCAAACAACCTCCAGCTGCACTTCCTGATCCTCTGCAATGCAAAGCTCCCTCCTCTCCATATCACCTCCTCCCTCGCCTCTGCACAAGGTGCAGTGAGACCTTGGGTGTTCAAGCAGAGCACATGTTGGGTAGAGCGAGCAACCCCAGGGGTTTCCATTCTTTGAGGAGATCACCAATAGTAGTCTCTTCACCCAAGAGTGTTTGTGCTTGGATGACACCAGCAGAAGATGCTGCAGTGTTTCACACGGGGGAAAAAACTGTCCTTTTTTTTTCTGAATTGAGAAATAGCCTTTGGAAAAAGCAGCAACTGAAAGTGTGCTCGTTCCTCCCACTACAACTCTGAAATAATAACAAGACTGCATTTTTTTGAGCAAACAACAAGATCTGCCTCCATGCAAGGAGCATGGTAGAAGAGCATGAGTCAGGAGACCCGGCCATATCCTTTGATGTGCTGCACTCTGAGGGTCTGGGAGAGCTCAGCAACTTTCCATGTTCCCCCAACTCCAGTGCCACCAGGGCTTGCCCAGCTCTCTGAGCAGAAGGGGAAGCTGTGGAAAGCATACAATGCTTTTTGGGTGGAGGAATCCAGTAACCTGGAAAATTATGAACAGCTTTGTGCTACCCAAACCGCAAAAATGATTCAGAGACGACAACTCTAAATCTTTTCCCTATAAAACTGGAAGCTCTTCAGCTTCGTCTTCACATACTCATATAAGGCAAGATGCACATGCCTTTATTTCAGCCATTAAAATTGTACGTACCTCATCTAAATACTTTTGGAAAGGGAGAAAGAGGATGATGACTTTAGCTATGATTTAAGAATATAAATTAACGTGTGGGCACTGTGGATTGTGAGGGCTTTGGGTCTGTTGCCATGACCCCCTGGAACAGGGAGATTAATGTGCATCTGGGACAACAGTATAGTTTCAAACCAATGTACTGTTGGTCAAAATGAGCACTGCCAAAGCAGCGTCGCCATAAATTGTTAAGATTTTTTTTTTTGCTTCTTGTACTAAAAATTTTGAAAGAAAATCCTGACTTTGCTCTAAGAGAGAAGCTCTTAGAGAAACAGATTTTGCCCTCTCTTTTGTGGGCTTCACTATGAAAATTCTCTAACTGAAAGAACCTGTTATGAAGAAAGGCAACAGAATTGTGCTTTTCATTTAGACAGAGAAAAGGCATCCTCTGTATTGTAAGGGAAATATCATTTGCAACCCAATAGAAGTATCTCTTTGTAATTCTTCAGAGCCAAAAACAATTAAATTCAAACCTTACATCCCTCAATATAAAGTCCCACTTTCTTAGCTAATAAAACCTCTAAAACAAAGTAGACTTGAAAAGAGCATCCTGTTAACCATTGTAACATCCCTAGATGAAAAGCTGCTTCTTTCTTCCCCCTTGTGTTTTCTCTTGTGTTTGATGAAGCATTTCACAACAATTTACAATATAATTAAAATGTAGAGTCCTCGGGATGGGATGGAATAATTATAATTACCTATTGTGAAAATGGGCGTGGAAAAAGTCTTATGACTTGTTCTTAATAATCCAACTCACACTTCATTGCACTACACGCAATACTTAATTTGTCAAACCAGTGTAATCGTATTTGCAATCTGTGCTATCATGATGGTGTGAGGAAAACAAGCAGCCTGCTAGCACAGTGGCTGCTGAGCACTCTGCCCAGCCTCCTGGCCCCACTGAAATTGCCAGCAAAGCAAAATAAATTGCTTTTGCTTAGCAGGAACCACACTCTGATCTCATCCTCCAAACAGAGAATTTCCTGCTCCTGCTGCTCTGACTCAGCAGCTTGCTCTGAGCAACAGGAAGAAAACAAGAGGAAGAGGTCAGTGAGGAAGGCAGAGGTGGGAGCCCAGCGCTCATCCATCCTCTCCTGCTGATCCTCCTGCTTCAGCCTCACACATCCTGCTGTTCCAGTGCTTGGAGATGGACCTGGTGATGGGGCTGGGATCCATCCATAACCCTGGTGTATTTTCCCCACGCAGCCGTGGCACTCTCTGCCTCCCACCTCTCCCAGGTCCATCTGCAGAGTCAGTACTGGAAGAGTCCGTACAACACCCAAATATTTGAGGGGGCATGGAAGGATCCTACATGATTTTACCAAATGGTGTGCACCATTCACAACCATGGAAGAACAAGGCACTAGGAATTCAGTGTGGCTCCTGTAAGCCCACCTCCTTCCCACTGACACATTAAACCTCCTCATTAAGATAGATAAAAGGATGGCGCTAGAGGAATGCAGGGGAAGACTAATGGCAAGCTGTGGCTATTCCCTTCCCTTTGCATCCACAACAGCCATGCCAGCCCAGCCTGTAAAGAGTAAGACAATGAATCACCCTGCTATGCTGAATGTGGCTCTTATCACTTTCATGCTGATGCCACAGATGCTGGTGAGGTTCCTCCTGATTTGCTACAGCAGCCTGAGGTGAACAGGAGCATGCAAGGCTCATGAAGCAGAGCTATGTGATTGCAGCACAGCCTCCTGAAAAGCAAGACATAGAGACAAAGATGTGACTGCGAGCAGCACAGCAGAGCCCACAAAGTCTCAGTTGGCATTGGACAGAAGCTGGACTAGTACAAATTTGAGTGTAGACCACATGCTATTATATTGCTTACTTAAATGCTGATTAAATATTACCTTTTCAGTTTGCATTTGCCTGAGGAATCAAATGTCTACACTGCTGGTGGTATTCAAAGGCTACCTGCAGGTTGATCTGCAGCTCATGGTGACAGGCTTCCCAGTGGAATGCTGGCACTCACTACCAGCAACAAAGTTTTGGTAGGTCTGAAACCCTCCTGGCTCTGCACGTAACATGGACAGGTATTTATGGAGTGACTCATGAAAAACAAATAAGGAGGGAAGGAAATTAAGTGTTTGCAGTTTTTCTGCAATTGAGTTAGTAACCCACAGGCTGAGGGACCCAGGCACCGAGCTCCGGCACTCTCCAGTGAAAGCAGGGCTGTCCCCACAGACAGGCAGCATAAGGCTGGTTTGCCCCACAGCTCCTCTATTAAGTGAGCTAACCAGATGATAATCCTTAAATAGCAGTCCCAGCTTTTGCCCCAAGCCCCTAGAAACTCTGTCTCAGTGCTGGCACATTAAATAGGGCCAGCGCCCCAGCCCGGATACTGACAGGCAGGTATCCCCACACTGGCATGCCCATGACCAGGAGCCACAGTCCCTCAGAGGCAGCATGGAAGGGCCCGTCTTGTTCTTGAGATGTGAACTCTGCCCCTAAGCCAGAGGCCCCTTTGGTGCAGGGTGGTGGCAAGAATGGAGGCTTTTGCAGAGCTGGGGCGGGATGCAGTGCCACACGCACCCCTGAATTCAACCTGGAAGCTGCCTCCCCTTTGCTGGGAAGGCAGCAGTACCCTGCGAGTCACCACAGGAGCTCCTGGGGCTGCAGAGTTCGCTCATGGCAGAGTCCTGTGGGGAAGTCCAGCAGCTGGCCCCAACACTCACCTGCAATCCCTGCACAACCCTCACCTGTAGCACCTGTTGACTGCAACCCCAAAGCATTCATCATTAGAGAAACAGATTCTACATATATTTAATTACCTAGATAGATTATGTGAGTCAGTATGATGGCATCATTAACCCATGATGTCATCTTCTACTGCACCAACCCCTATCTACCATATCCCTCCCAGTCCTGGATTTCGCTCTTGGAAAGTTCTGTACCTAATAAAGGGTATTTGCCCATGCAATAAGGAAACAGCACTGCAATTTTGTTTTCCTTGTTTTACTTCTTTTTTCTTAGCAGCCCCATATAATGGGCTGACAACAGGTCGATTTGATCTGATGTAAAGTTCCCAGGACTTTCATTTTGCTCTGCAGTGCATATGTGTGACAGATATGATTGTGTTTAGTATTCAATTATGTGAATACCAGGATAACAACCCAGTGGATCTTGCTGCTTAGACTGTGGAAATGGAAAAAAACCTCCTCTTTCTACATGTGTATGGCCATTTCCTGTCATGCCTAGCTCCAGCTGTATGCAATCCAAATATATTCTGTGATTAAAAGCACTTTGCCTGATAATGTATTTGTAGACTTAACACTTGTACTGGGTGCAGAACTGAGCAACCTGCTTTATTTCACAGGCAGGATGCTTGGCAGAAGTTTGGCAGCTGCCTCCAGCTGTGGAGCTCTTTCTCTCCCCAGGTGCAGATGGCAGCAAATCTCCTTCCTCCATGCTAAAATGCAAATTCCAGCCCTTTCCAAGCTAGTGTGCTGGATAATAACTGCTCTCTTTCATACACTGCCAGGAACATGCTCAAGAAAAGGCAGAGAGAAGGGAAGAGGCAGAGAGAAGGGAAGAGGCAGAGAGAAGGGAAGAGGTATATACAACCTGCGGCAAGGGAGAATACTTGAGCACTGGTGTAGATCGATAAAAACATTGCAGTTAAGCAGGGATCATGGGGGTTGCAACAATTAGATTAAAGAAGGATTGACTATAATTTAAAAGGATGCTGTTGATGTGAAATGCTTTCATTTTCTGATTTAAATATTACTGTAGCAGTCAGCAAAGCCTGCAAATGCCTTCTAAGCAAGTGGGAGAGGTTGGAGGGTACAGGATGCAGATGGTCAGGTAGAAGGGGGAAGCTGCTGAAATCTATGAATCAGTTCAGACACAACTTCTATCAATAGCCTTACCATCAAAATCCATGTTTGCATCAGGAAAGAAACAGGCAGGAAGGCACAGGTTTAACTGTATTTTCCTACATGTTGCATATTTGGAAGAAAAACCCATCACCCACCATATTAACATGGTCCTTTACCCCCCATCACACACAGAGATATATTGTTTGCTAATTGCAAATTGCTCACAAACACAAGGGCACTAAATTTAGGTTGAAGAGATGTTTCTTTGTTTGAAAACAAACCAAACAAAGCAAAATAATTACAGGAGTCCTGCAAGTGAATACAGCAAAAAGTCAAAATAGAGGCAAAATAACACTTTTCATTTCTAGAGCTCAAGCATCTCTGCAAAGCTGCATCAGGGTCAGTGCCTCCTCCTTGCTGAAAGAAAAGCAAAGGACTCTAATTCACTCAAGAGTCCCTGGCAGAATTCGGAAAACCTTCTGTGTTTCTTACCTCTGCAGAGCTCATTGGAAAGATTTGAGGTGGGAATGTTATTTTGAGATAGATTTTCTTCTCAGCATCATACAATATGAAATACAATTCTTGATTTGCTTAAAGGCTCTCCATGCCAACTGAAAGCAGTCAGAGCCAGTCCTCAAATCCAACACCAAAAATCCACAACAGGGCAGGTCCATGTGATGCATCCCTCAAGCCCACACCAGCTCTGCCACGCTGGTTCATACCTACTGTCAAGACCTGTTTTTTTCATTTTCCACTTGGATGTGGTGGGAATGCTGTGCAATATCCTGAGATTTTTATCAACCACCAACCATAATTGCCCTCTAGATGCTGAGGTTTTAGTAAACTGCTTCAGCTTTGAACCCAAGCTATACACCAAAATACATTTAAAGCCCAAATCCATATTTTCTCTGTGTAAACACAGAGGCGAGCACTGATTTGGGGGATGTTGAAAATAATCACCTACTGCCCCTTCTGGCTGTTTTCTATGTGTTCCTCATGTGTCTCCATGTGTCCCTCACCTTCAGCAAATAAAGTGCTGCCAAGGAAAGAGGCTGGTTGAGAGAGGTGTGTTGGGAAGCTCACAGTGAACTACTGCTAAAGACAGTGTGTAGCAGAAAAAAAAAAAGCTGCAGAAAGACAAGTGCATTTTAAGAAACAAGAGCAACACCAGTACAGCTATTTCTTTTCCCCAAGCGACCAGCTAAACTGTTGGGTAACCATTGGGAGTGCAGATGAGAGCTCATGTTTGGCATGAAGCAGGTCCTCGGTGTCTCCGCAGAATAATGCAGCTGGAAAAGTCATTGTGAAGTCCTGGCAGGCCAGAAATGTGCAGAGGAGGCATGATCTGAGTGAATGGAGCTGGATGCCGAGGAGCAGCACCACCAGCCAGGGAAGTGGAAGAGCTGACTCTGGAAACACTGGATCTGGGTTAAAACTCAGGAAAGCTGGGTCTAGCTGTAAGGACTTGCTCATGCAGGGTCCTGAGGCTGGGCTGCTTTGGCATGCTGGCCTTTTTGCTGGGAGCTCAGGAGTAGCAGTTCTAGGCACACTGGGGTATGACCCCCTCATACCAGCCCACTGCTGGAGGTTAGGATGGAACACCAGCTATGGGAAGCATCCCACTGAATGCAGAGTGTTGGCAGTGCTGGGTACCAGATCCCACTTGGGACACTCAGTTGATGCTTGGTTAACCACAGGGGTCCTCACAGCACAGGCACAGGACTGAGGCTGTACAAAAAGGTTTGCTCTGGTCCAGCTAGTAACCAAGTTTACTTTGTACAGACCAAAACATTTGTTTTCCTCTGTTAGCTCCTCTGTCCAGGATCAGACACTCCAGGTTAGTTTTGCTCACAGACCGTTTTTGGTTTTAAGTCTTCTGAAAATTTTTTCACTGACACATGCCTTTTCAATTTATTTCCTTTATTTTCTTATCAGATACCAGGAGGTTATATTTAAACCTCACATATGGTATTAGCTCTTTGGCAATATTTTCTTATGGGACTTCTGTGATCTTGAAAATGAAAAATTAGGTTAATTTTTTGACCAATTCAATAATGCAGAGCAGCATGTCTGTGATCTAAACTCAGACTTGTGTTATCTGACAAGGAGGGTGTTTTTTGTTTGTGTCACCTAGACAACTTTCTCTCACCCATCATGACATAGCCCCCTGACATCAGAGCAGGTGCTATCTCCATGATTCCATTATTTTCAGGTTGCCACCCTCTCGATCCCTAGGGCAGGAGCTGGCAGCCTGCCCGCTGCCTTCAGTAGGTGCACGGTGCATGGCAAGCATGACTGCTGATCCTTACACGTTGCCTCTGAGTCAGCAGTGACCCCACGATTAGAGCACCTTGCACCATTCCCTTTGCATCAGTGATTGCCAGATGACTCACAGGTAGCATGAGCTGGTACAGCTCAGTTGGAGACTTTTGGGGAGTGGTAGGGCCCTGCCCTCTCCTGCACAACCCACGCCCAAGCCCAGCTACATGGGTTGTGCAGAACAAGAGCTAAAGACAATCCTGAGCAGTGTAGGTCAGTCAGCAGCCCCCAGGCAGCCATCTGGGGTCCCAGAGGAAAGCTGAGTGTGGGTTCTGCCTGACAGAAACCTCTCTGATACCTGGCCCTCTGTGACTGGAAGTGGTCTCTATTGAATGGAAGAGGTATCTATTGATTTTTCAAGATTTACGAAACAGTCTAGTCACCTTCAAAGTCCAAGGGGAGAAAGCTGCTTGAATGAACAGAGGGAAAGGTGAAAAAAAGGTCATGGTAGCAAAAATAATGAAGAGAGACTGAGAGTGATGCACAGAATGCAGGTAGGGAATTCAGACAGCCACGGGGATTCAGACAGCCCAGTGCATGGGCAACAGGTGCCTGTCGTATCAGTATCAGCATGTGCACCTGCACACCACCTGTGTAGCAAGAGAAACATAAACCAAAATCGCAGAATCATAGAATTGTTAAGTTCGGACAAGACGTCTAAATCCATACATTAATCCAGCACCACCACCATGTTCACCATTAAATCATGTCCTCAAGTGCCACACCCACACACTTTTTGAACACTTCCAGGTATGGTGACTCCACCACTTCCCTGGACAGGGTCTTCCAATACTCTTTCAGTGAAGAAATTTTTCCTGATATCCAATCTAAACCTCCTCTGGCACAACTTGATGCCTTTTTCTCTCTCCCTGTCACTTGTTACTCATGAGAAGAGACTGACCGTCACCTAACTACACTCTCCTTTCAGGCAGCTGTAGAGAGCAATAAGGTCTCCCCTGATCTTCCTTTTCTCCAGGCTAAACAATCCCAGTTCCCTCGGCCGCTCCTTATAAGAGATGTTTTGTAGACTCTTCACCATCTTTGTTGCCCTTCCCTAGACCCGCTCCAGCACCTCAATGTCCTTTTTGAAGTGAGGGGCCCAGAAGTGCACACAGCACTTGAGGTGTGGCCTCACCAGTGCCGAGCACAGGAAGACAATCACTACCCTGGTTCTTCTGGCCATGCTATTTCTGATACAAGCCAGGATGTCAGATGCAAAAGAAAAAAAACAGAAAAAAAAAGCCTTGCGTCTTTATTTTTCTGCTCATTCCTGAGATTACAGCTGACCTGCTGTGTTTTCTATCAATCAAAACTTCTATGTCCCTCAAAATATGGGACACAGTTTGCTGGAAAGCACGGGGAGGAGACCACCTGGAATTGTCCTTGAGCTCTTTGTCGTCCTAACACAAGGACCACTACTGCCCCTTGGGTACGAAAGGCTGCAAAGCTGTATGTGATATGGTTGGGGAGTGGTTTTTCACGCGCTGAGACTCCGAGGGAAATCTCCACGCAGTCCTCTGCCTCAGGGTACTGATGATACCCTCCCTTTCTCTCAGTGCCCTGCTATTCCTGTGAGGAATCCTCACAGCTCTTAGCTCCAGCCCCGCAAGCCGGCAGCAGCCGTTCGTGTGAGCTGGGGCAGCGCCGATGCTGCGGCCTCACGTCCAGCTGCGCTCACAGCCCAGCTCGCTCGAAGCTCTCTCCTCATTCACAGCTGTTCATCAGGGTGTGGGCGTTGGTCTGCACTTGTAGGGGTTTGCTTTACTTCCCAGGGGTGAGGGGAGCCCTAAAGATTGACATTTTACTCAGTACATTGTGCTGCTACCATCCAGTCAGGCTCTGACAGACAAGCACTGGCAAAACTTGAACTGCTGTTGTAATATCTGCTCTCACTCTTCTACTATTATTATTACAGTAAATAACCAAAGAACCATAATTTCTCTTAAGTGGCTTTAGGCTACAGCTTTTTGTCCCGGTAGGCCTTGCCAATTGGCATCCAGCAGCCGGTGGCAGGTTGAGTTGCTCCGTAATTTGGCTGGAGATGCCATTGTGTAAGGTGAGTTTTGGAGGAGCTCAGAGGCTGAGAGCACAACTTGACACAGCCAGTGTCATCCAAGCCAGACCATGGGCACCCCAAAAGCCCCAGAGCAGCGCTGGCTGGTGCACATCCCCACTTCAGCCTGTGGGCAGGGGCTTTGACCTCCTCCCAGGGACACTGGACTATAGGAGGTCTCTACCAGGTGGACTGAGCTGTTTCCCAATGAATGTAGAGCAGCACCAATCTGCCAAAAGGCCACTTGAAGCTACTTCTGAAAACACTGAGTGAAAGACATAAATGGTTTCTTTAATCAGTCCTGCCTTAATGAGCTGTGGAAACTCTGTGTGGTGATGAGGGAAACAAAGCCCACTAATGTTTTGATTGCTGGGGATGTGCAGGACTCTCCTGTCTGGAGTGGCGCTCTCCTGCACAGTATTCCTTCACAGGCCATGAGGCTTGTCACAAAGGTGGGGGCTGCCCAAATTGGGACCTTGAACTCTGAGGAGAGCCTCTGAAGGTTTGCTCATCCATGAAGCACACATGGGGTGTCTGGCAGCACTTTAGTGTTGCAGTGCAGCAAGTAATGTGGAGCTGATGTGTGTGGAATTGTGCAGGAATTGTACTGCCTTGGGAGGCTTAGGAGAAAGCCTCCCTCCTGTTTCAGTGATGGGATCTGGGAAGAATGGTGATCTATTGGTTGTCCATTGACTCCCCATCAAATGCTGTCCAAACTTCCTTCTGCACATCCCTGTTCTTCCACATCCACTCTCCACCACAACCCATCAGCAACCAATCTCTGTCGCAAGTGGACTTTTGCATTCTTTTCTTCTTTTTTGATGTGAAGCTGGTGACAACCAGCTTTCTGTCTGAAAGGCAAATGGTGACTCCCAGCCCTTCCCACCTCTGCATCCAGGAGAGAGCTGCCCTCCCCTGGGGTGCTGCCCTGCAAACAAACCATGTCAGACAGGGTGAGAGGAATCTTCTAAAGCATTTGTGTTGCATTTTGTCCTTCTGTACATTACAAATGCCACATTTTCTGACAGGAGTTAGCCTCTCAAATTTCTTTTCCAAATAATTATGCATGATACACCCCTTCAGCCAGTCCTCTGGTGACTCATCAGGAGGTAAAGCTTTGAAAAGGAGGAAAAAAAACCTCTCAGACACGTTTCCATGGGCTCTGTACAGCCACCAAACAAACATCAAGTCTAGCCTCTTTGTACTGCTGTCTGGCTGCTGAATCCCACGTCTGATGCAACGAAGAGAGTTTTGTGCAGAAGAAAGCCTGCAGACGATGGTCTGCTTTGGAGAGAAGTGGGGATGTTAGTGTTTTCAGTCCTGTCTCCCATTATTTGCTTTGCTTCATTGTTCTGAGCCACCGGGTCCACCAATATGACCTGCAGAGAAGGAAAATAATCTTCTTCAGGTGGGCCAAAACTTTACAGCTGGGTTTGTGGTGTAATATCGTGCACCAGGGATGGCTCTACCAACAAAGAGCATCAGAAATGATGAATCTCTTCCCCTGTGTCTCTCCCCTCCTGTGGCTGAGGGGCTGGAAAGAGACCAGACGCCGGTGAGCTGGGGGTCCCAGCTGTGCTGCTGGAGCTGGGAGTGGGGCTGGAACAAGGCTGCCTTTGCAAAGCACAGTCGTGTGGAGCAGGGCAGTGCGCACCCAGCCAGCACGTCTCTTGTTTTCAGAGAGCCCGGACGGAGGGCAGTGGCTCTAAGAAGAAAGACCCACCTAGAAACTTGCCATCAGATGTGATTTCACAGGAGCCCAAGAACATGATATCTTTTTAAGCATCTTTATTTTTGCATGGCTAATGGGCGTGATTCCTCACAGACAAGCAGATTCCCACTGGGAGGGATTGCAATATAGTTTGTTTGCTCTGGCAGCCGTTCTGCATAGGGATTGGGCAGAGGCTCAGGCACCCAGACACAGCAGGACACATCCTGCCTTGGGGTCATGAAGCCTGCCGGCCTTTCCATCCCACCCTTCTCTCATGGGGTGAGGGCAGGGCCACCAAGCCCCAGGCCATAGAGCCACCACATGCCCAGAAACATCCCCTGTCTACCCTGTGTCCCCGCTGTCCACCAGACCCCAGGTGCCAAGTGCTGGAGAAAGTGGTCACCAGGTGTGGCAGCTGGACTAGGACAACCTGCAGGTGGAGTGACAAATTTCCACAGGAAACCAGGGCAACAAATTGTTAGCAAAACAAACAGTCAAGGCAAATCCTTCTCCTTTATTCAGTAATGGTACACAGGCACAGAACAACAGTGGGACCAAATCTTTTCAAGTTGTTTGGGTGCATGAATCCCTTTTCTTATTAATGGGAGCAAAGTGACTGATGGTTTTGAAAGTGTGGGCTATGATAAATCTGGTTACAAGACCCCATTTCCTTGATCAACAGGAAAATCCAGTGCAGGAACTCTAATGTAGGAGGATCAGGACCCAATTGAGATCCAGGAGACTCTGGGAAAAATGCAAGACTTGGAAGAAAAAAAAGTCCTGTTTAATTAATATTTTTTTCTGATATGGAAAACTGTATATTTGGCGAAGAAATGTAGAAGGAGCAGTCTTGTAAATTAATTTTGCTCATAGCGACCAGTGAAGTAAGATTAGAGAGATGTTTAACATGACACGACTTCTGCCATTCTTAGCTCTTCAAAATGCTTTCAATAACTAAAGTATTTCAAATAAAGGCCTTTAATTTCAAAACTGAGTGGTATCAAGCAATTAAAATGCTTACAGACTCTAGGCTTCAATACTGTAGGCCTAATCTAATGCTGGTCTTGACTGCAGTGTTGTGTCAGCTACCTTGCAGAGACTATGGAGAGAGAAAGAGAGCAGATGTTCATTTTTCAAGCCTTTGCTCTATTCTCTTAACTCACTGTTGATGTCTTGTTGCCAAGCTATAGGATACAGCCTTCTTTCTGGCTTAAAAGACAGCTAGAGGGCTCCTTTTAATTTTCAGCATTTTATTTTCCTCAAGTCAGAAATACATTAGTAGGCAACACATGTGTGAGTACCTCAGCATGTAGTGATGATGTCTCTCATAATTTGAAAGTAAAAACCTGAAACTCAGCTTTGTAAATGTATCCATCAGCTCCTTTGCTGTGCTCACAACATAAAATGTATTTTCACCTTTAAAGAATTAAAACCCCATCATTCTGATAAGTGTCATAACTACTGAAATTATTTGCATTTACAAATTTAGTGGGTTTTTAAAAAATATTTTTCCCCTTAAGCATTCAAAACTTCCAGAAATTTTCCATCTCTAGGCAGAAAAAGTTTTCCCTGTCAGACCCCTGGCATTCCATTTGACACATGCCAGCCATGATGTCTGCAGCACTGATGGCCCCAAACCAGCCCTGCTCAGGAAGCCAGGTGAGTATTCATCTGGTTGCCTCCCCAGCATCCACACATCCCTGCCCACTCCTTCACCATCATCTCCCTCTATCCCCAGGCACTTTGGGAAGGGGTTTGGTGTCAGTTCAGGGTGCTGGCTGCCCTCCTCTCCCATGAAATCCAGGTGGAAATCAGGATCCACAGACCTACTGAGAAATGCCAGATTTCATGGGAGGGTTAAAAGGGGCTCACTCCCACCAACAAACTCTACTGCAGCCTTTTTGGATAAAAACCAGTCACCCTGTGGAGCTATTTTGCAAAATTTTAGTAGAAGAGACTGTATTGCAGTGAATGCCATGCCTTCCCCAGAAAATGATTGGGAAAGTCATCCTCGTTTCCATGGATACCATGTAACAGGACTGAAAACAAAGCTGAAGCTGTACTTTCTTATATGGTTGCCCAAACCTCCCCCTGTGTCCTCATGCACATTGAAGGGACAAACAGCCTCTGAAGCATGAGGTGGTCATGCCCACATGAAAAGATCCACATTTGTAGCTGAACAGGACCGGAAGCTTTGTCAAAGCATCTTCTCATTGTATGCAAATCCTAAGGAGGCTCCAATTAAATCTCATTGAGTATGTGTTTCATATACGACCTTGAGAAGCTATTTGATCAAATAGATTTTATTTCTTCTCTCCATAAATGTCAGTATTATGTGGCATATTGAAAAAAACTCCCACAATAAACGTAAAGAAAATAGATAACACTTTGTGGGCTTCACATAACTGGCAATGTTCCCTCTGTTGCCAGTGACATAAATCCACAGCAGTTGGGGTCTGTGTGACCCATCACTGTGGCACCTGCCAGGGTGAAACACATCTCCTGCTGCAGGCACAACCACATGACCCCAAAACACTTGTGAGTCCAGCTTCTGGACTCTGAGCTTCTCCTTCCACCAGAGATGCAAAAATCCAGCTCCTTACCCACTGGAAAGGGCCGATGTGTAGCATTCCTTGCTTTACATACCTTTATGCTTGTAGTTTCCAAGCACAACATACACTTTTAAGAAGCCATGCTGTGCCCTGTTCTCTGCTGGGCTGCTTTGCTTCTCTCTCCTCTGTCAAGAAAATGAAAAGAATCAAGAAGATCCTCCACTTGTGTCGCTGCAACTTTGAAGCTGATGCATATAGCAAAGAGAGAGTTGGCTGTTTTATGCTTCAGAGGCCTTGTGCAGACTTCATCCCAGAGGTGTTCCTCGCACCAGTGTCGCAAACCGTTTCCCAGACAGTTGTGTCTCATTATTCATCAATGTGTCTCGGGTGGAAGTGTTCAGAGAACTCTAGAAGTCCAGTTTCTGTTGTGTCAGCTGCTGGCCAGGACAGAGCCAAACCTGCTGTTGCCCTGCTCTGAGCACGTGCTGGACACCACTGCCTTCCCTGTACTTCCTGCTGTGCCCTGTCTTGGTCATCTGTGATGTTATTTGGAAACAAATGAGAAAAGAAAGGGTTTCCTAATGTTAAAAAAAGAGAGATGTGAATATTGATGATATGAGAGCATTTCAATCATCCTTGGAAGCAGCAGTTTTGTTGGAAGAAGCTTTGATTATCCTGGTGGATGGAAAGAAGCTTTGAGAGGAGGTAGGAGGACCTGGTGGAGCTTGAGACCTGGTTCCAGCCAGGGTTTCTGTTCCAAGATTGGCAGCCCACCCCAGGCCTCGTCAGTCTCAGTGCTTCAGACTGAGAATCCCTTGGGAAATGGGAAGCACAGCAAGGACCAAACCCCACAACACAGCCACCACACTGCTTTACCCCAGCAGAGGACCTGGACTTGCAGGAGATGGAAACACTTAATGAGCAGAAGTAAGCACAAGAGAGGGAAACAGAGAGTTAACTGACTGTTCAAGACAACAAATGTAAAGTGTAGCTTGCCGAGATTTTCTTTCAATATTATCTACTGTCATTTAGTAATTGTATGTACACACACGCAAGTGGTGGGATGTGGTTTTTGGCATGGGCTTCGGCAGATGCATTACGCACGGAGGGAAGAGGCACAAGTCAGCTGTTCAGATCATCCCTCACGAGTGCCAGTAAAGTCTTTATACCGTGCCATTAAGCATTCACGGTGCACCATCTGGACTGCAGGAAAGCTAATTTTGGAATGTTTTAAACATAGCACTTTATAATCTCTGGTGCATTAGTTACCTAGTTACCTGGAGGGCAGTTTTGCAGGATTCGGAGAGAAATGGTAAAGGCACAAACAAACTGAATCTGCAGTCGTGTGGTTTCCAAGTCCTCCTTTCCAGACTCGTGCAGAACCCTTAAGGTCTCTATCGGGTGTGGTAAAGTTGCACATTGTCTCAGTGGATAAGCTCTCCTTTTCCAGCCAAACAGGGGGATTCCTTTTTTAGTATTTTTTTACATATAGCCAATGTTGGCCAAATCTCCCTGACCAAGAGCAATGGAGATAGAGAGCAGCAGCTCCCAAGTCCTAAATGACAGAGAGGAGGAGGGCGAAGAGAAGGAAGAAGCCGGCAGGTGGAGAGGGTTGTCTGTGCAATCAATGTCTCTTTGGACTGGTCTGGGGCTCGGCAGGCTCTGGTGCTGGCTGCAGGCCAGTGCTGTGGTCAGGGTTATTTATTCCTCCCCTGCCTTGGCAGTGGGTCCCACTTGCCAGGGGTGCAGCCCTGCACAGCCACCGTGGTTCATCCTCTGCCATAACTCGAGGATGGAAGGAGACTATTTAGACAGGTGAGCAGCCTGTGTAAATCAGATATATTCTTCCAACCTGAAAACAGACATTTTCCTTTCATCCCTCTAAGCACAAGGGAGCACTGCAAGGAGCCCATTGCTCTGCTTCCCTGCAGACTGCTCAGTCTCATGACTGCAGGCAGGACCCTTCCAGCCCCTGCTCTGCTTTTGTAATCAGAAAAGCCCTGCTTAACCCACCTGATTTATCTCTGCTCTGGCCAGGTAGACTGATGCTTTCATTAGGTCCTTGTCTGCAGCTGCTTTTAATACCTAAAGGAATTTGGCTGCTCTTTCTGCTGGCCTGAACCCGTTGCTACCTTAATGGGACCTTCAATTTTATGGCCCTTTCCCCTCCCAGAGATGGCCATTAACATCTGCAGAGCCATAACTGTGCACACATGCACTCACACATCTTTTGGGAAAAAAAACCAAACCTGAAAATATGGACTGCACATATAAAATTGCCACGTTTCACATATTAAGTGAGTTTAGTAACCAATTGAATTTTGAATAAAAATTTCATATATTTGAGGTTAGCAAAATTTTCTCCATATTTTCATAGAAGTAGAAATAATTGTCAAGCTAAAATGTTACGCCTTTCTCTTTTCCTAGCTTCTTTGCAGCAGTGTATTTGCCTTTTTTTACACTTCATATGTAGGGAAGCTCAAATTTGGCTTTAGCTGAGGAAGGCTTGGGATTTTTATCCAGCTTTGAGCTGTTGTTTTGTGCTGACTTCTCCTTGGAAAGGCTCAGCATCTCCCTTCTACATCAGAAACTTATTTCATTTTATAGGCATAGAAAAACCTTCACAATATGCTTGGCTGCTCTCAGTGTCACAGGACGTGTCCTCTTTGGCACACAAGCGTGAGGACAGCAGGGAGGTTGGGAGGTTTTGCCCTCTGCGCTGTTGCAGAGGGCAGGTACATGGAGAACACCCTGTCACTGAGCTGGGGGTCTGCACCCTGCATGCCCACAGCCTACCCATGTCCCTGGTTGTCAAGGTGATTGATATCTGCCATTCCAAAAGCTGGGATGCAACAGCATGGGTATGGGTAAATATAAAAATAAACTCTTGGGAAAAGTGGTCATCTAAGGTGTGTAAGGAAGCAGCAATAAGTCAATAAGCTCTTATTAGATTTGCTCCCATCCTAGAGTAATGATTAAATCATGGGTAAGTCAAAACCACCTGCTCATAAGGTGTAATGTCAACCTTCATCAATGGATTCCCCTCCCGTCTGTGGAGGTGCTGATCCCCTTGGCTGGGTACACAGTGTTGGAGGAAGATGTGCAGCATCCTGTCTCAGGCACGGACGGGTCCATGTCCAGACTGGAGAGAGCTGGGAGAAAGTTTTGTATTGAGGACTGGTTGGGAATATCACGGGAGATTTTTAATTCAATGAACCAGAAAGTTCATTACAGCATCCAGGGTTTGAACAACCACCCCAGCCTGCAAGATGCTCTTCAAGAAATGAGGTGCAGCTTTATCATTTTAATGACGACAAAGATTGCCCCTGCTTTCCTCTTCACTAACCCTTCATAGGTACCCTCAGCTCTTTTCTGCCTGACCCAAAACACACTGACACCCACTCACTCCCTACCCAGCAGCAGTCACATCTCAGCAGATGCATCCCTGTGATTTCCAGATCTGAACATTTTTATGGGTCTCCCTGATGCTTCCCCTGCTTTTCCCTTTCCCTTGAAAATTGTGAAAGGGGAATCAGAAGCAAGAAATTGTCAATTAGCATTGCTAAAAAAAATACCCCAACAAGGATCATCAGCTGGAAATGAGATGCTTCCCACACCAGCAGCTGCAGGCTACTGGGGAGATGAATGTCTGTATCAGTCTTCTCAATGGTAAATTATGCCAGTCCTCAGTTAGTGTGAGCTGAGGGGAAGGGTCTCCCCTGTCCTGAGACTTGCTAGAGCCTGTGGCCATAGGATGCCCCACAGGCTCTTTTCCCCCAAACTTGGCAACTGCAAAAAACCACCCAGTAAATGATAGCCACAGCAGAAGAAGCAGGGAGACATAACACAGAACACTTGCCCAAAAGGGGAACTGCAAGGGAGCATAGGGAGAGTTTTTGTAAAAAACCTTCATGGGTTATCTCCTGCACCAGCAAAAGATGGGGAAAAAGTCTGTTACAGTTTCGAGAAGTTCTACTGTTAGTTGTTTTGCGTTGGTTCTCCTCCTATCCGAGCCTCATCTTTTGCTGAGACAAGGTCTAAACAACCCTTTTGCAACTGAGGTTTTTCAGTGACACCCAGAGATGGTGTAACCTTGCCCAGCTGGAGGAGCACAATCTGGGCTTATCTGCATGAGGAACTGCACTGCCTTAAACACATCAGTGCACTGAAAAGCATTCATCCTCCAAGCATGGACATGCTTCCCCCAGTGCTCTCGAATACTAGGATAAGATATCAAAAGGGGAATCATTATGCTTAAATAAATTACTTCTGTGTTTTATGCATGGAGTGGGTGGAGAAACCCTCAGCTTCTGCAATAGCTGGAAAAACTTGTGGATGCAAAGTGGAACACAGACTCGGACCAGTTCACAGGAAGATCCCCACGCACCTTTGCCTTTGAACCACTGCCAGTGGTGAGAGATGCAAAGTCACAGTGCCTGCGCTCACATTGTGCTCTGTTCTGCAATGGGGGGGCTGCATTTCACATTCACCTTGCTCCAGTGACAGCCCTCCTCTGCTTTCGTCAGCTGGGGCTGCAGGTATGGGGGGAAGCAAATGACCTTCAGAGCCAAATAAACAGCTTAGGAGATGCTGGAGCAGCAGCTGACCAAGGCTGCAATGTTCAAAGAGTGACCTTGCAAGCTGAGGCATGGAGATGGGTCAAATTTTCCTGTACAGAAAGTGCTTCCTCGATTTGTGGTGGGGTTTTTTTTCTCGATGTGCAAATTCTGTCTAAGGAATGTGGAAGGTCTAGGGCATAGCATCAGCACGTTGTCAGCCTAACCACACAATAAAACCTGCCACAATGAAGCCAGAATAACCGTTCGTGGAGTGAGATGATGCTGAAAAAGAATGTTGTTTACAGCTTAGCATCTCCTCTGTCTGAAAATCACTCAGAGAAAGGAACTGAGAGAGGATTCATTTGGCGATTTAATGTTTAAATAGGAGTATGAAATGGGTATTTCTTTCTCCACTCAAGAGGGTTCAGGATTTGATCCCTCCAACTCCCTGCAGCCACATGAGATGAGCACATAGGTCCATGCCCTGGGTGTCCCCTGAAATGGGTGCTAGCAGATAGGAAAATCCCATGGGAATGGGGTGCTGTCACACTTGTAACAGTAGTGGAGAGGGAGACCCACACTTTCAATTACTTATTTTATCAGGACTGTTTCAGTAGTGACTAGATGAGGGATGTGAGTCAATCCTGTCAATGGCTTTAGGAACAGCAGGCACTGTGGAAGGAGCAGATCCCAATTTTCACATCTATTTCCAGCCCTTTGTAAATCCATGTATTACTGGTCTGGAGTAGAGTGGTGGCAGGGTTTCACCCACATAGCTGTACAGCTCTGGTAGCAATAACACACTACCAGCCTGGATTTTACAGGGATAAAAAGCCTTTGACATGGTCCCTCACAGCATCCTTCTCTGGATGGAGAGAGCTGGATTCAATGGGTAGACTGTTAGGTGGATAAGGAATTGGTTGGACAGTCACATCCAGAGGATAGTGGTCAATAGCTCAGAGCCCCAGTGGACATTGCCGACAAGCTGTGTCCTTCAGGGGTCTGTACTGGTACCAGCATTTTTAAGACCTTCATTTAGGGATGTAGACAAAGGCAAGTTTTCAGATGACACCAAGGCTGACGTTGGTGTTGACACACCTGAGGGATGGGATGCCATCCAGAGGGACCTGGACAAGCTCCAGAATTGGGCCCATGGGAATCTCAGGATCCAACACGACCGAGTGCAAAGTGCTTCACCTGGGTCAGGGCAACCCCCGGTGTCAATCCAGGCTGGGGATGAACAGATCAGAGCAGCCCTGCTGAGAAGGACTTGGAAGTGCTGGTGGGTAAGAGGCCGGACATGACCCAGCAATGTGCCCTTGCAGCTCAGAAAGGCAAACACGTCCTGGGGTTCATCCAAAGCAGTGTGGGCAGCAGGTCCAGGGATTCTGGTCCTCTGGTCCACTCTGGTGAGACCCCCACCTGCAGTGCTGCATCCAGCTCTGAGGTCCCCAGCACAGGAAGGACATGGACCTGTTGGAGTGAGTCCAGAGAAGGGCCGCCAAGTTGCTCAGAGGGATGGAGCACCTGTCCTATGAGAAAGGGATGAGAGAACTGGGTTTGTTCAACCTGGAAAAGAGAAGGCTTCAGGACAACCTAATTGCAGTCTTCCAGTACCTAGAGGGAGCCTACAAGAAAGATGGAGAGGAACTTTTTACAAGGGCATGTAGTGACAGGAAGGTGGGAATAGCTTCAAAGTAAAAGACAGTAGGTTTAGTTAGATATAAGGAAGAAATTCCATACTGTGAGGGTGGGAAGGCACTGGAATAGGTTGCCCACTGGATGCCCCATCCCTGGAAGTATTCAAGGACAGAATGGCTGAGACTTTGAGCAACCTGGTCTTTTGGAAGGTGTTCCTGCTTATGGCAGGGGGGTTGGAACTTGATGATTTTTAAGGTCCCTTCCAACCCAAACCATTCTGTGATTCTATGATTACCTGCATTTTATAGGTAGCATTCTGAGTCATCTATAATTTCACCCCTTCAGAGTTATGAGCTACATCAATAGTCAAAGGGATCATCTCCTGTTTGATTAGTTGAATGAAATTGGTACTTTCTTCCAATTACTAGAGCTAATGATATTTAGCTCCTATATGAAGAAATGACCCCCATTTCACAAACAAATTGTATGTTTGGGCTAATCAACGCTTGCAAAGCCTTTGCAAGGTAAATAATTATGATCAATGTGGAGAAGCAGAAAGCATTTAGAGGCAAAAAAATTATAATTAAGAATCACAGCGGTTGAAATATGACTGTCAGGGCTTTCCATGCCACCTGCAGCACTGTGCCCTTCCCCAAAAAATCCTGTATAGGTGCCCAACTCCATTATATGTGTATCTGCCCTAGCCCAGATGTTTGTTCCTCAGCAGGCTGTTTACCTCTGATGTGCTCGTGTGCATCCTCAAAGCTGCATCTGCAACAGGACCTCCACAGCCCTGTGGACCAGTAGCCCCAGGAGGAATTAGGCTATTGCAAAAGGCGTGGAAGGCTATGCCACCCTAGAACATGGCAGTGCCCCTAAGTGTTTGCCCATGCTGAGCCCAGTTTTTATCTGCCCAGCCACTGCATAGCAGACTGCACAATATAAAATGAGATATTGTTGCTCTGATTAGTGTATGCTTTTCACTACTTTTAGACTGTTGAAAACAGTTGCTTCATAAATCTGGCCCTGGATTTATCTGCTTTCCTATTTATTGTGCAGCCTGCTGTGTCACTTCCTTTCCATGTTGTCATGGCTGGAATATATTATTTCAAAAATGTTTTTCCTGAAAGTGTTATTTTCAATGAAATAGGCATGAGAAAGAGCAAGTGTGGTCTAGGGAGCTTTCAGACACAGTGTCTGCTCTAACATACATCACAGCTGCCAAAATGGCACCTGCAAAACTGGAACCATTACAGTCACTCAAGAAATTTCATCTAAGAAAGGTGATAAGGTTGTTATGAACAGAGTACAGCCTGTATCTATCTACCATCACCTATTCCCCAGTGCTACCAGACAGTGAGCCCATTATCTCCATCCTAACAGTTCTTGATTGAAAGGCTGCTGCTCACCATAGGAGATGGCAGCAAATAGACATGGCACGTCACCCGCCATCCCTTTCCATGCCCCCTGCTGCTGTCCTCCTTGCCCCCCCTTTATACTCCAGCACCAAGCCCACAGTGGAGGATGCTCACAGTCTCCAGCACCAGGGGAGACTTGTTCTGGGCACTTCCTGACACCATTTTCTACAAAAATCAGTGCCAACATCAAAACTTGCCCAACTTTTCCCTGTCTCCCTCAGAACAGAGCAGCATTAGTCAAATAAGCTTATTCCAAAAGTCTGCAGAAGGACAATGCTTGCATCATATACATGAAGAAACACATCACGATACGGGAAATATGATGATAGCATAATGATGGAAGATTTTTGAGCTGTCCCACACAATTTTTCAGGAGGGACTTTTAGTTTTTGTTAACTTCTCAAAGACTTCCCTACCGAGTACATCAGCAGGGTGTTTTTGGGAGCACCAAAGCAGCCACATGTTCCCTGTCACGCCACTGCTCTTCCTTGGCAAGATGGCCTTTGCTGGTAACAGCAGACTTCATGTCCACCAATGGCTTTGTCCTTCACGTCCATGAATGCTTCCTGAGCCCAGAAAAACATTGGCTGTTGTGGGCTGCAGGAGACGATCTCCCAGACTATGGATGCTGCATTGAGCTGGAGGCACAAGCCTTCCCCATCCAGGGAGAAGCCACAGCGTTGTCTCTTCTATGAGTGAGACAGACTCGTTCTGCACATGATGGCTTTCAAAAGCACTGTGTACATCTGATTGCAAGGGCCAGACTGAGAGCAGCTCTGAAGAGGGTGGTTTATGAAACCCCCACAGGGACAGAGAGTATTTGGGAATCAGAAGGCTAAAAGCCATTATCTACACGCCTAATGCCTTTATTCAGGAGGCAGTTTCCCTTCTTCAGATGCTATTAGCTTCCAGGTAACCCTGGGAGGATGAAATCCCTGTTCATGTGGGGTAATTATTCAGAATACCCAAATAAGCATGAGAAAGCACACAAAGCATGAGAAAAATTAACCCCTTCCACACACAAATCCCTGCTTTCTCCTTGCCCAGGAGGAAATGCCAGCTTGGATCAGAGGGCAGATTTGGTAGTTGTAAGTAGAGGTCTTTTCTTCAAGAGTAAATTAATTTTTCTTCTGCTTCTGCTTTTTTTCTCTAATGCTATCTTTGCATTAATGCAGAAACTACCTTTGATAGCTTTTTGCTGGCAGGAGATAAGATGTGACATATAGGAACACCCTAGAACTTGCAGATTTGCTGGGGAGAGGTAATATTTGAGTTAGAATTAATAAGAATGTGTATGCAACTACAAGGAGCAGCCTGCATTAATGCAAATATTAGTAGAAGATTTTGAGCCATGACTGTTCTCTCTACAGCTTTCATGTCTTCAGTCTTTGGTGTCCCCACTGTGCTCACCAGCAGTGAAATTGTCTTAGGACACTCAACCCCAACACAGTGTAAGCAGTCAGAGGAAAGGCAGGCCTCCTTCAAAAGACCCAAATGTCTTGGTCTGGGGTTTCCAAAAGTGATTTTCTGTGTCTGTATTCACGTGTCCTCTGCAGACTCTGCAATTCACCCCTGGAGAAGTGTTTGCAGTGGTGAGATGTCCAGGCTCAGTCCTGCACCATCCCTTCCCAGGCATGGTGCTTCACCACAGGTTGTGCTGCACATGTCCTGCCCAGAAGGATTTGCTTTTGGTCCCAGGCAACAAATCCTAAATTGCAAGTAAACCCTGTGAGATGAAAAAAACCTGGTTGCAGGAAGATGGATAATTCACTAATCAGTGTGGTGGAGGTTTTATATTAATAAGTAACAGCAGATTAGCTGGTGGAGGAACTTTTTCGTACTTTAATAGTACAATATTGGTGTTTTATTAGGTAGAAAGCCCTACTTACCCAGGGAAGCTGCAGAGGGAGGTTCCAGCTCCTTGCTTTCCCTTATCTCAGAAGTTGTTTCTCCCTGAATTCAGTGGGAAGACATCACAACAGCATGAAACACAAATACAGCTGAGATTGCACCCAGGAACTCGCACATACTTTTCACTATCCTGTAGCTGTAGTTTACTGAAAGACCAAGTGGCACTGTGCATACAGGGGCAAAGGGATGCCCAAACCACACCTGCATACTTTAGGGCTGTAACTGGAAAAATGTGAGGAAACCACAAACTGGCATCATCTGACACCAGCACTCCTGGCTAGAAAGCTGGATTTGACATGTAGCCTTGCCAAAGCACTTGCAAGCACCATTTGGCATCTCACATTGAACATTTCCAGGGGATGTGTGGCCAAAATTATAAATGCAAGGAGTTTTCCCAGCATATTAGCTGGGATGGACAAAACCCCAGGTAGCCCAGTTCCCCACACCACCCTCTGTAGGGTTCATGTTCATGCTTGCACCAGTGACACCCAATGGGACAAGTGAGGACACCCACTAGACATCAACCTCATCACCTCAGCCCGCAAAACTCCTAATAAAATAAAATAAATTTAAAACGGCTATCCAGACCTTCTTTTCTAAGAGGAAAAATGCTCTTTTGCAGGCTAAAGAGCTTGAAAAATGGATTTATCAAGGTGGCCTTTTTCCATGAGGCTCTGAGTATAATTATAATGATTTTAATTCTTAGTTCATGTTTTAATAATCAGCATTTAATCACCACTGGGGGCAAAAGGCTAAATGAAAATCATATGAATTGTGGCTGAAAAGTTATGGTATGAGGCCAAATGATCTGGTTCCACTGGTTTGCACTATTTCTTTGGAGAGCAGTAAATACTAACACAAAAACGTGGTGGTTTAGTTCCATTTTATGTCTCAGAACAGATCACTAATTTTGACATCTACATTCATACAGATTGTATCCCCTAAATCAAACATCTAAAAATAAAGAGAAGACTGATGGAAATTTAATAAAACCAAGACATTTAGGGGGAAAACCTTGTTTTGAATGCTAAAATGTGTTAGTGATGTTTCATCCACAGCTGGAAGAAGCTAGGATGGGGAGGCACAAAAGAGCTGCTCCCTCGCCAGATAACCCCCACAGTGTAACTGGGGTTTGCCAACGACAGACCTCCCTTACACAGACATATTTTTGTAATTCATATAATGCACAATGGCAAAGAAAACCTGCCAGCTGCTCGGCAGGCTGGGATTCATCCTGGCCTTTGAACGTGGCTGTGGGCTCACGGGGACAGCAGCACTCCTGCGGGCCTTGTGCGGTGCAGTGCAGGAGGATGAGCAGAGCCTTCTGAGGATAAATAGTATTAAAAATACATCTGACCTGAAATCTCTGCATCCCAAACAGAATCCAAACTTGCCAAAAGTTCAAGGATGCTCAGATCTGAGGTTCTGGTTCAGGCATGTCTCTGGAAACCTCAGAAACCCGTTTACTCCATGAAGAGAAAAACAGGAAGCAGAGACCATGTCACCCCCAGGGCCTTTCCTCCAGCTGAGCAGACTGGTGCAGGAGAGATTATTTTGGTTGCAGGCACAAACAGCAGGAACTTTCCTCTGCTCTTTAGTAATGACTTTGTCCATGGAGCACTATCCACTGCTAGCAGGCAGTGCCTACTAGCAAGCTGTCTCTGAGCCCACCCGATGGAATCCCAGAGGCTGGATCAATGGTGTCTCAGGCTCATCAACACTCAGAGGCAGCTTGCTTGAGGCATCTTTGCTGCAGTGAGGTTATCACCTGGGCTAAACCAACAACTGAGTGGGTTTTTGAGAGAGAACTGAGCCTTGGCTTGCCCTATAACTGGCTTTTGTGTCTTGGCTTCCAGGTGGCTTAAATGTTCAGGTCATTGGGGTTTATCAGCAGGAAAACCCACAAAATAGGACAGCAAAGTGCTTCCCAAAAGTGAATTTATAAAATCCATACATTTGTCAAAATTGCATGCAAAGTCTAAAAACCACAGCACACAATTTGGAGAGCTAATCAGCAAAGCTGTAATTGCAAACCCTTGCATCAGGCAGCTGAGTCATGAGATAAAGTGGGAGAATTGGGGGATGAACAGCAAGAAAATCCACATTCTTGGCTTGGAGAGATGCAGAGCATTTCTAATTCCCTCCCTGGCTGCTGTCAAGGCTTTGCAAGTAAATAATCAGCATGAGTAATCTATGCATTTAATGTACACAACTAGCGTAGAGTAGTTTTAATGCAGAGAGGGTTTAAGGGATTTTGAGAAAAACTGCTCAGAGCTGTTTCAAACAATTGCTAGGTATTAATGTCACGTTTGCAAGTCCTGGTGTTTCCCTGATTTTAGCAGAATAATATTTTCTGTTTATTAAGGGTTTATCTTCTTGCTCTGGCTGCATATGTACCAGGGACAGATGCTAAATTGCAGGTAAATTTGCTCCTGTGCTGGGGAATGGCCTTGTATCAGATGCAATTGAGGCAAACACTCTGGAAACCCAGGAGGCTAAAAACTTGTCATTCATTCAATCTACTAAACAAGGGTTGGTGAATACAATTAGGGAAAATTAGAGCTGATTCATGTGCTATATGCTGGCCAGAAGGGAAGTGAATGCATGCTGAATACATTTTATAATAAATAGTTCAACCAAGTCTAATTTCAGAATTGTTCATGCCATGGTGGTGTGCCTTTATTCTTCCTCTGCTTTTGAGATATCACTCAGAGTATTTAGTTCTTCTCCCACCCTCTCCAGAAAATATGTCAGGCACCGCTCATAATAACACTTCTGCCAAATTTCCAGTGTGGCCATCCCCACATATGCAGAGCCCTGTGTGTCTTATGGTTTCACGATATCAGGATTACATGTTTCCAAGAACCCTATTTCAAACCTGCAATTTGAAGGGATGGTTTTAGCTGTTATTCTCTGTGTCTGAGCTAGTTGGTGGCCTGTGCTCTCCTGACAACTGGGGAGACGACCCACTCGAAGAAAATTAGAACTTCTCTAGGGAAAGAAAATTAAATCCTCTTTAAGAAACTTCAGAGACAACTTACTGGAGGAGGCAAAGGTTGTGACTGTGGTTTACCTGGATTTTATTAAAGCCTTTAACACTGTTTCCCACAGCATTCTCCTGGAGAAACTGGCTGCTTATGGTTTGGCACTTCACTGGGTCAAACACTGGCTGGATGGCCAGGCCCAGAGAGTGGTGGGGAATGGAGTTACTCCAGTTGGTGGCCCCAGGCTCAGTACTGGGGCCAGTCCTGTTTAATATCATATCAGTGATCTGGATGAGGGGACCAAGGGCACCCTCAGTCAGTTCACAGATGATACCAATTTGGATGGGATTGTGGATCTGCTGGAGGGTAGGAAGTCTCTGCAGAGGGATCTGGACAGGCTGGATTGATGGGCTGAGGCCAGTGAGGTTCAACAAGGTAAGTGCCAGGTCCAGCCCTTGGGTCACAACAACCCCGTGCAATGACAGGCTGGGGGCAGAGTGGCTGGAAAGCTGCCTGGCAGAAATGGACCTGGGGGTGTTGCTCACAGTTGAGGGCAAGTGAGAGAGCTGCAGAATGCAGGCCAGGCACCAGCCCCACCCCAGCCCCTGCACAGACCCCATTCACCATCCACAGTCCTTGCAAGGCTCAGCACCAGGCAGCACCACAGGGAAGGGGTTCCTCTGTGCAGCTTTTTCAACCTAAGCGTTTCTATGATTCTATGAGAGGTTTCCCAGGGTAAGCCCAGAGTAACTTCGGATGGTGATTCAGTAAGAATCAGAGCACAGAATTGCACAGACAAGCACAGATTTGACGCCTATTTTTGTCTTTGTTAGCACTATTGTGCTGAATCAATGTAATTAAGGGTTACAGCCCCTCCAAAAGGCTTTTTTCTTGGTGACTTGGCTTTATGGCATGAGGCAGAGAGCGTCTCTCTCTGATGCTCACCAGAAACCTATGAGAGCTGTCTGGGTTAAATGCAGCAATAAAACCACCCTGCGACAATCCAAAATGGCAAATTTAGAGAATTTTGGCTAATGGCCTTTGAGACACAGTTTCACAGCACCTTCTTTCTTTTTCAATATGAACGGCCTGTTCTGTGTTCTGCTGGCAACACTTGGGTCCGTGATGGAGCTGGAGTATGAAATTCAATGGAAAGGGTTTGTCACGACTGAGAAGTGCAATGGGCAGCATCACAGCAGAGCTCAGCCTGCTCTGACCCCATCAGCTCCCTCACAGGTGTGCACACACACTCCCATGCCCCAGGTAAGGGGTGGCTTATGAAACACGACTGCAAAGCAAGCAATGCAGCCACATCCTGGCGAACATTGGTCCCCAAGGGTTGTCTTGTGTTCCCCACCAAAATCAACCTTGCTGTGATTCTCGGTTGTCTCATATGAAAGCAGTTTGCATCATGGCCTCTTCCTCTTTGTGGGTATTCTCTCCCTTTTAGCTGCATTTAGTTTTTGGGGCATCAAAGATAGGAAAAGCGTGTAGAACTGGCAGTGGCCAGGAGTACCACAACAGATCACAGCTGTCAGTGCATGAGCGTGGTTTTAAGGCAGGCAAACCCAGCTGGGGGTATCTTGTCTGCAAACTATCCTACCCCAGAATTTTTGTCTCAGAATCTGGCCTCACCCGTTTCAGACTTACCTGTCAGCAATTCCTGAGAAAGGGTTGTGCTGTTGTGACATGCCTGGAAAATCCCACATTTGCGCACATTAGAAAATCAATCACTAAAATATGGAAAGTGAGCCCAGGCTATAAGTGATTTTACAGTAGGCTTAACCATTTTTGGAGAAGCAGCAAAGCAGGGTCTTTACTTGACCCTCCCACTCTGCACCTGAAGAATTTCTGATTATGGAACAGCTCTTTTTGAATTATTTTTTTAAATTTTATTTTGCAGGAGTTTTAAACTGAAAAGCTCTTTCGTTGAATAATAGACTCAATATCCTGAGTTGGAAGAGACCCATAAGGGTCACTGAGTCCAACTCCTGGAACTGCACAGGACAACCCCAAGAATTAAACCATGTGCCTGAGAACATTGTCCAAATCCTTCTTGAACTCTATTAGGCTTTGTTCCAGTGCCCAGCCACCCTCTGGGTGAAGAACCTTTTCCTGAGATCCAACTTAAACCTCCCCTGACAGCTTCAGGCCATTCCCTTGTGTCCTGTCACTGGTCACCACAGAGAAGAGATCAGTGGCTGTCCCTCCTCTTCCCCTCACCAGGAAGTTGTAACTGCAGTGAGGTTTCACCTCTGTCTCCTCCAGGCAGAACAGACCAAGTGCCCTCAGCAGCTCCTCATGTGGCTTCCCCTCAAGGCCCTTCACTATCTTTGTTTCCCTCCTTTGGACACTCTCTGATAGTTTAATGTCTTTCTTATATTGTGGTGCCCAAAACTGCCCCCAGCACTCGAGGTGAGGCCTCCCCAGTGCAGAGCAGAGCAGGACAATCCTCTCCCTTGCCTGGCTGCCAGTGCTGTGCCTGATGCCCCCCCAGGACATGGTTGGCCCTCCTGTCTGCCAGGGCACTGCTGACTCATGTTCAACTTGCCATCAACCAGAACCCCCAGGTCCCTTTCTGCAGCACTGCTTTCCAGCATCTCATTCCCCACTCTGTCCCTACATCCTGGATTGCCCCAACCCAGGTGCAGAATCTGGCATCTGTTCCTGTTAAATTTCGTATTGTTGGTCATTTCCCAGCAGTCTAATTTGTCAGGATCTCTCTGCAGAGCCTCTCTGCCTTTGAGGGAGTCAGCATCTCCTCCCAGTTTAGTATCACCAGAATAACAGCCTAGACAAACTTCCCAATACAGGCTTTCAGACTGGTTTGCTGGGAAATATCCTACACTAGCTTTTACTGTCACTTTATGTTCTTTCTTAGTGTTACTCATTTCACTTCAATAGTTTGTGAACGGTTGGGTTTAACCTCACACTAAGAGCCAAGAGCTGTGTATGGTGTCCTCAATCTCAGCAGGTTACCTTGATTTTCACCACAGAAAGGTCTGTCTGTGACTTTTGCAGTCCCTGTTTGCTGCCTGAGAGCTGTGTTGTGATGTCAATGCCCTGCGTCATCCAGCTCCTACAAATCCACCTCCTTGTTTGTTAGTGTGGACCCACACTGATACAGTTTTTCCATGAACAACTTCTTTTTCTCTCTAGGTATATTGCCTTTTCATTTATTACTTTAGCTGATAAAAAGTCTGAAGATGTGCATTAAACACCTGTTCATCTAAGTCAGTAACAACACATTAGTTTTAATTTTTTCTTTCTTTAAATGAGAAAAGCCTTCTGTCAGGCCCTCTTAAAGTATAGGGAAGATAAGCTTAATAAAAATTAAATCAATGTCAAGAAGCAAGCCTAAGGATAACGGAGTCCACCAAGAAGTCCTGGGGGGAGAACAGAACTTACCTGGTCGGTCAGGTAGAGCTTGTGTCTCGACATTAAACTCTTAGTTGTATCAAAACCAACCCTTGTTTCCACTGAAGTCATTAGTAGCTGTGCTCAGTTCATAAATACCTTATTAAAATGGGATGCTATTAAAATAACCTGAAACAAAGCTCAAAACACACAGATTTTCACTCAACAAATGCCTGGAAATATTTAGTGTGTGTTTTTCTCAACTGCTTCTAAAATGTGGATGTGTTATGAAGAATTTTTGCACTTGCTATGTGGCAGCATCATCTGATACAGCCTTTCTCTAAATGGGCGTTTGCAATAGACTGGGCAATCCCTGTGATGAGAGATTAGGTGAGCAGTAGCTGCCCATAAGCAACTACCCAATGCAAAACCAGCAGGTTGGGCTGAACAGACTACTGTGGTCTGATAAATGAGGTGTCTGTGCCATGTTCCTACTAACAGTATTAACAAGCATTTCATGGTAAAGGAGAAAAAGGACTTAATTCAACCTGTGTTTAAAGTACAAAAGCAAGTGAAATTGCTTTAAATTTGGTCCTGATGTAGAAAATCTGTCTTGTAGCTGAAAATAAATGAACAGAGGGGTGCTGAATCGTAGTGATTCTCCTGGTGTATCACTCTGACATGAGCCAGGATGAGGAGGAGAGTTGAGAAAACCTGGAGAAGGCTCTGTTTCCTTCTCAGTCTAATTATTCATAGTCAGCTGAAACAGGTGCTCTTTCTGGCCCCCCATGCCTTCCTTCACTATAGTACGTGAGATATACCAGGCTCAAGTCTGGCCGAAAATGTCATGGCCCTGGCTCACGGATCCTGCCATTTGTATGAGTCAGACCACGCTGTTGGGACACATGAAGCTGTTATTTCCTGGCAGCTCCTCCTGGTCCCTGGGAGGATGCTGGAGGGAGACTGGCATGTACCCTGGTCCCTGGGAGGATGCTGGGGAAGGGCTGGCCAGCCAGCTCCCTGCAGGACAGCAGATTCAGGAGGGTTTTAGGTGTCTTGCAAGCAAGACAAGCACTGTTTTCTCTTGTCTGAGATCTTCTCCTTCCTTCCTCCTTTCCTTCCTGAGACAGACAAAAGTATGTAAAATGACACTGCCTGTTCTCTGCTGGGGGAATCATTTGTGTCTCACTTCTGCTTCCAGACTCCCATGTAAGTGGCAGTTGTGGGTATTGCTAGACTTCATTTCATACAGGGTAATTTACCTGCCAACTTTTGAATGCAAAGATCTTGTTATCCTATTTTACAGAAAGAGTCTAGGTTTTAAAGTGATCTTTTTCTCTACTTAAAAAACACACCAAATAGTTTAGATTTTGCTTTAAACATGCTAGGGGTTAGGCATTCAGATAATATTTCTGTTATGCCCAGCACCACTTACAGAGTCACAGAGGATGAAGAAACTCTTCAGTAGCAATGCCACTGTAGGAACACTGAAGAAGAGAAGCTTGTTACCAGCATTATCCAAGCAGTAACACAGTCCAGAATATCCTGAGCTTGGTATAATCAGCCTGAACACAAGGGATTGATTAGTGAGAGCTACAAGAATATGAACACTAATGCATGGTAATCAGCCTGTCTTCAAAAAATGTAAGGAAACAGAGCATAAATTGGATATAAATTCCTCCTCAGGGTCACTTTGAAGTGCCTCTGGACCCAGAGAAGAATGTGGCCAGGGATTTTCCAAAGGCCAGGTTAATATGGACTCCAAAAATACAGACGCAGATCTGGGAGCATTCAGTGCAGATGAGAAACCTGCTTGCTTAATAAAGCGAAGAAACTTACAGATGAAACACAAGGTCTTCCTCAAGTGGACGATGCTGCCAGGGCAGTGGTGTTTTCTACACTGGTGTCTGTTTTCTGCACTGTTATTTTTGTACACAGCCGCCCTTCTCCCCTGGAACTGACTCACCTCTGCAGGAAAGCCTCTTCCCTCCCCATGTAGTTGTCTGCATTTTCCTTTCATGGCTCCTGATTTCCTTCTAAGGGTTTGCACCAAACCTCACACACAGTTTTAGAGCATGACCACTGTGACTGTTTTTACAGGGAGAGGCCTGAACCAAAGGAAACAATAAATGCTTGAACTCTATCCTGTTAATCAGATCTCAAAGCATGACTATACCAAACCTCATAAATTCCAAGAAGTAATCCCTCTTATCCTCACTTTATGCACTTGGAAGGTCAGACATAGACAATTCAAATTATTTTCCCCAGATTTATGCTATGTGGCAGCCCCAGGAATAAACTTTAGATCTAAACATCTGTAGGCAGCCCAAGTTAGAAGAGATGAGTTTTCAGTCAACATCAGCTCTGAAGCTGGTCTGAGATGTCCCTCCTCAGTGCCATTAATTAGATTGTACCAGGAGATAAAGTAGGACAGGAGCCCTCTGAGCACAGAGGAGACACAAACCTTCCTCTCAGCAACACCACAGTTACTCTCTCTACAACAAGAATCTGTTCTTTCACGCAGAGAATGAAACCGAGTGATTCAGAAAGCAAGCAGACACCATGTTGTGCAGTCCAATATGACCAGGCACCCTAAAACAGAGCCCATTCAAAGCTTCAGGGACCTTTTGCAGAAGATCCTTGTGGTGAATCTTTACTTCAAATTCCCACATAAATTGCTCTTAAAAAAACCAACAGGCAGCAGAGAACAAAAAGCAAGAATCTTCGTAATCATTGTAAGTCTTTAAAAAATAAGGGGAGGGTGAAAGTCTCTCATTAGAGCTCAGCAGCCTGGTGGACATGCAGGTGACCAGGGTTGGGTGTGTGTGGTGGCAAAACCTGCTGGGAATGGGAGATGAGGTCATGCCCTGTCCTGGATTTTTGGAGTTTTTGGGGGGTTTTTTTGTATCTTTGCCTTCCTCTTAGGCATCCCCTCAGGTGACACATGAACATCTTGTATCTTGCAAAAGTTTACGGTGAATTGCCTTCTGACACCTTCTTTCATTTTAGCAGACCCATCTCCCCCAGCCCTGGGGCCATTGTAGCATCCAGGAGGAAGACCAAATGCTCAGCATCCTTCCTCCCTGAGCTGCATCACGAGGTCTCAGCCGACCGTGGTCAGAAAAGCCTTCCCTGTTTGATCAGAAACCATAACGTCAATGAAAACTACAATTTCCTAGCTAAAATGCAGATTCAAAATCTTCATGGAGATGAAGCCTTGATATTATTCTCTGGGCTGATCACGTTTCCCTGCCCACTCTTTTTCATCTGAAGATTTTAATGGCTTAAATAAGTGTTTGGAGCAGTCACAGTTTGTAGCTGTGTTTTAGAATAAATAGGAAATGAGAAGACTTGAGCAGCAGTAATGTTGCCATAGCAATTGTTTGTTGAAGAAGAGCAATTGCAACAACAAAACCCTGGAGAACATGTCACTGTGACTCTACCTTTTGCATCAGGACTTTAGAAAGGACAGTTTGTATGGGAGAAGAGAGCACCCTAGGCCCCCCTGCTCTCTCCAGCAGGGGTTTGGGGACCCTGCCCAGGGGAATGGCCGAGGCAGTGAACCCAGTGTGGAGTTTTGTTGAGTGACACATGCCCGAACTTTGCAGACACGTTAAATCCCACATGAGTCATCAAGTGATCCCATCATTATATCAGCGCAAGTACTTACTTATAAAACATAGATGAATCATAAGGCGTTTGTTTGATTCCTTCAGCCATGGAGTATCAATCATATGTTTTGTCTCAGAGTTCAGTCTGCAATCACTTTGAAAACAACCTGATCTCTGGAGTAGGAAGGTTATCTGCAGGGTGCTCTTGTGCTACTCACCTGAACATTGATGGGCCACTACTCAGACAAGTAGATAAATGGAAAATAAATCCATGTGCAATACGGGGTATTTATTTTAATTTACATGAGAATATCTCTGAGAATCAAACACCACTTGTACCACTGTTATCTGAGCAATGCAGTGATAAATTGACAGCATTTGTAGGGTGTTTTTCCTTGTGGCTTTACATTTGATGTTTTATATATTCATTTGCTTACCCCTGGCACCCGCCTTTAATGGCTGACCTGCATTACTATTCTCATCTTACAAGAGAGGGGACAAGGACAGAATGTAAATGGGAGCCAAGGTGAGATAGACACAGCAGAGTCAGAAATAGATCTTGTTTTCAGGCTCCATTTGTTACAGACCCTGTCTAATAGTATAAACTCATGGTTGTTCTGCTGCCATTACAGCAGATGCTGCTGGCACCTCCTAGATGCGAGGGTCACACCATGTCTGAGCATCAGCATTTCAGTGACAACATTCAGAGACGCCCATGGGACATTTATATTCGCATGTCAGCATCACTGGCCCTGGACATAATGTTTGCATACGTAGTTTTAAAATGCTGTCTGGAATATCTTAACCCCCATAGGACACCTTTCTTTAAATACAGTAGTAAAGTGACCCTTGTGCCTTAGGAAGAGGGATGGGGAGGCAGAGCAGTTTCTCACAGGTCACCAGACCAGCAGCCGCCTGCAGCGGGCATCGAAGACCACTGGCAGATTGGCTCCATCCTTCTCACCCACACGACAACAGCTCAGACTAGAAGAGTGCTTCTAGAGGAAGGACTTAAAAGTTCATTTCATGACGATGTCTGTGCTAGACGACAGGCACAAACGCTTTATCTGTACCCACAAAATACGCATGGGTGTTGACATATCCAAGCCAGGTCTGACTACCTTATTGGGCACAGTTGGCCCCAAATGACCTTTTATCTTAAAATATTTGCCATCTTTTTGTCAGGCAGTGACAATTCTGTTTTGGAGCAGGAAGGTGGACCAGAAAGCACCCCACGATCTCTTTAAGTTCTATTTTCTTGTGGTTGTTTTTCTGGTTAAAATCAAATCTGTAGCATCATTCTTGAACTATTAGAACTTATGAAGCAGAACAAACTGCTCTGATACTTCTTCAGTGCAGGGAACAGCCAGAGATCCAGTTGTGTGAGATATTCATCAAAAGCTGTGGACGAAGACCAAAACTGCTTTCCTAGACAAACCAATGAGCCATGTAAAATAGAAGCCCATGTCCAACAGTGGTCAGTTATGCCAAGGTCAGAGGGAGATGCAGAGTAGCACTTAGTGTAAATTCATTGCCAGCATATCGCACAGTGTTGATCATGACTTAATACCATTTGCTTTCAGAGAAACAAGGCAGCTGTAGGATAATTCACATCCATTTGCCCTGTGGCTTTACGAGGAACATAACTTCCTCAAAACTCTCTGGTGTTGGTAGTTGCTGAATGAATTTTTCATGCATGAAGACTTTCTTGCTCTTTAAAATAAAAAACAGCTTATCATAAAGAAATGAAAATCCAGGACCTTTTAGATATTCCCAAGGTATTTTCCAAGACAGGATATGAAAAGTTAAGGCTACACTTAAAACCCTGCATTAACTGAATGCTTGTGTAATGAAGGTGAGAGAGGGAGTAGCCACCTTGCCCTAAGAAAAGACAGGTGGAAGTTTTGAGGTGGGAATTCATTTCCTCTGCTTGGACGAGCTCATGAGGGAACCACTCTGTCGCAGGGGGTCCGGTGCAGTGCAGCACCAGCACACCGCGGCCTTCCTGGAGGGAGAGCGTCCCGCAGGGAACAGCTCTTCCAGGGGTGCTGGCACATCTCCCTGGGCGTCAGGCGATTCCAGCAGGTGTAGCAACTTCCCAGCTACAAGTGATTTCAGCTGCTGTGATTCGGCTCTTTGTGAGATCGCCCGAGGCAAACACGGGGACAGAGAGGCGGGAGCCCCGTACGGCAGCTCCGCAGAGGCCGCCTTCACTGTCCGAGCACCCTGCCAAGGGGAGGCCAGAGGCCGCCATCCAGGCCTTCAGGAGCAGAAGCCGGGCTTTTTATGGGAAAGGTAGGGGCTGGGGTAGAAACCAGTGAGCCAACAGGGTACAGGCTATTACCATGGAGAGACAAGGCTTGTTGGGATCTCACCCTGACCCGAGGAAGGTAGCTTATCTCTGACTTCTCCAGCGGAGTGCAAGAGGCTCCTGCTTTGAGGGTCCCCAGCTCTCCACACCAGTCGATGCCAGGGAGGGCTTATCCTCAGCTTCTTCTCCAAGGCTGCTCCTTGGCATGGCGTGTGTGATGTTCCAGGTACAGAAAAACAGTTCACCCACTTCCTGACACAAACCTTTATGGTTACCAGTTGTGTCAAGATGTGAAGGTTGGTGCCATCAACCCTGCAGGTTTGCCACTATTTGGAAACCAAGCACTTCTCAGCCTGCAGAGCACATATCTGCACAGCCCTGCTTCTGCAGCTTGAAAACATTATGTATGCTTGGCATCTTGCTACCTCGATGCTGAAACACTGTTGTCAGGCAAACCTACCTCCCTTGAATAGTGTACTGAATGCCAAGGAACGTGAACCATCCTACAGCAGGAAATTTAGTTTGCTTTAAGCAAACTCAGCTACCAAATCCAAATTCTTTTTGCTATAAGACATATTCGATAAAAAATATTTATATAAAGTTACCCTTTGGAGGGTTTGAACTGCAGGTTTGGCTTTCTCACTTATTCTGCTTCAACACTCAAATGAAAGGTTTTTATTTCCCTACATTCCTTTTTTTTTTTTCAGCTTTGTCAAAGATCACTGCACTTGCCTGACAGCAGAGCACATCTTTTGAAGTCCAAGTCAGAGCCCATGGGTGCTGGCAGGCTGTCAGCACTTGCACTGAGATCCCTGGTTTCAGAGATATAAATACTGACTTGATATCAGCCAAACACCATTTCTAAAGCAGTTTCCAAATCCTCCATGCTAAGGAGTTACTACTGTCTTATGAAAGGCTTCAGCAAGTGAAGGCAGGTCTGCTCATGGATCAATTTCCTCCTCTTATATTACTGCAGATATACACCTGAAAATAAGATGCTTTGTTCATGAAAGAGCATCTATTCCTTGATGCATTCCCTCTCTAAAATCCAGGTTTATTTTAGTCTTGGTATCATATGCAGAATTAGTAGGCTACATTAACAGGATCAGAAAAAAAATCTCATTTTTTGATACTCTTATGTACAACAAGCCAAGAGTGGGGAGAAGCATAAGTTTATACTCTCTCAGCAGAGCTATTTTCTACTGTAAAGCTTTTGGATTTGTGAGCATTAGATTATGAAATTACTTTCATTTCTTAGCATCCTCCCTTCAAGGTAATACATCCACAGGAAATCTTAAAAATTAATTTTTTTCCCTACCTCTGACAGAAGGACTAGCAGTGTCCAAAACAAACCCCTGGCCATGCCCAACCCTCTCCCGGATAGCAACCATGCAGCACCAGAGAGAGAAAGTAGGACAAAATCTGTGCAACATATGGTCTGTGAGGCGACCCTCTCTTGGTCCCACAGCTGCTGAGAGGGAGTGGGAGCCACACAGCCTCTCCAGAGGCCATGAGGAGCAGGCAAGTGGCCCGTGAGGCTGCAGGGACCCCAGGTCAGGCTCTTGGCTGGTGGCAATGTGTGCACCATTTGGCTGGCAGAGTGGCACACACGTAGTGCTGGGAGCAGCCAAGCTGCCTCCCTTTGGTGCGGCTCAGTCCAAGGGGCGGGCGAGTGGGAAGCTGGATGTTTTCATGGCTGGAGGAGGATGGAGGGTGGCTATTGCAGTGATGGTGGGCTAGGGGCATGGATGGCTTCATGGATGCAAATGCAAGGTCAAGTAAGAGATGTGAGAAGTGTTGCATTTTAGGAGTCTTAAGGCATTACAGATGGCACAGGTAAGGAATGAGGAAGGACCCAGGATCTTGTGAAGAGGGAAGGGAAAATGAGGGTTAAATACCATGTGTGCAGGAAGTTGTGGCCCAATAGTGGTGTTTGATAGCAGATCCAGTATGCCCATGAGAGCTGGGCTGCACTGGGCTGTCTCTCCAGGCTTCAGGAAACCAGCTTCACCTCAGGGAGCAATTTCACTGGTTGCATTTGTAAACACCAGACCCACTGATCAGCAGGGTGTGGATCCACAGTGCCTGCACAGCTCACTTGATTCCTATTCAGGTAGAGCAGCATTTATGCTTTACATTTTTCTGGTTTTTTAATCAGTGAGTTTTCTATTCCTCAAGGTTGCAGGCAGAATTTTCCAAATGGGGACTGGGTAACACCCAACCACATTGTCTCAAGCTCCTGTTTCACCACAGAGCATAACTAAAAGATAAACCATTCTCTTTCTGATGAGCTTCTTGTGAGACATTCTGGTTAGGAATTTGTAATCTTAGACTCCTTTGACCAGGTCTACAGAAGGAAAGTGGTTTCAGTAGCATCTCCTGCAGCTTTGGCTGTGCTTGACTCCAGTTGTGCATCCACAGACCTGCCCTGGAGCAGAGAGCCCTTGAATCCAGTGAGACACTCACAGTGTCACAAGCCAGCAGAACACCCAGAGCAGAGGAATTACATTACCTGTTGCACAACAACCTCAGGATACTAAGAAATAACCCAATACTCACCACAGGAACAAAAGTTCTACAGATTATCACCAAATGCAACATTTGGTATTTACTGCATTATTATATTCTTTAAAATAATATTTTTATCTGTACAGGAAAAATACTGCAACCACTTTTTCTTAGCAATGATTGCTTTATTTCTGTGCTCGTTTGCAAATTTCTTATATCAGAATGGGATGCTGACTGGAGCTTAAAGTGTAGTACAGGTAAATAGGATTTCACAAGCAAGTATGATACCACCACCAGATAACAGAATTACCTATTCAAAGGTAATTCACTGAAGGTGAGGTATTATGTTTATTAACAAGAAATATTTGAATGAGGCAGCTTCTCCACATTCTCAAGAGGGCATAAAGGCACTACACACTGTGTCAGCCTGTGTAAAGAAAATTAGACACATCAAGAAAAAGTTAAAGGACTTGGCCTCTATAATTTTGGCTCCAAAGGGAAGCACAGTGCAAACTTGCTCTCCTTTGTACTGCCACAAGGATGTCCCAAGGGAACTTGTGCCAACAGTCAGGCTTTGGGGATAAGAGTGGTCCTGAGAAGATTCATGCTCTTCACACAGCCCCGAGCAGCCATGCAGAACAAGAACCAGGAGCCTTTGTGGTTTCAGTGCTTCTGTAGCTGAGTTGGTGTTGCCTCACACCATTGCTGGCTCATGTCAGCAAGGCACGGGCACAGGCCGCACTGCCTCTTTCCTTTGCTCTTCTGGAAACACTTCCAAACTCTCCACAGAAGACAGCAACCAGCAACATCTTCAACATGTCCTGATGAAATTTTTCCCTTCTCATTGCAAAAGATGTGTGCTGTGCAGCAGTGCCAGCACTGGGGACAGCAGCCCCCAGAGATTTCCCAGGCATCTGGCCCTTTGTTAGTCAAACGCATACTCAGAAATCAGCCTACAAGAGTTTTATGTACATTCAAATCTTCTGCCAGATGCCATTAGATTAGAACAGGTTTTCAAGAATGGGCCCAGCAGAGCCCAAGCAAGCAGGTGCAAACACCTCATGGTCATCCCTTTTTGTTCAAACAGTTAAATACCAAATCTTTTGTACACTTTGCTGTCTCATCCCAGAATGATCTTCTGCTACAGGAAGAATGGCTGGTGTAAGGCACAAGTAACACCCCACATAGCTGACCTGGTTGTGTTCTTCTGTGGAGAGCAAACAAGCTGCATTTTGCCTCATGCTCACCCACTCTGGGTAAGTCTGCAGGGAAGAACCTGACAGAAATAAGGAATCTTCAACCTAAGGAATAGAGGACCATGAGGAATATATGTTAGGGTTTATAAAACCTCAAGGCACATAGGGCAGGTTAAGAGGGAATAATGATTTAACTTCTCATAGTAATAATAAAAAAAAGATAGAGAACCTCACCTAAAATTTTCTAACGGCAGATTCAAAAACAAGAGGTGCACACAGTGTGTTGTTAAACTGGGGAACTCACTGAGACATGATATTGTGTTCAAACAGTGAATAGAAATAGTTGATGGAAGACAGAATATATCAAGTATTATTAATCATAAAGATATCATACTTGACTCAGGAGTTCCTTGGCAAAGCCTCCTGGGGAAGTTCTCCTACTGCTTTCACACTTTTGTGCAAGTTTCTAAGCATCCACTATCAATCATCTTATTTTTTCTGTGCATTAACTTCCTCACAGTTCTAAATATCATTCTACAGGCCCATCAGAGGTGTGAGAATGTGGCAGTGAAACCTAGCAGAAATGTAAGTCAGGCTCACAGGGGACTAAATGACACCAGGGTGTGCTAACCCAGGTCAGAGAAAGAACAAGTGCTTCTTGAAACAGAGGATTTCTATGGCAACCATGAAAAATTATTATCTTCTTGTTTGTCTTCACATCTTGGGATCTGCAGCAGCCTATGGCTTGCACAATGTTTATCTCTCTTTCTAGAAATGGGCAGAGGGAAACTGCTGCCCATCCAACCATCCACTCTTAGCAGTGCAGAGTTGGTCCTAATGGTTTCTGGCTGGCAGGGATCTTAATTAAAAAGTTGGTAGTATGTAGTGTTTGTAGCGTGCTTAATGCAGTGGAGGATTAAGTGAACAAAATAGTGCAAAAGAGAACAGTATCAATTATTAATTATGAGATAGTAATGAGAAAAGATTTGTCTCTTATACATTGGAGAAAAAATGGTCTTTTTTTGGTATTTGAGCTTGTACTTGAAATTGTAAAGAATTTTGCAACTTTCTCCTGTGTATTCCTTCTCACTCCTGGCCAAATTGCCACATGCCATCCTCTGTGCACTTAAGGATAACCAGCAAAATCTCTACTGAGGGCTGCTGTGCAAGACCCTTTTATAGGCTTGCTTTATATCATGATGCCCAGATTGGTGCAAAAGTGAACTACGAGCCACAGCTCCTAGGATGAGTCTCAGCCAACCCTGCCAATTGCCAGGATTCCTCTGCAGGGTGCACAACAAATCCCTCTACAGAGGAAAAGGCAGTCACTTGGATCTCTCAGGATCTGGGAAAAAATACAGGTAGCCTTTACTTTTTGCTGGTACAAACATTTCATCCTCACCGTGGGTGTGCTGAGCATCTGCTAGAAGATGAAGGTAGTTGTCAGTACAGACACTTTATACAGAAATGAGAAGCATTTCTTATTCCAGGCTACTGCTGCCTCATCTGAGAATGAGGGTGAGCAGGTGTTTGACATGATTTTGGACCATCTGCAGCATGTGAATGCAAGCTATGCATTAAGTAAGGCTATTAACTTTAAATCGACCCGCTTAGTACAGCTCTGAACAGGAACATGTCGAGTTTGGCTGCTGATCTGTGGGGGAGCTGTGCTCAGAGGAGTCCAGGCTTGGTGAAGGAGCCAAAATAAGATGTACTTTCAACAAGTTTGAGAAATATTGATTTGGATGGACTCTACTAACAGTAAATCCAGTGTGAGCAGGGTCTGGTCTGCTGTGCTGGTGTGGGGCTGTGCAGGGTCCCCAAGGATACTCTCCTGTCCCATGGGTGCTTGTGCCAACGCTGTGTCATGGGCACAGCTGAAATGCCCTTTAAATGTCAGTGAACAATGTAAGGAAGACATCAACTAGATATTTACCCTGCTCTATTTTATGTCTTCTGTGGCATCAAAATCCAATATTATAAAACGCAGGAAATTTATAAAGAAAACTGAGTAGTTAGAAGAAAAGGCCAAAGGTGACAAGGAAAAGACAGGATGTCTTCTTTGCTGGTATTAACTGTTGGATAAACGTTGTCTTCCTGAGCACGTTGTGAAGCCTAGGAGAGGGCTGTTGTAGTAGCAAAAATAGCAGGTTAGCACCCCTGAACAACTGAAGGATAGTGAGTTGGGGTATTAGACAAAAAAGTTAAAAAGCTGCTGAAGGACAAGAATAGAAATATAATTATATAATTAATAAGATCTGCGAAAGAGAATACTTAATGCTTTGAAGAGATTATGTGTTTGATTTGTAACTGCAGAGACATAATGGATTTTTGCTAGTTTTCTTTCTGAGCACCACATTGGCATTCTGATTAGAAACTGTCAATATACAATATTAATAAAGCATTATGTGAATAAAGAAGTGACTAATAAACAGCTCAAAAAACTATTTTCTTCATCAAACAGATTTGTTATCTATGGGATGTTAGGAAGACCATCAGGATCTTGGTACGTCTCCAAAATTTCTCTCCATTATTTGCAAGACACAAAATCACTGTTGGTAAAATTCAAATGCAGCAGCTTTTGCGGAGAACAGAAAGATCTGGAACACGTAGCAAACTGAGACTTCTAAAATGCAAGGCATTTAAAGGGAGCCAGATTCAAAGTTGGTCTGATCCAAGCAGGGCAGACTAGCCCTAAGAAGAGCTGCATCTTAGAAGTGACTCTGGAAAAACCAGTGGAATGCACCACAAGCATCCAATGGGCTTAAAAAATGCAAAGGAGTTGTCTCATGGGCAGAGAGGCAATAGAAGTAATGCACTATGTTAAGGAAAGCAGAGAGAAACCGAGTATTTTTGTCTCAGCCCTTTTCAGTGTCTCCAGACCATAGAAACCACCAGCAGCCCTTTTACTGCGCTGCTTGCTGAGGCTCTTCCCTACACTTCCCCCACTAAAGCCTGCACCCGTCTTACTTCATGATGCTTGCCTTCCTTGGATTTTAACCTCCTGCTATGTGAAACCTGAGTTTGCCCAATCACTTGAAAAGCAGGCACCTGAGAGGAACATAAGCAACGCTAGAGCACACCAGTCTGAAAACAAATGTTTTCCTGGCAGCTGATGAGAGCAGAGGATGGGACCAGCAATGGTCGTGGCACCGCTAAGGAATCGTCGGCGGCCAAGGGTGCTGCTGCTGGGGCAGGCACTGCTTTGTCAGAGCACTTCATTTCTCAGTGGTTTTGAACTGCCAATGCTGTACACATGTCACTTGCTAATTTATTTTTGTCTAATGAAGTTTCTGAGAAGCAAATCAGATTGCTATTGACACTGAGTCTAATGCAGCCCCTTCTTTGTCACAGTCACTTTCTGAAATGAAGTTATAACAGTGCTGTAAAAAAGACTTGATGTGACAGGCCTGGAAGATGAAATGGTTTCTTGATGTCAGTCTGTGCTAATGGAAGCTGAGCTGAATTGCTCAAGAGCAACAAATTATATAGATTTAGGGCACAGAACAATTTCAGCTACATCACCTTAATGTCCTTTGTAATGAAAACAAATTGCTTTGTCTTATATAAAGTGGTGCCAGTGGGATCTGGAAAGTTCAAAATTACACAAGGGCATTGGTAGGTTCCTCATCCAGCTCAGTAGAAGCATGACAGAGCGAAAAATGACGAAGGAAACTCATTGGTTCCTTACAGAAGAATTTGGTCCCCAAGATATATTCCTGAATCTTTGTTTAGATACTGTACTAAGCCAAATATGAAGAAATATACTTGTTTTATTCCTAATAGTAACTGCTTATAATTTGACTTCATCAAAGTATCCATAAAACTTCACTTAAATTTGCAACACCTCTGAAGCCTGGCCTACATCTCAAAATGTTTAGTCATTTAAACTATGAGGATATAATTGCAACAGAAAAAACCCAACCCCTAAAATAAGTGGCTCTACCAAGGAGCTGTCAATTCAATACAGTTTGTTTAAACTGTGCAAAGCAACATCAGCAGCACTCTGATGAGAAATCATTATTTCTATGTTGTGGCACCTCTGGCTTCCAGTGACACACCTGCACCTCTCTGTACTGGGTGCTAGATGAATATATGAATCTGAAGCTAATATTTTTGTACTAGGCTTTTAATATCCCAAATATATTTGGAGAAGATCAAGTCTCTGATTGACATAGAACAACCATATCCTCATGTTAAAGAAGAGGAAAACTGAAGTCAGTTGAATTCTTCTTTCTATTACCAAGATGGAAAAAGAGACATTTATAGATTTCCACAGAAGAGGCACCTTTGCCCACAAAGATATTGGATTGCTGATTCCAGGTCATATAATGAAGTGGGGCCCAGTCCTTTCCTCCTTCCATACCCTGAAAATGGAGCAGAGCTATCCTTTCTCTTTCAGAAATGACTACATTTCAGTGCCACTCTTCTGTATTGTAACAGTCACTTTTTTCAGCAATAAACCTTCGCCTTTGTACATGTCTGTTCATAAATGCCTTGAGGCTAATCTTTAAATCTTAATAGTCTTATTAGGTACAGACATATCTACCTTCTGTACAGGAAAAAACATTGGAATAAATATGGATGTTATTATATCTGTGTTGTGATAAGTGGCCACCGAAAAGACTGACTTCGAGCAGGTTGGTGAGCCAGATGCAAGAGCTGTGGTGCTGTTCAACACACAGCACAGCTGTGAGAGAGCTCTGGGACTGCTCTGGTAGGACTGAGGTGAGAGCCACCACAGTCGCTGATGCTCTCTTCTGCAATAAAAGAGAGCTCTTACAGGTATAATGCTTATATCCCATTTCCACCTTTTGATGCTTAGATGACCCACTAAAGGCTTTGTTCACTTTCAACTAATGTTTCTACTAAGTAACTTTTTGCCAATGCACCCAGCAGTAAAGAATCATGAATACTTCTGGAGAGAGACGTTAATCATATCGCTTTCAGGAAATGTCTGCTTGGCCAAACTGAAATGCATACAAGAATTGGCAGTCAGATGCTCAGAAAGAAAAAATGACATTGTATGAGCTGGGTGACTTTTCCTGCAACATGAACAATGGATTATCTTGAGGAATATAAGCAAATTCTAAGAGGAAATGTATTTACTTAACCACTGGCAAAATAATTTGAATATCAAGCACATTCGTAAAAGATCAAAATCTATTCAAGGATAACTAAAATGGACTAGTCTGATGAAGCACATGGCCAGAGAAAAAATATCCTCCATTTTATGCTCCATCAAAATTACACTGGTTTGAAAATGGCCTCTGTTCCCTTGCACACATTATTTGTGCTTTGGTTATTTGTGTACAGATGTGCATTCAACAAAAACATGAAGTACCTGTGTGAACCTCTGTATCCCAGTGCAGCCACTACACAGACACCTTTCCACTCCCATGCAAAAGTTAAATTTAAGCCTAAAATGGCCTTGCCTATGAACTAATTTCTTTCAAAAATTACTCTGCTGAACAATGGCTAGTTTATTATTTGACAGCACACACAGGATTTGTAGGCAAAAACCATGCTGCTGTTACAGAACCTGGAAGCTGAGAATCTCCGCAGCACAGGGAGGATGTGGACACACTGCAGCAAGTCCAGTGGGGGCCACAATGGTGACGAAGGGACTGGAACATCCATCACATGAGGAGAGGCTGAGGGGTGGGACAGTTCAGCCGGAAGAAGAGAGGGCTCATCAGGATCTCATCAATGTGTTTCTCTGCCTGATGGGGAGAGAGTAGAGGACAGAGCCAGGCTCTTCTCTGTGGTGCCCAGTGACAGAACCAGAGGCGCTGGGCCCAGATTGAAATACAGGAAATTATGTTTAAACATAAGGACTCCTCTTACTGTAAGGAGGTAGAACACTGGAATAAATTGCAAAGTCTCCATCCTTGGAGATACTCAGAACTCAACTGGACACAGTCCTAGGCGACCTGCCTGTGGGTGACCCCAACTGAGCAGGGCTTGGACCCATTGCTCGCCAGAGGTCCCTCCTGCTGGTACCACAGCATCCTTGCCCTGCTTGAAGGCCTGGTAGAAAGTAGAAAACATTCTTGAATGTTGCATAATTTTATTACTTAGTTTCTTTCTTCTCTTCTATCTCCCTCTTCTCATATTCCTCATTTATTTCTGGTGAGTCTTTCTGACCTCTGAACTGCAATTTTATGAGCCAGCTAGCTGAGTTTCACTATGGCTGAACTGGATTATGACTGGACAGGACTATGGCTGGACTGTGTCTTCAGTACCTGATGCTTTTAATTGGGCTGAAACAAACAGTTTAACAGGACTGAGCTGGACAACTATCTCATTGGAGTCACTCTGAGTCAGGCTGCCACAGGCACTGCCACCACCCTTGCATCAAACAGTTCAGCAAGATGTAAAAATCCAAACTTAAACTAGATCACAGTGACATTGCTTTATTTAGCCTTATTTTAGGGTAGCTGTTGTGACTGCAGTAACAGTAGAGAGTCCTAGGTTACTGATGCAGTATCTTGTGGGGTGGAGAAGTGAAACCAGTGTTCATCTACCCAATCAAGTTGGTAAGCTCATGACTTTGCTGTTGCTCCCATGTGGCATCACACGCCCCAGGATGCTTGAGAGCTTCTGCCACAGACAGAGCAGGGCAGTCTGCAGGGATTGGTGGGGCTGGTGCAAGGACTGGGGCCACCACCCCACCTCCCAGCAGCACTGCCTTGCTGAACAGTCTCCTTCTGCCACCTGCCTGCCAACTGAACGTGCCTGAGCCTCAAGTATTGATAAACACTCCTCTTCACAACTAACAGCATGACAAATAGACAAAACTTCATGCCCTCCTCTTTTTATCATTATTGCCTTTTAGCCCACAGAGTTGTTCTACCTCTCTCTCTGACCTAGAGCACCTACAATGAGGAAGGTAATTCCTTCCTTTCCAGCAGAGCAGGTGTTCCTACCTTGTGGCAGGGGCTAGCCTGGTGCCAGGGACATCTCCTTTATTAAAGCCACATTTGGTCTTCTATCTTAAAAACTAAAGGAAAATGAATAATAATAATGCAAACCTGGCATGCTAAAATCAGTCAACTCAGCACTATGAATTTTGAACTTCACCTCTTAAGTTCCTGAGGGAAAAACCTTTTCTTTAAGGACTGGATAAGAGAAAAAAAATTAAAAAAAAAAATAAGGAGGGTTGTGGTGTTTCTAGTTGTACACTTCTATATACATAGGTGCAGTTTACAGTTCAGTTGTGGTACTAATAGCTTGTCTCATTTTATGTGACAACAAGGACGGTATATTGAGGTAGGAGATAAAAATGAAGGGGACATTCATGAGGATGTCAGCAAGCACAGTAAATCCTCAGGATCCAGGCAGGGCTGGACACTCACAAACCCACCGCTGTCCCTGACAGCCCCTTGCCAGGGGTCTGTCACTAATGAGACAGCTCTTGGCCTGAGACACTTTCACGTATTTCCTGCACACACAGGGAATGGTTGCTGGTTTGCTTGGATGGGAAAAACCAGAATTTTCATTAAATCTGGTACCTGGGCAGGCAGCCTGCTTGCTGCTGAAACCTGACATATGTGACTGGTTCACCCTCACAGGAGGCAGAGAGAGAGGAAATCCAGAGTAAGGAGTAACTCATACTATATGCAGATCAAGAGGAAAAAAAAAAAAAGATCACTTAAGTGCAAATGCCTGCTAGGTATAAGACAGATGGTCTTCAATGGGCAAGAATCAAGATTTTTTTTTTTACTATTGGCCCGAAATTATATGAAATTCTGTTATTTTATTTATTTATTTACTTAATCTTCAATTAAAAATACCATTGAACCATATCTGAGAGTGTTCAAATTCAGTTTACTCCAACCTTACCATTTCATCCACTGATGGGCTCAATTCCTTTTTGATCATTGCTGTGTAGAATTTTGATGAGGGCTGCTGACAGTTTCACTCTGCATCAATGCTCCCAAGACTTTCCAGCAGTAAATTCACTCGGGCAGGTATGGCTCGAGCAAGCCTTGCTCCTCTTGCCCCTCCTGGAAGATGATGTCACGGTGATTGCAATGGCATCATCTGTGTGCTGGGAGGGAAAAAGCTGTCCCACACATCCCAAAACAGGGCGAGGGGGCGGGGAAACTGAAGTCTGTGCAAGGCCCGCCGCAGAGGCTGTGCTCCGCCTCAGCACAGCCACGCTGCTCACCCCGACGAAGGCCGAGCCCCTGCGCGTCCTGGTGCCTGGAGGTGATGTGCGCGTCCCTGCAGCCGCACGGCACCAGACTCCCTGCACTGCTCCGCAGAAGGGCGGAGGTTGGAAGGGACCTCTAGGAGTCATCTGATCCGAACGTGGATATCTGCACTTATGCAAATATTATTTGTGTCACTTCAGTCTTTCCAAACTATGCAAGGTATGCTGAGACCCTCATGTCTAGTTTTGATTATTAGATTCTTAGAAAAAATGAGCTATGAAATCTATTCATCTCTTTCTCTTACATTTTTTCAAAGTGCTGCCGTGGCATTTGGAAGTGATGGTCTGGCACAGCATCATAGCCAGCCAAGTTTTACTGAAGGTGAGGATTATCTGGGGTAAGGTGGTGACACAAGCTGACAGCAGAGTGTGCTTGGGGCAGTAACACAGAGTGTGAGAGGGACTGGCCTGCTGTGTGTGATGGGATCTTCCACCTACCACAGAAGCAGCACTGAGGACTGCCACAGCCAGTCCAACCTCACCTGGGATACTGAGTTAAAACAGGTGATATCAAGCAAACACAAGGCAGAAGGGAATAACCTACAGGAACTCAAAGTCCACAATGACATGACCAAGGGAGAAGATGTCATGGCCGTGCCACAGGGGGCCAGCAGGGAGCAAGGCACAGCTCCCACCTCCTCTCCTCTCAGCCACTGACCACAACTGAACCAGACAGGGAAGGGGCCAGGAAGCACCTCAGGATGCTGATGGGATGTGTCAGACATGGTCTGGGAAAAAAACCCAATGCATTAGGTAAGTCTTTATCTCAGGGCTGACTTTGAGATATTTGCAAATGAGAAAAGTTTGTATCACATAATTACCTTTAAAACCAAAAGTGGTGGGTTTTTTTCAAGTAGGACAGGTCTGGTTATGTCATTCAGCTGGGTATTTATTTAAAATCCTCTCCTCTGGACTTTGTAATAATATTTTCTCAAAGAAAACTGCTCAAGGACTGAATTAGAATAAGCCAGAGCATTAAATATCTTAGTTCACAAGGTTTTAATTTTCTCATTGTTAAATTTAGTGAAAGTTCTTCTACAACACCCTAAAAGTGTTATTTAAGAGGAAAAGTGATTTTAGCAGTCAGAAATAGGACACAAGGTGTCAGAGCTTATGAATCAGATTGTAAAGGGTAAAGCAATGAAGCTCCACTGATTTCCACTAAACTGAAGCTATTTTACACTACCTGAGTATCTGATCATTCAGCTTCAGCTCACCTCCCCTGCCAAATCTCTGTTGTGCTAATGTCCTTCAACGGAGGACATCCATTAAAGGAAAAAACAACACTATGATTTTTTCTTCCCTTTCTGCTGTTTCAAAGATAATTACAACTAAAGAGTCTCCAGAAAGGTTGTCTTTGCTTTCAGTTTTGTGCAAGGACATTATTTTTCAGTGTTGAACACAAGACTTAATCACAGCTTGCATTTCCTTAGTCATCCTGAAACACAAATACTAAGGGAATTCAGCCCTTTGAGCATCACCATGCAGACTCACACGTGTCCTGCCTTCCTCAGCCGTGGTGGGGCAGAGCCATCTCCTCCAGGACAGGTATCAGAGGGCTCCCTGCCAACAGACCGGCTGTCCGGCCTCCCAGTCCAGCTCTCCATACTCCTGCACATTGCATGGGCTCGGATAAGAGAGAAGAGGCAGCCATCACATGCTCATGGAGCAGATAAAATAACTCAAATGCTAAAAGAGAGTCATGAGGGGATCAGTCCACAGCCCCAGCTGGAGCACAGGAACCGACAGGACGAGATGCAGAGGCAAGGGCTTTGCACCGCTGTAGAGGAAACCACGGCCCTTCAGAAAGGCAGCACAGGGAATGTATTAATGTTTTAGGAGTCCTGTCTAGAGGTCAGACAACATGTAAGGGTCTCTCTGGGGATTTGCTCCATCATTCACCCTCAAGAAACTCCCAGATTTGCAGCTTGTAGATGACCCATCTTTGCTCCTGGATGCATTTCACCAAAAGTCCCAATGTCTGAGTAGAGGCAGGACCCAGTCGTACCCATGCCTGGCATTCCTGCACTGATTCACAACTGCTCATAAGTCTTTTTCAGTTGTGCTCGCCAGAGTTGGGTGAAAGCTGTGCATCTATTGCTTGCTTTTAAGTGTGCAGCCTGCAGGAGACAGCACATCATGGACTGAGTGTGCCATAGGAGAGATCTTCACAGTCTGGGGAGTGGAAGCCTTTCTTCAGTCTAAACCATGATCAGCTTTAGGTTTAATATATGTCCTTTTCTAGGTAACAAGCTTCACTTTAGAAAGGGCAGCAGAGTGCATAGCAAGGACTTGAACATGCCAGCATGGTACAGACAGCCTCAGAGCCTGTGGATCATCCACAGGGATCCCAGCACATTCAGTCAATGTTAACAATCTTTCCAGACCACTGCCTGTGCAGTAAAGCTGGGGTCAGATGAGACTCTGAGGAGTCCCACACTCTTGCCAAGTGACTCAGCCTCATACTTGAGAGACAATGATCCTGCTGGCCAGAGAGGAGGCAGGCTGCCAGCACTGCGCGGGGAAGGGGTTTGCTGATCATTCCCTGAAGCAGAAGCAATAACTTCAGTCACCAGGGCTGTCTTTCAGCAGCAGAGAACTCGTGTTTGTGGCTGTTAGCAAGTCAGTTGCAAGTAAGCAAATTACATTATTTAAAAATATGTGTGAAAGAACGTGCCTTGAAACCATGCAAAATGGCATGACTGTCCCTTTATTTCATTCTTAGACCTGCTGTGTGATGATCCCTGGCAAGGATGTCCGTGTCCTTAGGGTGGCATCCCTGGAGCACCAGCAGGCTCCGCTGGCTGCCTCGCTCTGCGCACCATGGCACTGCAGGCACCTGTCCCACCCGGGAAAGATGCCCACTGTTGCCAGAGGTCTCCCAGCCCAAGCCAGCAGCTCCCAGCTACAGCCTGGAAATGCTAAGGGCAACAGGATCATGATCCCCATCCACAGAGAGATTGTCAGCAGCACAGTTTGAGTTGCCGATCTGGGCAGTAGCTCCAGCACCGAATCAGGTGGTGGGGTTGGGACTGCCATCACAAAATGCTGCTTTTTGTCAGGACTGCCATCACAAAATCCTGCATTACGTAACTTGGCCTTTGGTCCAAAGCTCACCAAATGCAGAGGAGAAAGCTCTGCATTTCATGACATTTGGATTAGACTCCCCCACCTTTAATACAAAATAATGTTCCCTTGGCTTACTTTTCTTTCCGTTATTTAAAAAAACCCCACACAAACACCCAGTAAAAGAGCTGTTATTTGAACCTACTAGGTAAGTCTCTCCAAATCCTTATTCTCTTGTATATTCCAGGACATCTGTGAATATTAAGCAAAAGAAACTATTATCTGCTACAAGGCAGGTGTTTTAGCTATACTGGGAGTTAGAAATGAGAGTCTGGCTAAAAACTAATTTGATTCAATTAGAAGTTCTTTAATTTAACACACAAATTGATTTGTTTTGGCTGATCAGTAGTGATAAAAATAGAAAGACTTGCTTTGAAATAATTAAAGAAATTCTTACCTGGAATAAAATGTTGACTACAAATGCCTTCTGACTGAGAATAATTTTCATGTCAGTTTTCTGAGAACAGATTTGCAGCTGACAATGGTGTGGACCAGTTTTCTAATACTGGGGTCCTTGGCTGGTTGATTGGTTGCTCTCCTGTTACAGACTACAAAAGCCATGTGCTACATTTGAGAGTAACCATCTGACTTTGGGATGTGGCACTTAAACTGGTGCCATAATTTTTTTAATGCCCATACTTCCACATTTTGTTCCAATACGTTTTCAGTAGGCAATTAAATGCACTAAAAAACTGAAAGATATATGGTAGGGAAAAGGATCACAGCTCTTAGTTTCTGAAATTCCTTCTCATTTATTCCCTTTCTGAACTGCTCAGACACTGTAAGGATCCTGATAAATCCAGAAATATCCTCCTCTATCCTCTCCTCTAAAGAGAGTTACATAGTGTTTTGCACTGTAATAAAGAAAATGTGACACGTTCTTCCTCTCTGCAAAAATAAAGCATGGCTTCTTTCCTCAGTACTTCTTGGTCTAAATTGAGGGGTAACTTGGGATGATTAGTATGAGATGGAAATTAGTGAATTTCCTAAGAAAAAGTGGTTTAGGCAACATCTAGAAAGATGGTATCTGGCCTATCAGGGTGAAAAGTCTGCATCAAAATCAAAGCTTTTGTTTGGTTTTGTTTTTTAAGTTCATGAACCAGAAGACCTGGAGGACTCCTTGACAGGCATTTGCATAGTTTCCACTGGAGAAGTTATCAGAAAATATCGATAAAAATAAATCAATAATATTTTCTAAGAATAGATATTAGTCATTTTCTTTGTTTTTACACCCACAATGACAACTCTGTAACAGATTCTTATGTTCCAACAGGGTGTCGTGGGCTCTGCTGATGCATGTGAACATCACTCATATAGGGTCCATTTTATTATTTTATTATAGTGGTCTCTGTGATTTTGTGTACAATGGAATTACATCAAGGACTTTTTTTTTCCAAACAGCTTGAAAAAGCTGCACATAAGAAATAACTCAGACTATCCTCCAGTATTTTTTCCATGCTACAATTTCCAAGGGACATTGTTAAATTGGAGTAAATGTCTAAGCCATCCCTATTGCAGCAGGAGAGTGAGCAACAGAGTTGGTACATGGGCTGATCATGGAGCTGGGGAGAAGCACAGACCTCCAGGGTTGTCCTCCTGCTGGTGCCACTGACATGAAGGGTCATATTCTGACAGATTTTCTGTAGCTCTTAGCATCCTCAAGGTTCTTAACATTTAGGATGTTTGTTTGCCTCTGAAATATTGCTCCTCAGAGCCTGATGGGCTCAGAAGTGAGGAGCACACTCAGCCTTGGCTAAAGTAAATGAATGTCAGAGTATTTTGCAGCATGTAAGTCCAGTTATGTTTAGATGGAAAATCTTTGGGAAGCAAGATACAAGTCACATTTACTTCTGTGTAGTTGGACCAGGCCATTCCCATCACCAGCCTCCACCAATGATTTCCCTTCATTAACTATCTCAGGGTGGGTACAATCTTGCCCATCACCACTAGCATTTTACACACAGGTGGACGGCTTGAGTTCCCTACACCGGGTAAGAATATTTTCTATTACTACCCAGTAAAGACAGTCTGAAAGTCAGGAGTAACTGACATTAACAAGGTGACCTATAACCCTGGGATTCCTACGCAGTGCAAGAGGAAAACATTATCACAACCACTGAGAGCAAAGGGTATCACTCTTTGTCACACCACCTATATTTCTCTAATTGTACTCTCTACACATCTTTATAAATAGAACCATTGTGCAGTTAATGTAGTCTCTGAATGAAAAGTAAGCTCATGCTAGACACCTATACTAACATGGAATAGGAATAACATTGGTGAATTTTCTAACCAAAGAAAAGCTCCAGAAAGATCCCAGACTGTGCCAAGAAAGTCTCTGCCTGTATGAATGCAGGCGCTCTAATCTGCATGACAAAGGCCCCCCTCCCCTTCTGAACTGCCACAGCACGGCATTGGCTATTCATTCCATGCAGTCTTCACGCTACAGTGTGGAAAAAGAGGCTGGACCCGTGCAAGCAGTGCCATGACTACGTCTTGCAAAACACATAACATTAAATTCTCACCAGAATATGTGCATTCACTACCTTCCCCCTTGCCGAGCAGAACTGCTCCCAGTGTTTCCTTTGCACGGCAGTCAGACCCTTCACTACACCAGAGATTTTGCAAGCCTGACTCTAAACACATTGCAGAGGTTGGATTACTCACTCAGTATAACATTCTGCATGGTAATAAGACATCGCGGAGACGCAACCGCTGTGTTGACACAGCAGAACTGAGGCAGAAACAAAAGAAGGCGTGTGAATCACCAAAATCAACAGTAAAGCAAGACTCCGGTCTGAAACACAGGTTGCCTGTTGGTACTGCTCTTTGTGAGGAGAACCAGCGAGACCCCACGGAGATCCACAGGGCAGGTGATCCCACTGAGAGACCTACTGGCTGGTGCCGGCCTCCAGACAGGAGCCCCCGCCCAGGGGGGACAAGCACACAAGCCATCAGGCTCGGTGCCTCCCCAGACGGTGTGACAGGGGCTGTCTACTCTCTTTGCTTTCTTTACTCTATGTGGAGTCTCTTTAATCGAGTGGTATGTGTCACTTTCGGCTCACACTCACACTCCTGCTCCCCAGACACACTGATGCAGTTACCCTGTCTACTCATTGTATGCTTGAGCCAGACTGCAAAAGCTCAGGCACTGCAGCACCAAGCTCTGCTCTGAGCTGCGTGGTGAAAGCTAAAGTAACTCCAGTGAAGACAAGTCTGACACAAAGTAAATAAGCAGACGCTGGACCTTTTTCCCTTTACCACTGACTTCTTACATTTAGTTCTAGCCAACTCTCTCCCATGTTTTCGGCAGGATCCTCTCCCTGATCAGACAGAGCTTCTGATAAAGGCGAGATGTATCTTGCTTAGAGCAGGATCCTACTAAAGACAAGGAGAGATTTGTTCCAAACAATATTTTATTTTTTTTGTTGTTTTGATCAAGTAACAACTGGTAGGGAAAGAAAACAACAGATTTAAAATGTAAAAATTTTTAATTTTTTTTAAAACTTGCTCTGAAAATCTGTGCCCAAAATTTGAGATATTGAACTATAACAATTACCCATCTACTTGCTTGTCAATACTGATAGTTCAGTAGGTCGGGACTGCAGAAACTTTTTATCATGGGGCACAGAGACTCTGTGCCAGATTCTGATCTCAACTGCACGTGGTGTAATTTACCTTATGTTCATATTTCACTAGAATAACTGAGATGGAAATGTGTTTCACTCTTCCCATCTTTTTGCCTTTGGAATTGAAGCANCTTGCTCTGAAAATCTGTGCCCAAAATTTGAGATATTGAACTATAACAATTACCCATCTACTTGCTTGCCAATACTGATAGTTCAGTAGGTCGGGACTGCAGAAACTTTTTATCATGGGGCACAGAGACTCTGTGCCAGATTCTGATCTCAACTGCACGTGGTGTAATTTACCTTATGTTCATATTTCACTAGAATAACTGAGATGGAAATGTGTTTCACTCTTCCCATCTTTTTGCCTTTGGAATTGAAGCAAAGGGAAGCTTTACTTCGAAATGTAGGAGCAGTGAAATGATTAACAAAAGCTAAATAGGGCAGTTTCAGGCTGAAAAATATGATTCATAGCAACTTGTTCAGACATATTCCTAAGTCATATACATTATGGCAATTTAATTATGTAATAGAAGGGATCATGTACTATTGCGTGCCCACAGTTCCCACTCATTCGACTAAATGCAGATGGGCTCACGCTACACAGAAAGTAACACACAAAAGAGAGGGAGAGAGAGAAAAGTGGTGGTGGAATTTAAGAAAAAAAATGTAGCAAAAATAATACCCAAATACCAGTTCTGTACACCACAAAGTATTCATTTGCTCAACTGTAGCAAAAGGCTGGGCAGGAGAGCATCCCAGCAACAAGTCAAGGCAGTCTCAGCGTAGGATTAATGCCATTAAATGGAGGGGAAATGTCACAGCATGCATAAGAAATCTGAAGACTTCAGAAAAGCAAGTACCACTGAATGTGGGTGTTTCTATTATACAGCTACATGTAGAATTTCAAAGCCTTTCCAGTACATTTCTCCATCTAAATCAGAGGTTTAAAGGCTAGTGAATATTGCCTCAGCTTCTTTGGCCATCTGATAAAATCTAGCAGGTGATTTCTGAATAGTGTGAGAAGGGTGCAGGTATTTTGTAGACCACTCGTGCACTCGTGACCGTGTCTTCCTTGAGGCCAGGACACTTTCTACTTCATTCAGAGATGCACTGTCTTCAAAAAACTCCCGGCTTGTTTATATGTCGGAAGATTTCAGTTTATGGGAACATACATCCTCACAAGTTTGTGTCCTACTGATCTCTTTAGAAAGTAGAGGTAGCAAACAGTGGCTCAACATGAGGGATGCAATGTTGGTAGTGCTCAAGAGGTAATTACTGTTCACAGGGATGGGAAACTTTTGAAGGGGAAATGACCTCAAGTTGTGCCAGAAGAGGTTTGGAATGGATGTTAGTAAAAATCTCTTCACAGAACGGGTGGTCAAGCATTGGAACAGGGAAGTGATTGAGTCACAATCCTGAGAGGGATTCAAAAGATGTGTAGATGAGACACTTGGGAACATGTTTTAGTGGTGGACTTGGCAATGCTGTGTTAATGTCTGATCTTAAAGGTCTTTTCCAACCTAAGTCATTCTATTACTGTGTAAAACTCATTTGGTCCCCTGAGGTCACAAAGGTAGCATCCTTCTTTTGCTTTACCTTTGCATCACAGAACTGCACGGGCACCATCCCCTGTAGCCATCAGTGCTGAGAAGGACATTTCTCTATGAGAACTCATGGCTGCGATTCTGTGACCATCAGCTCCAGAGTTGTGCAATAAGAGATAAAACTTTGGTATGTATGAACTCTAGATCTGACACGAACGTGTAATTGCTTTTATATAGAATTAATAGGATCTGGTAATGCCAAGTTTGTGCTCCTGTTATAGCTTTATGCCTGCTTTTGTCAGCTTTGGGAGAGCAGATAAGAACTGATTAGTCACGAGGTCCCTGGCATGCTCTGTGGTCCCTGGACAGGGGCACCCCTGTCCCACACTGCCAGTGCTGGGCTGCATCCTGACAGGGAGGATTGCTCCCAGCAAGAGGAGAGGAGGGCTGGGAGCAATATAAAATATATTTGACATGATATGATATAAAATGTACATTTAAAAAATAAATAAAAACAATGCTTTGGTAGACTGTCTGAGCACTTGGACGTGCCCCCAAATGCATCCCCTCTGTGCCAGCACTTGTAGGGCTGTAAATACACTGCTGCACTGGAGGAAAACCTGCCTGTTCCAGGTGAATGACACTTGAGCCAGGGGCAACATAATTAAAAAACACTTATAGAGCACAGAGTGTGAATGGCCTCTGAGCAAACAGAGCAGGCACAGTAGTCTCCAACAAGGAATTGACTGCTTCCCAATGGGAGGAGCAAGTGGAGCGGGAGCCTGCTCACTGTTCTGGCACCTTGCTGGGACCATCCAGATGTGCAAGGAGACACAGAGGGATGTAGAAGGATGCAGAGCAATCCAGAGTGATGCAGAGGGATGCAGCCATAGGCAGAAGGAGGCAAATGCTCACAGGAAACAGAAGCAGCATGGGCTGCCCCCCAAAGATAAAGGGACATTCTGCTGGTGCAATGTGATACGTGGAGCTGCCACTGGCCAAAACTTGCACCTGGTGCATGGTGGAAGCTTAAACCCTAGGAGAGAGTAGGGAGGAACTGTTGTGCTGGGGAGATGTTCACATGCAGTGCAAGAAGAAAACCTTGATCTGCTAATCCATGCCCCCATTAACCAGCAGAGCCAGGCTGTGGCACTGGCCTACAGGATGTACAGGGAAGAAAGCATAAGGAAAACCTGAAGAAGTGGGGTTAATAAATTTACTGAAGAACAGAAAAATGTAGTAGCCTCCTGCAGGAGTGAGGTCTGGGAGGAGGCACAGCCCTCACATTCAGCTGCACTGTCTCTGGATCACCATTCCTATAGGGGAGAGCAGCAGCTGCCACCCCAGTGTGTGGGGAAGCCAGTAGCAGCATTACCTCATCCCACGGGAGGGACTCAAAGCAGCAGTATCACCTCTGCATGCCAAGCATATTAGGTCAGTAGAATTATTTCAAAGTACTGAGGAAGCAGGTCTAGTATGTAAGGGAAAAGGAATGGACACAGACTGTAGAGAAAGACACTTTATTGTACATTCCTGTACATCATCCATCCATGTAGAAACATGCAGAGGTGATTGACTTCCATCAGCTGTGATAGTCTTCCTTCTCTCAAGGAAGAATGAGGCATATCCATGCTTCAGGTGTGCATCCTCCCCTTCCCTGCTCTGTGCTGTTACCACTGAACACAGGGGCAAAGAAGTTCACTGGAGATTGGAGCTCAAAGGGACATACTCCTAGGGACTGGTAGAGTTGGTTGCACAGTGTTGAGCAAGTCCCTGAAAAATGGCAGCTAAAGAAAGAGCCCATATTGCACCATAAATATTCATCATCGCGTTTACAGATCAGCTGTCACACAGCAAGACCTTTGGGCTCTTTTTGCAGAGTTATGGGGTTTTAATTTTGCTGGAGGCTGAGAAAGAGGAGTAAATCAGACCACAGTAACTATTCTGGTCTGGATGCAAGCTAGAAAGGTCTTCTTATAAGGGAAATGGCTCTGTAGTTATCCCAAAGAAATGTGGAGCTGTTCTTGGGGAGTGATGCAAGGAATACACTTCAGCTTGCCTCACCTTCTATATCTTCAGCTGAGAGAAGCTCTGTCAGGAGAGAGACAAAGTCCAAGCCTGATCCCACACTGACTTTGTATGTCAGCACTCCAGTGAGCTGAGATCCGCTGTTTCTAAGCTGGGATCATCCCCGCACAGGTACCATGTGTTGTCCTTCACAAAAGCAAGCAGAAGAGGATTTTGGTGCTTTTTCTTTTGAGAAACCAGGATTTGGGTTTTAACAGTTTTTACACATTGTAAGATACAGGTCAAAATGGGCTCAGTGACAGGAGAATTTAACACATTTTTCCTTAAAAAAAAATTACAGCTAAAAAATAGAGTTCTTCTGATCAACAATGGGCATCATCTCATCATCGATGTAAAACTACTAGAACCCTAGGATGCAGAATGCAGATTTCTGACCTCAGATTTCAGCTGTGGAATCTTCGTATTCCCAAGTTGTGAGGCAGAAACTATTTCTTGGTCCATCTTTACTCACAGTGTATTCAGTGGCTCTAAGAGACATTTTGCACTTCTTTGTAACCTAGGTTTTCAATGGTTCACACACACTAAAGTAAAATCACAGGATTTAACTTTCCTGATGGAATAAAACCAAGAATATGTATATTTAATAATCACATAAGAAACACCCATTTTATTTCAGTTTGCCTTTAAACAGAATAAGAAGGCATCCGCTCACCTGAAATCCAAGCACTGCCAACAGCCAGGAGTGGGCTCTGTCCCCAGGGCAGGTCACTGCCAATGGCACAGTGCATGGTGCCCTGCCAGCCAAGGGGAACTTGCTGAAGAACAGCCCTTCTGGCACCGAAACTGCTGACTATAATATTTGACAATATTGCATTTTTTCCAGTCAGATTGAGAAATGGAAGGGGGATCAGTCCGGTTTCTGAGGTGTAGCAGGTCATGACAAACAACCAGGAGAAATGTCCCTGGGGCCAAAAGTCAGTCTTTATTACCAGCCTGAGCTCAACCTTCATGCAGAGACTTGAGTAAGTTTCTGTGCATATGGTTATATCTGTTGGAGATTATAAAACTAACCTGTGTCATAGGGGAAGATTTATAGAATTCACTCATTCTTTTAGAAGAAAACCATTGCTTGATGGAGTGAACACAGGGCTGGGAACCAGACGAAGATAACTCCTGGAGAAATGCTCTGTGCTCTCTGGGCAAAAACCTGTCCCGCACTGACCCTCTCCCATTTCTGCCGTTAGCCTCAGTGGGGCCAAGATCTCATTTTCTTAACCAAGCACAAATAAACAAGGATGTAAAACTGGGAACAATATTGTTCACTGGACACTCTCCACTGCTTTGAGGTCTCACGGCCAGGGTTACACCACTGACTTCTGGCTTTGCCCAGCCCTGGTGCAGCAGCAGAAAGCATCTTCCTGTTCAAATGTCAGAAATCAGGTTCTTTGGGCAGCTCGTTAGCAGCAGGCTCTAAACAGAAGTTTAAAAAGGCTACAAGGATTAACACTGCCTTGAATCTGACACTAACCATGGAAAAGGGGAATTACACCACTATAAAGGAAGGTGTTAATTTAATTAATCATGCTGACAACCTAATTCCCCATGTGAGCATTTCTCTTCCAATATGAACCGTGGCCATTTTCAACACAGTTGATGTTTCCTAACATCAGAAGAGGTAGTTTAAGCTAAGCTGAAAAAAAGTCACTATCTTTTTAATAAGAGGATCCACAAGAGATTATATGGCATAACTGCAGCAATGCAGCTATAATTACAGCAGACTTCCCATACAGAGTCCTGACTCTGGTAGAGTTATTGATTTGTGCTGCTGCCTTGGGAGGGAAACAAGCCTATTGTGTCTGAATTATCCTCTCTGTACAGCCAAGAAGGAGGAAAACAATTTTTGGTAAAGAATAAGAACAAAAATTTCCTTTCTCCACTTTTCACTTCACAACTTCCAACAAAATTGTTTGATGTCAAACCACTGAATCTGTAGGACTGTAATCCTCCCAAAATACCATTTGATTTATAGAGGGAAATGAATACAGAAACAGACAGTTTTTTACTTCTCGTTTTTTTCAGGCACTAATGCAGTCATTTTAGATACTAAACCATGGGAGAAGAGAGAACGTGTCCCTGCCTTTTCCACCTGCAGCCAAAGGTTAGATGAGCTGGCACTGTAGGCTGAGTCTGCTTTCATGACATCTTCCCTGACAGCTCATTTCCAATTCCTGATTCAGCCGTCCCTGATCACAGGCACATTGCATCACACCTACAAACTCACCGGCATTTTATCAGACCACAAAGAGCAGACTGTATTCCTGTGTACTGTGCTCTAAATGTAAATAGCATAACGTTAAGTCATATGCAAATGTCTAAACACAGCCCACCATTAACTGCCATAAAGATCTATCAAATACAGGCATAATGTATCAAGTCAATTTATCTAACAGGGAATACTCCAAATGAGGATCTAAGCCCAAATGCTTGTGAAGTTCAGCACTGCCTTTGTTTGGACCAGGTGTCATTCCACATGCAGGGGACAGACCATATGACAATTTTTAATTGGTTGCATACAAATTTGACCATGATATTAATATTAACAGCACAACTTCTGCAAAATAATGTCATGCTCAATATTTAAAGTCTGTGGGCTCTAGTCTTTCATCAGGCTGCTGATATAAAAATCAATTTATGAACTAGTGTCACTACCCTTCTGATCAGGGTCACGGACATGTAAATCTAATTATTTGGGCTGATAGACATTTTGGCTTGGCATAAGAAGATCACATTTTCCCTCAAGAAACGCTTTTCATCTAAGCTATCAAAAGTAAACAGCACATGAAACCCAACGTGCCTATTAAAACACTTTCCTTGAAGAAATATTTAATACATTTGTTAATTAACAACATACATACACCTTATCTTCTTTAAAAAAATGTTGTTTTCTGCACAATGAATGAAAATATGAAAAGGCAAACAGGGAAGAATCTCAGAAAGTTTTATGAATTGAAAACACCTCACTCAAGATATTTAAGAACAGGGCTCACACTTTCTGTGTAAGGTGGAAATGCCTGGCCAAGAACTGCAGCCTAGTATTTCAAGATGCTATCTTTTCTCCCTGCCCAGCCTTATACATTATTTGGGGCACACAGAGCATCCATGGCAGGAAAGGCGCAACAGGCAAAACCGAGGCCAGCTGAGATGCCAATGAATCCTGCTTCCACAGGCATTGTACAGGTTGCCCACAACATGGATGGAGACCTGAGCAATAGATGGCCATGATGAAGCCCTGCCGTGAAGTAGAAACCACTACTAAGGGGAGGGGAGATACTAGGGCAAAAGCACTGGAGAATTTTGAGAGGTTTCTTTCTCCTAATTTGATCCTCTTAGGTGTCTCCTGGATAGGTTATTCCTCCCTTTCTTGTTTGAAGGGGGTACATTCCTGAAAGGAAAGGGCTAGCTGGACCTGGGATTGCGGTGGGAAGGAGCATCAGCCCTGCAACCAGCTCTCTGTTCATAGGAGAACACATGCTGTGCAGAGAGGAGCTTCGGGGTCAGGCCAGGGCACAGACCTCTGGGTGTACTTGTTTTGCAAACACAGTTCTGTCAGTGACATCAAGCAGGTCTGCAGCTTGAGCTGCCCTCCAGGGACCTCCCGCTGGGACCTTCTCCAAGTGGAGTATCCACAGCAGAGGTAGGGATGACTCTGATGTGTTTGTATGATTTTTGAACTGATGATTAACAACAGTAAATGGTAAATGAGAATTTTGTCCTGTCATGACTACTGTGCCATAGACACTGTCCTTCCTCCTGGGGACTCAGTAGGGATGCTCAGTGAGCAGAGGGACTTGTGTTCTTCCTCTCCTGGGGGGTTTGCCAAGGCTCCCAATAAGCTGTGACCAAGTACAGCAACCTCAGCTCTCCCAGAAAAATGTTTGCTTTCCAGCAGTCAAATGCTGTGAATCTGCAACTTCCCCCTTAGAACCTCTCTTTTTTTCACCCCCACCAAAACCTGAAGTGGCACATGGCCAAGGTATACTGCCCCAGGCACACCCACTTCTCCCAGCATATTCACTTACCTACTTGTATCCCCTCTGTTCCCAGGCCAGGCAAGTTGCATTTGCTCATCTTCAGGGTGTAGGAGCTCGTAACCAGCTCCCTCTGTCTCCAGCTTCCCACTGACACACACCTGCAGCCCCCAGCTCCCTCCCTTTCTACAGGGCTCCTACGCTCACAGTTCGGCTTGCCCACCTCTCCCCAGCTTTCCCAAAGTAGCCTCCCAAAGACAGGAGCTGGTGTTCAGGGATTCCTCTTCATCCCTCTCAGTCTGGTTATCCATTTCTGTCCAGGGGAATGGTTTTTATCCAAGCCATTTGTTTCTCTTTCCTGCCTGGTTTCTTTAGTTCCAGCACTGCCTTCTTTAAGGCTGCATTTCCAGTTAGCAACACAGAACTGAGGTGGGAAAGCAAGATGTAAAGAATAAGCATTTAAAAAAGAAAATCAAACCAAACAAACTCAATGGATGCTTTTCCATCACATGAAAAACTATGCAGAAATTGATGTGCATAAAAACACAGCGATCTCCTGTCAAGGTGCTGAAGCCCTGTGGGGAGGGCAGTGAAGACTCCAGCACTGAGTCAGGTAGGCAGGCAAGGGTGCTGGGGAAGTGCCTCCACAGATGTCTGGGTTTTCCTATGTTTTCCAAATATTCAGACATGTTGAATGCTGAATTCCATGCAGGGGTTAAGTTCAAACATTATGTCAGTGGTCTCCAAGGGGAATAAGTCTCAGGGTGTTTCACCATCCCTCTGCTCCTCCCTCCCAGCAAACTGGCCGACTGCTCAGGTTTTTGTCTTCAAACTGCCAAACCACTATTAAACCTTAGACTCATGCCACTGGAGAGAGGAAACTATTTATAGAATAAAAAATTGAATGAGTTTGATGGCCCTAGTTCATATTTAGTGACTTCAACAAGTTTTATAAGGGCAGATTTCAAACAACCACCTTTAGAGAATCCTTCTCAGTCTTTTCCCAGCTTTTTCTGTTGTTTTCTTGCCTCTGCTGATTAGAGCTGGGCAGCATTCTGCATGAATATTTTAACTGGTACATTTTAAATGTTCTCTTTAGGTGAGAGTTCTGCGGCCTGGCCTGGCCTGATCATCTTGCTCAGAGCCTTGCTGTGGGATCCAGCAGCCTTCAGCAGTCAAGGTGTAGGGTTCCCCTGTAGTCTACTCATAAACCTGACAGTATGGTGAAGATCATGGAACAGATGGAAGATGTTTCCTTCCTTCCCATTGCTTAGCATTTATCAAAAGTTATTAATAAAATATTTGTTGTGAAAAGCACTGTAACTTAACTTGACCTATTGTTAACAAAAGAGCTTCATTAAAAAGATTTTATGGCTTGCATAACAAATGCAGGATGAATATTATAGTTAAATTATGTAAATTGAAATTCCGAACTGAGCTGCCAGAAGCCTAGGAATCATGAGTGCTCAGTACTTCTGAGGACATTAGTTGCCCTCAAAATTGAGATGCAGACAGCTATGCTGATACAATATTGACTTTTTCAGTAACACAACTCTGAATATGAACATCAACCAAAAGACACAATTTACAATCCAGAGGAACAGAGAGACCGGCTGTCCCATTGCAAACTGCTCCTGCAAACTTCTGAGAACCCCTCACAGGATGGTATCAGCCCTGGCTACCACCAAGAGCCAAAGAGCTTTAAATGCAGCATTTCCACAAAGCAGAGCTTTCGTTTGCAACTGGTGGGAAACAATCCACAATATGAACAGAACAGTGGATCCCTATCAGCATGCAGTGTTGCTTTTAACTCATTAAGAAGGATTGCTTTTCTTATTTCAAGACACATCATAGCAATACATGACCTTTGGATTAGACAAGGGTTCTGGTGGGATCTTCCAAAGCATTGCTTTGCATTTTACATCTCCATGTCCCAGAGCTGATATGCATTAAACTGCTGCAGAGTTTTATAAGATAGAGCAGCAGCCTAGGGATGGTTTTGGCATCTCTGCCTACCTCAGGCAGGATAGAAAGCAGTTTCTAGGTCACATGGAAGGTGTGTCGTGTTTCCTCCGGTTAACGGAGACAGGGAAGTGCCCCCTGGGGACCGTGTTTTAGTTGTAATATTTCCTTTGTTGTAAACAACAAGCTCTGCCCTAGGAAAGGACCTGCTAAAAGGATATGGAGGGTGAAATGTGCTTTACTTGTAGCTTGGTTTGGCTTGGCTTGGCTTTGCCTCCCTGCATCAGAGTCCATCAGCCAGTGCACCTAAGTGTCCAGCTCCCACAGCCTTCAGTGATGCTTTTGAGTTAATTGACAGAGAATTAAGACTCTACACTGCAGGAAGTCTCTTAACACAATCTCCTTTTTTTACAACTGAGGCGGTTGTAACATTTAGGAACTTTAGACTAAAATGATGAGTTATAAACCAGTCCCCGGCTTGCAATTTAAATATTTGAGATATCTGTCACACAGCGATCTCAATCATTTAAATATTGTGTGGGCATACACAAAAAAAAAAAAAGGCGAGGAAGCAGGATTAAACAAAAACAAGATGTTGCATTAAGTGCAAAAGGAACAAAATTAAATGAAGTGTTGGAAAACTACTTAGATGTTAATGTTCAGTTTTAACAAGCTCTTGAGCAGTGCTTGATTAGATTTGGTTAGATTAGGGATTAGAAGGAATTAGATCCAAATCATGAATCAGACAAAACCTAAAAAACTCAATGAGAGAAACATGATACTTCTTTGGGCTGGAGGTTTTAGCAATACATAAGTGACATCCAGGCAGTAGAAGACGATGAGAGCAGGGACTGTGTCCAACAGCCTCCTGTATCTGCAGATATTAAGGGTGAGCAAAGCTTTCCTGTCTGCACAAATGAAATGCTGCTTTATGCTCCAAACACTTCTGCATTAGAAAGATCCTAATGTCTTTCCCAGCTTCTGTAACTCTCAAAAGGGCTGAGATGGAGGCACAGAAAGCATTCTACAGCAGTAACCTCATACCTACAGGGGTATTGCCCCTGATACACCAGGTACAGACATGATGACAAAGTGATAGGAGCTTCATAAAGATACTGTAGGCTGGGCATCACTGCCTGTTGCAGGCATTGCTTGAAAACACACAGAAGTCCACCTCAAGTTATTGCCTTTAAATTGATAACATCCTCATAACAACTCACTGACACACCTGCGAGAGGCAGGCGCACTTCCACCACCAGACTCCGAGCTTTAATGGGGGATCAGCATCTCCCAGGATGCAGCATGATGGCAGAAGGAGAATTGCCAGGATACTTTGTGGCAAGGGCAGCACAAATTAGCGTGCAAGTTCTGTTGCCATATTATTATAATGCCTTTTACAGGCACGATGCACATCCTTGAAATACTTTGGCAGAGATTAGATTTCTGCTATAAAGTCCAGATTACTTGGTGGCCTTAATTTTTCTATTCAATTAGGTTGATACCAGAAGCTATGAGGCACCTGTTTCACTTCACTTTCTTTGAACAGGAAAAAAGCAACACTTCCATCTTTATTTTCCATAACGGTGGGATGCACTGTTGTGGCCATATCCCTCCTTTCAGCTCAGAAGCTGGCTTGGAGCAGGTTGCTGTGGTTTTTCGAGCTATCCTTTGCCAGGCATTACAAAGGAAGTGTCTCCCTTGGGCAGTGCTTCAAAGGACAAATACTTGAAGAAAGCAAACATAATTCAGAGCAGATCCATCCTGGCAGATATATTCCTGCAGTATCATGGGAACCAAGCTTCAACCAAATATTTGGCAGTGAAGGCTTGCAACCAACATGGGGATGAGCTAACTGTACGAACAAGGCACACTGTCTGCAGTGTACCTTACTGTGTGTGTCACATCCTTCTGGAAGTGTGCTAGGAAGCTTCTGTCCAGATTAAGGGGAACATGAAGAGTAAAATTCACATAGGAAAGTAGACAATATGATGTCCTGAGTTCAGGGATCAAACCTACTGCTGGTCTTGACTTTTTCACCAGGGAAAGGGAACCTTTCCTCTCCCCATCACTGAAAGGGAATAGAGTTGAACAGAATGTATTTGTCCCCAGTGTTCCCTTTCCTTGCAGAAACAGATTCCTAATCCTTCAGTGGAAAGAGTGAGATGCTCCACAAGGCACACCCCCTGTACTCCTGCAGGTTAACATGCATTAACATTTACCCCTGTGCCTCAAGCCAGTGGCTTTGCCGTAGGCTCATGATTTGGCTGGTTCTCCTCCAGACCCAGCTGTAACTGTGAAAGACTGTAAAAAATGTGGGGGAATGGAAAAAAGGTGATGTCCCACTGTAAGGGATGATCCAGGAGAGGGGTTTTTGTCTTTTCTTTTCCATGCCTAACTCCAGCTAGATGGGTGTCAGAGGGATAGGAGTTATGTATAGTGCATTTCACAAACTTGCTCTGAGTTTAATACCATTGAGATGAACACTCAGTACACAATAAACAATAATAGCTGTGTCCAGCTGGGAAGGGCAATTCCTTCCCCAATGCACTCAGAGATCTGCTTCAGCCTAAGGATTGGTACAACAATGAAACTACAGTTTAAACACTAATACAGGAATGGAAAAGGCAACACTGCACAATCAGGTGTATTCCAAGTAAAAGAGCCACGAATGTTTCCACCTCCCTTTTGGCCTACTGAAACAAGAGAGAGACCAAAGTCATTGAAGGAAGAATGTCATCCTTGCCTTCCCCAGGAATCTTTGTAGGAGAGCTTGTAGAATAGTGTTAACAAGGCTTGCTCCTGCAGCTAATGTTATTTACTGCAAACTGGCGAAGACTTAAACCCAGATTGGAGGCAGATTCAGTAATCTGTTAGAGGAGTCTAACTGTTTCAGGACAACAGGAAGTGGATCTTTCTTCTGAAAATATCCCATATTTTTCTGCTGACATCTCAATATATTTTGCCAGACACTAATTTTTTGCTGCAGCCATTACTTGCTTTCTTGCACTCTGGCAATGAGCAAAGTGCTCGTCTTCAGTATTCTACCTGGTGGCAAGCTGATTTACCACCACAGTCCCATCATAAAGTCTGGAGCTGATGACCTATTGAGAAGCCTGCCTCTTGGCCACATCCCTAGCAAGTGCTTAGTGCAGGAAAAACAGCAGATGAGGGATACAGAGGGATAGTTAGGCCCCTCACTGTGACAAATATAAATAAATAAAGCAAGGCTTCAAGAATTGTACCAGGGCCTACTACTGCATACTGTTACCAAGACCTGACTGCTCTCTTGTTCTGAGCTGGAGCATCTCTATCTTGTAAACTGGGGAAGGTACCATTCCAAAGAATGAGGCACTGGAACAGGTTGTCCAGAGAAGCTGTGGATGCCTCATCCCTGAAAGTGTTCAAGGCCAGATTGGACAGGGCTTTGAGTAACCTGGCCAAGTGGAAGCTGGCCCATGGCACTATTCTTGATACAGGTCAGGATGCCATTGGTCTTCTTGGCCACCTGGGCACACACTGGCTCACATTCAGCTGCTCTCAACCAACACACCCAGGTCCTGTTTCACTGGGAAGCTTTCCAGACACTCTGCCCTAAGCCCATAGCACTGCACGGATTTGTTGGGACCCAAGTGCAGGACCCAGCACTTCCTCATATTGAACCTCATACCACTGGCCTCAGCCCATCAATCTAGCCTGTCCAGATCCCTTCCTAGCCTCCAGCAGATCCACACTCCCACCCAGCTGGGTGTTGTCTCAGAACTGTCTGAGGGTGCACTCGATCCCCTTGTCCAGATCATTGATAAAACTTGTTGCTTCCTCCTCCACTGAGCTGACTACCCAGATGATAGGGCGTTACATCAGTCAAAAAATTTCACGGCTAAAGGAAAACCACATCAGTTGGAAGGTAAAGTTCTTTTATTCTAAAAGTGCTTACTGAACACAGAGGAAAAAACTTCTAGAGACATGTTGCTGACTTACAGTCTAATTGGTGCCCTCAGTTTTGAACCAGCATAAATTATTATGATGAGGGAAAACGCTGAGGTCAGGCTATGCAGATACTTGCTAAAGAAAAGCAATTCTGAGAGTTGCTATAGGGAATTCCCTGCAGCTTTCCTATAATTTTGCAGTGTACTTCACACTGACCTGCTGGAATTAAGGGTACTTATGCCAAAAGTAGCGCTCTCCCTTAGTATGAAGACTGTGCATAGACACAGCTCTCTGGTAGTGCTCATACTGGGAGGGAGTGTGCTGTGCCTAGTCTGGGCCTAGTGTTCCAGAGGAATAGGATGTATTTTTCCTTCTCTGTCCTTATCCTGATTTAAAAAAAACAGTTTTGCCTGCTGGCAACAAGTCTGACAGTGACATCCTGCAAAGTGAGGACATCCCTAAATGTGCCCACTTACTAATTTGCCTCTCATGCACTTTGCTACCCCACACCAAAAGCAGCCATCGACCCTCCTAACAGAGAAGCACAACCCCTTAAGTCTCTCTCTAATAAATAGACTTCTACCCTCCTGCTCCTTCCCCAGATATCTAGGACTCCATGCCATGTTTAAAAAATTTTCCTTGAGCTACCAGAAAAGCACTGCCTTTAGACAACAGGCCCAGGGGACCAGGAAAAATTTGGAAAGATGAAATCCTTGTAACTTCAGATTTGCTTAGGTCTGGAAAGAGTCTGTGAGAATGAAGACCCAAACTTGAGGAAAAGGCAAAAGGACATCTGCACTTGGTTAATGTCCGTAAATTGGAAAGTAATTTCTTGGTTTTCTCCTCTGTGTTTCCCCAGAGCATCAGTGTAATAAAGAGAAGAGAGACAGAAGGGGGCAGGAAAAGGGCTGGTACGCTACAGCACAACAGATCTCATGGATCACAGAGGTGCAGATAAACCTCCTGGAGCCCATGGGCTTTAATACTCCTAACTGCTTTTCAGATGCTTAGTAATGTGGTTTTGCTCAGTGTTTACCTCCATATACTCCTTCCTATTTAATTTTTTAAAAAAACCACTGAAAATATTTTTCCTTTCCACAGAAAGTGCAATTAATTCTGCACATAAGGTAAAAGGTACCCATGAATCATGACAATAGTATTCCATACACATGAAGATATGCAATAAGCTTGACTAGTGGTTTATATAAAGACTTATCTGTTTTACACAAGTGGCCATTTGAGCCACACCAGGAGCACAATGCATTTCTGACTCTATGCCCCCAAGAACATACAGCATTTCCTATCTGTTTATTCAGGGCATTTGGCTTGTGTATTCTCTACCTCTTCCCACATCTGCACAAGACCCTTTTGCATGTTTTTCCCTTACAAAATTGCTACAAAATACACTGAGCAGTATGACACTAGTATTTCTCTTCTGCTTCCACCTCAACATCAGTGCTGTCCATTCAACCAAGCTTCATCCAAATCATATTTAATTGTCTTTATAAAGCTACCCAGGCCATAGGACAAGGGACTGTTTTGCTATCTGCATGCAGGACAAAAGGCTGAAAGGAAGCGCATGCTCTGAATAAGCAGAATAACTCTACAGGAGACATCAGGATTAGGCTGATTTGCTCCCATGAGGATCTGTGCTGTGTCCTTTGTTTATCTACAAAATGTACCCTGCACAGCCAATTAAGGCTTCTTCGAGCTTGGGACCTTGGAACTGATCTTATTTAATATTTTCATTAACAACCTTGGCACAAGAAAATGAAAACACACTAATGAAACAAGAGCATATCACAAGATTCAAAGGCTGTGTCAGTGCAGAGGAAGAACAGAGCATTGCACAGGTAGGCTAAAAGTAAAACAGATTAAAACTGAAGATCATGGAGTATAAAGTCAGGTATTTAGGGATTAACACCAGAATTTTTGCTATAAACTTAGAAGCCCATAATTTAGCAGCAAAATAGGAGTACCTTATATTTCTATCTAAGCACAATCATCCCCTGCTAATGTGATGCAGGACTGAGAAACCAAAGCGTGATGCCAAAAGGTATAGGAGTTATTTTCAGCAGTAAAAAAGTGAATGTGCTAGTATCAAAAGTCCTACTGGGATCTTGCTGGGATACTCTAAGGAACTGGGGTTTTTGTGTTGAACAAAGACAAATTCAGGCTCAAGAGGTACTGAGAATGTTTTGGTGGAGGGAAGGAGGGAGACCCAAAGAGCCTAGCATATAGGAGGTTTAGGCTGCACTTGCACAGGCAGCATGAGTGAATTGTAAGGTAGGATTGCAGGATCTCAGGCAGATGCAGGCAACCAGACATGCTCTTGCCTTGAAACTTGCACAGAATTTGCTCTCGTGCTTCAGTGAACAAGCACAGAGCTTTCCAACATCCCCTGTACTGCCTTCCCAAAGGTACCCCCAGCACACTTCTGCTGTCCATAATTAAAGGTAAACCTGAGAGAGGAGACAGGCCTGCAGGAATGACTCCTTCAGAAGCTGCCTTACCAAAATGTTGAAAACTAATGTGGATCTTCCTTGCCAAATTGGACTAGACATAACCATCTCCTTCCAACAAATGAAACACATCTTTTTGTTCAGATTTCTCACCTGGGGTTCCTATCCTGGTGTTTTGATATCTGATCCCATTTTTCCCCATCTGCTCACACACTCCCTCCTCCCTCACCCCAACTCATTCCCTCTGCAAGTTGCCCATGTGTGTCTGAGGGATGAGATAAACTACAGAAGGGAATGTCTCACGTCAGGCTCTTGTACTTAAACATTAAGGAGCTCTTTTGCAATGAAGCAGCATCAATAATTCAGCAGCATGCAAAGAGTGGAAAGCCCACAGCTGAGTAGGAGCCAGGCAATCATTTGGGAATGTAAAAGACGCCAGGACTTAGTCATCCTATGTTGAAGCTTAGGGAATATAACATAGCAAAGAAAGCAGAGTTTCCAGGGATTGTGGACTTCCGCACTACCTCCCATGTGTTGGATGAGCCATAGTGATGACAAGCTAAGTACAGAAATGCATCTTTCCAGTAATGACTAGAAAGACTGATGGAAGGAAAAAGAAAAAAAGCACAGGGTGCCTTACACCGATCCCAGTGTGATGGAGTCTGGGGTGCCCAGTCTCCAAAGCTCCAGCCAGGCTTATGCACATGGCAGAGCCCAACGCACACCCATTTCCTCTGCCCACTCTTCACTCCCACCCACAGGGTCAGCTGCCAGCCTGGGGCACTCTAGGGTGGTTTGGCTCTGAGGCTGTAGGAAACACTCATCTGTGGGCTCCACTCCTTCAATTCCTACAGATTTCTTGGAACCACTCGGAGATTCTGATGCCACCACAGGTGCTCGCAGCACAATTTTTAATCCAACCTGGTTCAAACTTCAACCAATGCTAAAAGCTACAGGGACAAGATTTGTTTAGCTGCCTTCTCAGGTGCATCAAGTTCTGCCATTGTCACTGATGCACCCAAAAAGGTGGGAATACAGTTTTGGCCTTTTCACTCAGGCCAAAAATTAACTGCACAGTGCCTAAAGATGCAGGTTACTGCTCAGTGTTTTACCATCTGGAAAAGAGAGTGAGCAGGGCAAGTTTACAAGTGACACAATGTTATTTAACAGTCAAAACAGAGATAAGGTTGTGAAAAAACTGCATACAGACCTAGCAAATGCTGGTTGAATGGACAACACAAAACAGTGGAAATGCCATGTTATGGAGTACAGTCCAGGAAAGAATTATATAAGTGTTGATGTGGTCAACAACACAAGCAAAATAAGAACATTTGCAAAATGTTCAGTGTCATTTTATAAAGCTGACAGAATATCATGAAGAATTGTACTGGGAAAAGTCCTGAAAGCATTAAACCACTGTCTAATATGGTCTCACCTTGCAAGCAGTGTTCAGTATCGAGCCTCTCATCACAGAGATATACGAGAAACACAGTGTCCACAGAGGTATAACTGAAGAATTTCAAAAGTAAGGATGGACTAAATGAGACTGTACAAATCCTACAATAAGCTTACAAGAAAAATCTTCAAGCAATTAATTAAATACAAAAGACACAATAGACACATTCACAATAGGCAGCATTTTTCCCTGATTCACACCAGGCAAAAATCGAGCCTTATCCTTTTAAATTGAATCAAAGGGAGCTTGTGCTCTGTGAAAGCAAACACTAAATGACTCTTGTTGACAATCATCCTATTTCTCAGGCCCCGCAACTACTGTTCTTTCAAACCAATTAAAAGGCTGTGTGCCAAGAGTAACAATAAAACAATTGCATCAGCAATAAGGAATATTCCTTCCCACCTGAAAAAAATGTATGACTGAATGAAAGTATACAAGTATGATATAAAAGGGGAAAATCTAGAAAATTCAGTCCCCTAACAAATATCACTTTAAACAGTATGAAATGGAGCCCTTCATATAGACCTGATGACTGTTTATGTGCCTCCTGAGCAAACATAACCTGCTCATAATTAATATATAATGTTTGTATTGGTCCATTAGGAGTAAACTTCAGTCATTATGAATATTAATCAAATTGTTCTCATATTTGTAGACTTCAGCTTATGTTCAACCTATTTCCTTTTATTTAGTTGCTTAAGGATCTGGAAGCAGACACGTCCAGAGTCTCAGTGAGATGGGAAGAATCATTCCGTGGAAATGTTTTCCACAGGCTACATAAAGATGCTAGGGCTAGTATGCTCAGAAATTCAGTAACTTGGAACTGTGCCTACTGGAGAGAAATCCATGTCTGTCGTTCTGTGGAGCATCCTAACAAAGTCTTGGAAAGCAGATTTGACATTTCCAGAATACACTCTTCTCTTTATCTGTAATAGAGACTTTATTGCAGCCTTTCAATACATAAGGGGGACTTAAAAGAAAGATGGAGAAGGACTTTTTACCAGGGCCTGAGCAACAGGACAAGGGACAATGGTTTTAAACTTAGAGTAGATTTAGATCGGGCATGAGGAAGACATTTTTTACGCTGAGGGTGTTGAAGCATTGGTACATGTTGCCCAGAGAAGTTGCAGATGCCCCATCCCTGAAAGTGTTCAAGGCCAAGTTAGATGGGGCTTTAAACAACCAGGTCTAGTGAAAGATATCCCTGCCCATGGCATGGGGGTGCTTTCATTCATATTGTAGAAGCATGTTGGGCTTTTTCTATCATGAGAAAAATTTTACAGCCTTCTTCTTCAGGGTAAGAAGTTTGAATTCCTAAAGAGTTTGTCAGACAGGTCATATGTGAGAGAGGTGAGAAATAAGTGAGAAAGTGCTAGAAACTATCCAGCTATATATATAAGAAATCTATAAAGCTACAAGTATATAAAAAGCCCAAAATCTTTAGGCATCACCCCACCCTTAGATACTTCTTTCCCTAGTCTGAGGCTTTTTCCTTGTTTGTGGCTCCATGGACACTTATCCCAGGCATCTGAAACTTCCTACAACACTAATGCAAGTAATTAAGTGATACAATTTGCATTAGCACAGGCCATCATTAAGCAACTTGCTCATAATGACGGCAGACAAGTACAACAATGATAAAATATTTCAGTAAAGCAAAGATGAAGTATGTTAACTGCCAAAATCAATTCAGTTACTAAAGATGTAGTATAGTGCCCTGTTCTTGGCTTGTCAAAGGGCATTTCAGCCTAAAATATGTATATATATGCATATGCTATGCCCTTCTTCCACTGAAGAATTATTTTATTCTATATAGAAATCACTGTTAATAACGTACTTATAATCATAAGTAGCTAGACATTTAACACGCATTTTTCGTAGTACCCAGATTTCTGATCTTTGTACATGAAAGACAGTACTGAGCCCTTATTAAACTCATAACCAAGAACCTTGTCACTAGAAATTGTATGGAAAAATTCAAAACATACACATCCTATTGCCATATTGAGCTGATGGAAGACCATGAACTCTTCAAAACCGAATTTGAAGAAATATCTCACTTTTAAACAAATTTCCGAGGTCTACTACATAATTAATTTCAGCCTGTAAAATTCAGATGAGAAAGGACAGTTACACCACATCTTCCCAAAGGCATCAGTGGTTAACCAGTTGACTACCTTCTTTCCACCTCTATCATTTTTTTGTCCTCTCCCTTTCCTTACTTTATTCTTATGGCTTGTCTATGCTGTGAATAGTCTGATAACCACAGTTTGTTGTTACTCTTCCCCTAGCAGGCACTGTGTTTCAGAATAAAAGTGGCTTTCTTTCTAGAATGGAGTTTCCATGTGAGGAATGACCCCAGTTTACCTATAGTGTACAGGTATAACTATTCACACTTCTTTTACCAGTCAGTTTCCCTGTAGAGATGAACACTTGACCTTCAGATATCCACCAGTCTTAATATTATGACATAGAACAAAAAAAGGATGTTTAGATTACACAGAGAAACTAATTAGTGCTTAAAGATCAAATACTTGTCTATTTTTCCAACTGTTAATTGATACAATAAGAGATATTACCTCTCTGCACCAACTTTGCCTGCTGGCACCCCTAACTCATCACAGCTACACACCAAACTTTATAAAGAGTGGCCTGCAGTGACCTGCTTGCAGGACCTGAGGCTTTCTCACATCATGTCCTAACTACACCTCCAATGCCCCCCTCTCCTGTCCCTGTTGTGTCATTTGGTTGACTGATGTCTCTTCTCCCATCTGGATAACATGCTCATATGGCAGTTGTAGGGGAAGGAGAAGAGTGAGTTAAAAACCAAGAAGTGCAGAGGTCAAACACATAACAGACAGAGCTCTCCCTGAATTTCCTAAACCTGTATTAAACCTGAAGCCTTTCCAAGTACCAGTGCACCTTTATGCATTTTGATCTTATTCTCCAGTGACCCCTTCCCCTCCAATACTTCTCACTTCCTGAAAGATATACCAAATGTGTGCACTGTTTGTGCTCTCTGACCTCTGCACGTCACTTTTGCCTTGCACATCTACACTACCGGCTTCCTCATTTGTTATGAACATTCGCAAAACAGCAGAAGAACCAAAAATCTATACATATCTATTGCAAGACAGACATTTTCTGAAACCAGCAATCTCATAGGACCACAATAAACTGTTAATGGATGAACAATTTTAATGGTCCACTCCCATAAATTGGGTAATTTTTCTTAGATAAAAGCAAGCCGTATAATTAGAAAAGGCAACTAGTTACTTATAATGAAAAAATAATCAAATCACCATTAAAAGGACATTAGCTGCATTTGTCTTAATTCTGGGGCCCTACTGTTGCCTCCTGATAGGACGATAAAATTTACTTGCCAATCTCAGTGACTTTTTCCGCTCCTGTTTGTTCATGCAAAAGGGGCCTCTTTATCAACCTTTAGCAGAGCAAGTTGCATATAACTGAACAAAAGTCATTAAAAGGCTATTTGCTTCAATGCCATAAAAAAGAGACACACTTCAACTTTGAGGGATACCACGAACTCCAGCTGGCTCCTGTCCTCCCACTTGTAAGTCATAGACAGAACCAGTGAAAATAAGAGCGATGCCCAAGGCAAATCTGCAAAAGCTTTATGTCCAGCTAGACCAGTGCAGGGTATTCCTGGAGAGGAGTCCCATATGGGACTCCATCACAAGTGTCCCTTGGCAGTCACAGCACAGTGAGGTCCCAGGGCTTTGGATGTACTTCACAAGAGATTCACTGGACATGCTTAGAACAAAAATGGACAAACCTGCACTTTTAATGGCAATAACACAGAAAGGGAATGGTTCTGTTTAGCCAGCATCCTCCCTCCCTCTCTACCTCACAGCCCATAAGGAGGAAAGGAAAGCCCTTAGAGGTAGGGAGATGGCTCACATAGGTAACACAGGTTTGATTCTGTTCTTCAGAGCCTGTTCCTCTCTTCAGTACCACATGCTACAGAAGGAAAGGATGCAGAGTACCTGTCATGTTCAATATAGTGATATATATTGCACATCCCAGAGAGAGCAGTGGAATCTAACATCAACTACTGCAATGGTAGGAGGGAAGAAAGTGTGTCAGACATAGGCTGAGACACTACTATCAACCATGATCAGTAGTTGCTTCAGCATATCAGATTACAGCAGCATTTCCTTGCAGCAGATATCAACATTAATCAATACCATTCTTTACAAGCAAAGACCAAACTACTTCCAACATGGAGATACACTTATCCTGAAGCCAGTTAAACCAGACAAATGGCACTTAGCAGTAAAACTGAGGTTCAGTACCACTCTCCCACACTGACGTTCTCCTTCCTAACCCAAGTATTCCTTGATCCCTCTTCTCCCAGCAGAAGAAAACTATTTGCATAAAACAGCACCCACCATTAGCTACACATTCATCATCATCTTCAGAGGCTTGTCCTCCCTGGAGCAATTAGTTTATGCCAGTAATGAACAAGCCATGCAAGTAATTTCAAAAATTTAAGAAGTCCTGTGGCCTCCTCACAGCACAGTACAGATAGAATATAGAATCAGGCTAACATTTAAAGAGCTTGATCCCGCTGGCTCACATTTATTTGTCACTTAGCTGGACTCGATGCTTTAGCCTCTTACGTGGGTGACTCTCTATTTTTAACGTTAGAGCAATCATGCCACTCTCTAGCACCTTTACAATATGAGCATAAAATACAAGAGTAACAAATCTTATCCCGTCATTCCTAAGGCCCCCAACCAAATGCAAGGTAAACAAATTTAAGTAAATTTAAATTTTATCTAGAAGAGTCATGACCACCGGTTTAGTTCCTCTTCAAAGGGTTAAATACGGATCAGTCTATACGAACACACTTAGAATGTTTTTCATGTTTCAGCTAGAACGTTTTAGCTGTTTCTCACAGAGAAAATCAGAGGTAAGTCCAGTTTTGCACAGGATAGCACACTTTATTACAGTTTATCAAAGAATTCCAACACCTACAACTACCAGAGTGCCTCCTTTAAGCTTTTCAAGAAGTTGGCCAGCTGGAAGTTAAGTGTTATGCTGGTTTCAAGGAAAACTAGCCAAATATGGAAAATGTAATGAGAAAACTCAATATTAGTATCCTCAGCTGATGTCTTAAAATTTGACTGCAGAATTTCTTTTCCGATCAGGAAACGTGTGTAAGAGTTCCTTTCAGACTCCAGCTCTCACAGAAGACTGCTACATGTCTAGTCCTCCTAAGCAAGTCATCTTCTCTGCCCAGAAATTCTACTAGAAGTTGGAACAAAAGCAGGGCAGAGGGTACAGATACAGAAAGAATGACAGCAGAAAAAGCATATGGGCAGGAGCTGAGCAGAGGGCAGGAACCACAAGGGGATGAAATGGGACAGTAGTGTAAATCAGGGGGCTGATAATAAGGCAAAGGTGACAGGAACTAGTATGGGAGCAAATGAGAAAAGTCTTTAACAACCAGAACATAGGGCCTCAATAAATATGAAATATGTTCTCTCACCATTAAGGGAACAGACATGAGACCAGTTGTAAAGAATCTCCATCCCACTCAAGGCAGGACAAAAAATGAGTAAATTTTTCTACTGCTACCCACGACAGGACTATTTCGGACAGTTCAGGAGTATGCTGCATATCCAGAGAGCTCGCTCGTACTGTTGTTCAGTGGTGGTCTGGGTAAATCCCATGACAGAAGTCTGCTTTTGGGGGTTCTTCATTTGTGTGTTTACCTTAATTTACAGTGATATATGTTTCCTTTGTGAGATGGCACTTTCACCTGCCGTGTGCCTGTTGTATAGACAGTAGGAAGGAAGCTCCTTCTTGTACCATCTCAAGTTCCTTTGCTGGAGACATGAAGAGCATGTGATGGAGGGGGCTGGTTCTGCCGCAAAAAAAAAAAAGAAGAGTTTTATAGCAAAAAACAGAGCCTCTAGAAAACTGTATTCTAACTCTGTTGTAAAGTTCACATGTAAGTCTGAGGAACTTGCATTGTATATACTCCTCATTCTTCTCCCACACGCCAATTGAGTAATTTGTGGTGTGAGCTGCTAAGATGTTGAATGTGAGTAGGTGCATCTTAAGTCAGTGGGAGGTGGACTTTCTGTACATGCAAAGTAGCATAAAACATTTACCACCCTAGAAATGAAGGTCTTGGATATAGTATTTACCACTTGGGAAATTAATGTCTTAAATTTCTTCACATAGGTAACCAGAAGTGTTGATATGTTCAATTTCCTGGACACAAGACAAGATAATGCCAACAATTTCATAGTGGTGACAAGGGTAGAGCCATTAATTGTCAGTAAGACTGTAGCACTCCTGAAATTCTCTTTAGAGAATTAATTTATTTTATTCAATAAAGAATAATGTTGTGCAGTAAACTGCACATTAATGTATACATGGACTAAACATGTATAAGAATATGGAATAAGCAATAAAAGAAACATAGAATTGGATAGCTGCTGGAGTTTAGTCTCCTGCTATCTCAGGCAATTACATCACATAAACACTTTTATAAACTCATCAGGCTCTGCTTTCAAAGTGAATGAGCTTTCTGCTCTTAGCACAGGGAAACTGTCTCATGGCCTCATTTCTCCGAAAATTTCAAATCTTCTAGTTCACAGCCTAAATTCATTAATGCCCATTTTACACACATTTGTCTTCCATTTAAACAACAGCATCCATGTCATTTACTCTTCTTTTGAGACAACATCAAATCTCCTCTTAACTTTCATTTTGTTAAACTAAACACAATAAATTCTTCAAGCCCCCTCTCATAAAAACTCCCCAAAGAACAACATTCCTACTTAGCAATAGGGTTCTTCTGGGAAAATAAGCTTATGGCTATGTGATTAAAAACCATATTGTAGAGCAGTCTTATGGCACATAAGCCCACAAGACCCAAGCATGAAAAGCAAGCAGCATACAGGGGCTCTGAAGCCAGACACACACAGGCCACACAGCTGCTCTGCACACATGTATCAGACTCTACATCACGCATGAGGTTAAGTCTGCATCCATCGCACAGCTCTACGCACACAGACTGCTCTGCTAAGCACTTCCCAACTTTTAAGGTGGTTCTGCATTTCTTAATGCAACCTCTCAGTAGGTGGGAGAGAGACGGGAACTAAATGGTATGAGGCTAATTCTTAGTATCTTCCCTTTTTCTGAGGGGAATCAGTGAAGGAAGTAGCCTCGATTAGGTCAGCTGTCCTTCCTCAAAAAAAATGCACTCACCCATGCCTTATAGGTGGAATGGTTAGTTGACAGAGATGTGGCATTTATCGAAAAAGGTTTTGTTGCACAATTGGTCAATTTTGGTCATCACTGCATATAAATGAAGATAATTATTAGAGGCTAGTGAAAATGAGAGCATATCCTACTGACAAGGAAGAATAAAAGGGCATCCTAAAACTGTAGCAAGTTACCAAGAGGTAATTTCTGGGAGAAAGTAATAAATATCCATAGCAGTTTCTTTAAATTTGAAAAGGGTGTTATTGATAAGCTTTTTTTTAAATAAAGGAATAAATACTTCCCAAACTCAAATGACAGAGTGGCTTGTTCACAGCATAGATAAAATTTCCATGTACATAGTCCCAGTCCTAGTCCAAACACAGACCAAGAGCTTTATGAGTTGAGACAGTAACATCCTGAGGTTGATTCAGAGTATTCATCATCCCATCTGGATGCTGAAGTTCCTCAGTGTGACTATATTTGGTGATGCTGAAACCAAAGGTGAGAAATCTCGTCACTTCACGCAGAAACTCGGTGCTGCATGGACACTGGAGAACCTGACCTCGCCTGAGCCCTGACACACCAGATGCATTTGACCTGATTTTGTATGGCAAGACCAACAGCACAAACCGGCCGTGCCCTTGCCACATCCTCTGAGGCTCAGACACCGTGAGCGCACACGAAGTCATGCATCCACTCTGCCAGCGTTTTGGACATACGTATGGCCAGAGGTGCCTCACCTTCATTCAGACACGGGTGGGTAACATGCTGCTACTTTATGTCATAGCATTGTCTGTCCTCTAGAGAATTAAGGTAAAATCAAGAGGAGGAAAACAAGCAAATCCGTTGATAGTTGCTTATGGAAAATGCTGCCTCCCCCTGCGTGGTTCCTCGGGAACACATACTCAGGGATTACGAAGCCCGCAACGCCTGTACGAGACCCGCCGCCCCTCCGCCCCCGGCGGCGGCAGCACCCGGACTTTGTCCGGCACCGCTCCGGAAGGGCCCATGGCCGCTCCTGGCCCTGCCCCACCCGAGGTGCCACAGGGGCAACCGGGCAGGGCCGGGCTCGCCGCCAGCTCCTGCGGGAGTTCCCGCCTGCTGGCGCTGCGGGGAGCGGCGACAGGAGGGCGCGGCCGCCCGCGGGCGGAACAGCAGCCGCCGGGATGCGGCCATGGACACCGCCTCGCTCCCCCCCGCCCCGCCGCCGGCACGAGCACCGTCTCGGCCGGGCCCTTCCACCGGGAGCTTCCGGCTGCCTCCCGCCGCATCCCCCGTTCCCGGTCCCCTTCCCTTTCCCGTGCCCGGTCCCGGATGCCTGGGGGGGAAACGGCGGGGGAGGAGCAGGAGGGGGGGTTGTAGCGGCGTCACCATGGCGACAGTGACGTCACCCCACCCTGGATCTCATTGGAGGAAACCCCGTGGCCCCAGCCGCAGCCCACGGGCCCAGCCGAGCTCGCGCCCTGCCCGCGCTCGCCCCCGCGGCGGCGCGCTCCGCTCCGATTGGCCCGCGGTGCGCGGGGAGG